>CM054119.1:6197004-6636561 GCA_028673005.1 Tanypteryx hageni | reverse complement strand
TCTCCCATCTCTCTTCCCATATCTCTTTCTCTTCTCCACTTTCCCTCCCTCGCTCTCTCTCTCCCTCTTACCAAACCACCTCTCTCTCTCTCTCTCCCTCCATTCTCTCCCTCTCTCTCTCTCCCTATGTCGGTTTCTGCATCCTCAGATTAGACCGCAGAACGCAGACCTCAAAAGATTCCTCAAATATCTTCTCTTCTCTCTCTCTCTGTTACATATATGTGTTCTGCCTAAACACAACAACAGCAAACACAGGAACCCTCTTGGCAGCCCAACCGCACTCTTCCCGTCTCACTCCTCCTCCCTTTCATCTTTCTCTCCTATCTCCCTCCCTTCCTCTTCCTCCATCTTCCCTCTCACTCTCCAAGATATTATCGCTATAACCTCTTCTATGACCAAATGGAAAATTAATACTTTACAGAATATGAATTTTCCAAAAGCATTAAATATCGTAAAAATAGAGGCAGTCCTGGAAAGAGGTTGGTCTTTGAAAGGAATGATCGTTAATAGGGGTGATCGCTAATAGAGATGTTCGCTAATAGGAGTGGTCGTTAATATGGGTGGTCGTTAATAAGGGTTGTCGTTAAGGTGTGTTTTTGAACTCAAAGTCCAATTTTAAACACCCCATAAGATAACCATTTAAACTGTGCAGAGCTATATAAAATCGCTTTTTTAAATTATTTACAATTAAGATATAAAGTCGGGACATTCACCATACTATGGAGGAAAGAATGAAGCTTATTTTTCATGAAAACAGAATTCAAATCCACGCTGAATTTTTGCATAAAATTTGATTTAATAATAAAATTACGAAAAGATTTCCGACAATGGAAAATATTGACTACCATAGCAACGACTCCAATGCATTTCAATGGGAATTGACGTTCCATACCTCAAGAGCATTGATTTAATGCTTTTAATAGGAATTATTGGACTATATTACATAATATCGTTGATGCCAACCAACGAGAGGGAAACATAAATATGGCGACGTCTTAATCCAAACACATAAAATATTCCATTTATTTATATATTATTATTATTGTTAGTGTGAATGCATATTCAATATATATATGGATATCGCGTTGGTTTATTTGCGAGTTTAGATCTTGATGAATGGTGATTTTTTTACTCGCTTGCAGTACGCGAGCACCGACAGCTCGTATAATTAACGTTGACCAATCGACTGGCAAAGTTATTTTTAGTTGGAATTGATGGTTTGATAATTTAAACATCCAACCTTTCGAGAAATTTTAAATTTCGTCAGTGGCAGGAATACCGAACACATAATCAACCACAGCGCTCCCTTCCGGTTGCGAAAGAAAAATTGAATTGGAATAATTAATGTGCGTCCAATAAAATGGTATTAAGTTGGGTATTGGAACATTGTAAACTACATGTAGGTCTCCATGTAAAGTGGTCTTAATTGTTGCCCTATTTTAACCAATATTAGAATCGTTCGACCAATTTTAGCAAAACTCCCCAATGCCAAATTACATCAATATACGTCCAGCGGTTCCCTAGTTTCAACATGCGGACGGACGGACGGACGGAAACCACCTCCCCCTATTTGCGTCCGCTTCGTGCAAAGAACGCATGAAAACGTAATATGTCCGCGTTGGAATTGTTGTGGAATTGAGAGCTTCACGGCACAAACAAAACAATGACGGCGAATTAAATTCCGGACTTCTATCTCATAGAGTTCACTTGTTATTTCGATCTATCTGATGTCACAGACTGACAGAAAGAGCGTAAACATAAGGGAGTTTATAAAATTCAACTCTGCAGAAAATTTCGGATGTCAAAAACATTCCAATGGATGCGTTGCCGATTCTTAATCGCCATGGCGTAACTGTAGGGTAAGGTGGTAACTAGGTGAGGACTCTCTCGGCGCATTGTCGAACGGGGTCTTATTATTATGAAAGGCTCTTTTAGGAGAATCGTGCGTAAGGAGCGAAGCTCTACCACTCCAAATCCACACACACACACATGCACAGAAAACACACACACACGCACAGATAACACACACAGAGAGAGAGAGAGCACACTTACTTCCAGCCCAACCCCAAACCCCCTCAAATTCCCACATCTACCAAACCGTCGAGGTTCGTAAGGGAATTGCTTAGGGCTAAATATTCTCTTCCCCTCTTCCTCTCTCTCTCTCTCTCTTTCATTCTCTCTTCCTCTCTCTCTCTTACTCGTTTTCTGTAGGAACCATTTGCGGTTGATGCGGTCGACGTACCAGGTTTAATAACAAGACCTCTAGACCAGAGGAATCCTCTCTCTCCATCTCTCTCTCTTTCTCTCTCTCTCCTTCATCTCTCTTCCATTCTCTCTCTTTTGCCATCTCTCTCGCTTCTGCCCTCCCTCTCTCTTTCTCCCCTTTCCTTCCTGTCTCTTCATTCTTCACTCCACCTTTATTTCTCTTTTTCTCTCTCTCTCTCTTCCTCTTTCTTCATATAGACGCTATTTCTCATAATTATCTGTACTAATTGTCATTGTTTTTTGTACATTATATATATAAATATATACTCACACAAACACGCTAGCTGAAATGCCCGGCTTCGCTCGAGAAAGTTTTCTTTTAAGCAGCAAGCGATTTTTATTATTCATTATTTTTATTGATATATCACTTTTGATCTCATATTACAATAAAAATAAACTGATGTGGGCAACACATGACTTGCACCATATTTATATGGCAAATTACATGTTGTTAGCTCTGGGATCGTTGTCAATAATTACTTCCGGTTGACAATTAAGTAAAGAAAAAGGAGCGTTACTAAGACGTAACTAAGCGTCAATTTATAACAATAGTCTTCGGCAGGTGGCGTGCGTACTAAATCAAATGGGAAGGATAGTGTTCCTGGAATCGAACCCGGGACTTTCAATCTTCGCAACAAAAACTATCCTCGGGGGAGCTCGGACCCAGCAGCAAGAGATTTCCACCAGGTGTCATGAAAATCTGTCTACTGGTTCAAAAGTTAATAGGGAGGACAGACAGACACAGCCACGAAACTATAAGTCTATATCCATTTTGTTAAATATGCTAAAAAAGGAACGCCTTATGCTTAGTTCGTGTCTGTCCGTCAGTTTGCATGATTCATCTCAGAAACTTCGTGACAGAACTTGATGAAATTAGGTATTTAGAACTTGAAAGTAAAGAAAATAAGAAAATGATATAAATGGTTCATTTAGCCTAATCGGGAGTGTCACCTTGCTGGCGACGAAAAATTAACTTTTCTTTATATCTCTTAAAATATTAATTATAACAAAAACGTCTTCAAACAAAATTTGTAGAACTAGTAAAATAGCATAAGTTTTGTTCAGTATAGTTTTGTCATAGGAGCAGCAGATCTCAAGAAAATCAAACGAGAATGTAGTAATTTCAAAAATTCTCGTGTTTTTTAATTGTTGTCATCATTGAAGGGATATATATATATATATATATATATATATATATATAGTATATGAGTTCCTGTATAAAAGACAACTGAACACCTACGAACATGTACTAAATCGTATCTCTTCATGCCGAGAAGTATGTTGAAGATATTTTTAAAAAATTAATCAAGGTAATGATCCGAGAATTAATTCATTTGCGTATTTAGAAGGTGCGCAATATGTGGAATTTTTTGTGTTTCCCGATTTCGTAATTTATCTAGTTATTACATATTTGTTGAACATTCAGTATTAAGAAGAGAAATCTGTATCCGTAGACATGATTTATAAAGGCATTGTAACAAGCTTATTTTATTTACGTTAATGTTTACAATTGGTGCTTATGCATCGTCGCCTGATTAAAACTTAAAAACGCGCGTGCTATATTTTAAAATGTTTGCATCTATTCCTACCTTGTTTTATTTTAAATTTATTTATTTAATTTTAAAAAAATTCCTTATTTTAATTTTTCCTTGGTTTTTATTTTTCAGTTCTGTGTGTGTGTCAGTCGCTCGATTGTTTGTGTTATTTCGTCTCTAAGTTGTGTTGCGGTCAGGAGGTTCGCGTTGGAATGTGTGTCGGAAGCGGGGGGACTCCCTGGAAAACTGTGAGTGTTAATATATCTTTGCTTTATTTTTTTGTTCGACCTTATTTTTTATTTGTTCCTCTCTAATTCCACCTCCGGGCGACACTGTTTATTTTATTTACGTCGTCGGAGTTGATTCCTTTTCTTCATATTATCATTGCCGCAGTCTCCGATTTTTATTAATAAGACTGGGGGGATGTCCGTTGAAATCCAACGGAAAAGTTTCTTTTATGAAGTGTCGTTAATAGACGCGACGCGCAGCTGCCGTTGTCATGGTGAATGAGTTGCAATTACGCGAAGCCGGCAACAATAATTTAAATCTTCACTAAGAATACGTCAGGTTTTTTTGTTCAAAAAACATCCGTTGATCGATTTGAGACGCATTAAAAACTTTTGACTGCGGAAAAACAAATTTCAGTTCTTTTAGGCGTCTGTTGTTTCAAGTTTCGAACTCCTGCGACGATTTCAACTAATTTTAATATGCGAATGATTAGTGTTTTACATTCAGATGCATTCCTCGTAAATGAGGCAACGGATGTTGATTACATTGGTCGCCATGAAAATCCTTTCCCTTTCCTTCCGTCTTTCTCTCGTTTTTTAAAAGCATCCAAATCACGCTTTCACTCGTGAGGATCGAAACAACAATAGGTTTTCGCGTTTTCTACATTTCAATTGGTTGGCAAGGCAACATCCCGTTAAAACGGCCAGATTTTCCCAAAATACGTGAATTAAACGATTGGTATGAGAGATTTCGAACTGCAGGCGAAAAAAAATGAACAAAATAAGATACTTAATTGTTTTTCCTATAAAACGGTTCAGATTCATAGACCGTAGATTAATTATTTCTAATTTAGATCTCAAAAAGAAGAAAAGTCTGCACGTGAAAAAGTCGATTTTTACGTGTTACTTTATGGGCAATACAAATCATCCCCTAGAGTCGAACCCTGGACGTTTTTCGCACATTTTTCTCCGTCGCAGCGCTTTGATACCTGATTAAATTATTCCTGTGTAATTTGAAGTTTATATCTGCATATTTGACGGAGTTATTCGCGTTTTAAGAGCGCTACGGACAGCGCCTGATAAAGGTTCGATTAATCCGTGCCAATACATGTTTTCCGCGTTCCGAACAAATGGATTTGCTCCGTCGTAAATGACGCTGTTGCCGGATTCAGCCACTGCAGCGTAAATAAATGGCGCGCCGCAGTATGTCATTTGTTCTAATTTCATTTCCTGTCTTCCGGTTTCGGATCGGATATTTTTCGAACGAAGAGGGTTCCAGAGGCTTTCCGAGTTTTCTGTAACTTCAGCGAATTGCTGCAATTGCAAAGCTGCCGGAATTTCCGCTAGATAAAGTACGAAGTGATCCAAACAGAACATATAATGCCTAATTTCCATTTAATAATTTATTTAATACTTATATTGACTTTAATAGCTTTAAAATCACCGCGGATATGTACCTCTTTGTGTTGCCGAATTTCGTAATTTAGCGCTATATAAAGTATTAAAAATAAATTCGAACGGGAAATTAAATTGCTCTCGCGTATTTGTGCAGCGAAAATGACGCGAGCATGTATTAGACAATACCGAATCCGAGTTTAAGAATAGTCGTTGCGATGGGAACGCTCTCGTAATGAGTTACATATAAAAACATCAAAAACGCCGGTATTTATACGAAATTCGAAGAAATATAATCAATAAAGAAAGATATATGATAATACAATTCTAAGATATTTTAACGTTCGAGATAAAATTACCCTGTACGACGGATTTCAGTTTTCCCATGTTAATCAAACGGGAAGGATGGCTCCTGGAATCGAACCCGGGATATTTAATCTTCACAACAAAAGCTATCCTCGGGAAACTCGGTCCCAGTAGAAAGAGATTTCCACTGAGTGTCAAGAGACTCGGTAGATTGAATGTTAATAGAAGAGACACACAGACAGACGGACAGACAGACAGACAAACAATACGACGAAACAAGAAATCCTATTTCCATTCTGGAAAATAGGCTAAAAATATCGAATTTAAGACCTGTCGATGCGTGTTGAGAATCTATCGCCATGTGGAATCATTATGTATCCTTCGGCGTCTAGCTAGGAGAAAGAGGAATTGGCAACGCTGTATTCATTCCCCTTTCACCCTCGCATCCTTCCACCCCTTATCCTCTCCCTACCTCGCCCCCTCCTCCGTTCTTCGTCCCCCTTCTCCAAAAAAACATCCCTCTTAAAACCTTCGTCAGGGTC
This sequence comes from Tanypteryx hageni, assembly GCA_028673005.1. Classification (NCBI taxonomy): domain Eukaryota; kingdom Metazoa; phylum Arthropoda; class Insecta; order Odonata; family Petaluridae; genus Tanypteryx; species Tanypteryx hageni. The sequence goes on along the minus strand of CM054119.1, from coordinate 6,630,291 downwards.
TTGTCCGCGAAGTGTCTAATTCCATAGACTATACAGGCTGACTAAAGCTATCGTGATATCTCCTACTTGATAACACGTTTTGCCTCACTTTCTCCATCCCAATCTCTCCCTCCCTTTCTCTCCCTACATTTCTCACACTCCTTTTCTTCCTCCCTCTCTCCCTCCCTCTCCCTCCCTCTCTCCCTCCCTCTCTCCCTCCCTCTCTCCCTCCCTCTCTCCCTCCCTCTCTCCCTCCCTCTCTCCCTCCCTCTCTCCCTCCCTCTCTCCCTCCCTCTTTCCCTCCCTCTCTCCCTCCCTCTCTCCCTCCCTCTCTCCCTCCCTCTCTCCCTCCCTCTTTCCCTCCCTCTCTCCCTCCCTCTCTCCCTCTCTCTCTCCCTCTCTCTCTCCCTCTCTCTCTCCCTCTCTCTCTCTCCCTCTCTCCCTCCCTCTCTCTCTCTCCCTCTCTCCCTCCCTCTCTCCCTCCCTCTCTCCCTCCGTTTCTCCCTCTCTCCCTCCCTCTCTCCCTCCCTCTCTCCCTCCCTCTCTCCCTCCCTCTCTCCCTATCTCTCTCCCTCTCTCTCTCCCTCTCTCCCTCCCTCTCTCCCTCCCTCTCTCTCTCTCCCTCTCTCCCTCCCTCTCTCCCTCCCTCTCCCTCCCTCTCCCTCCCTCTCCCTCCCTCTCCCTCACTCCTTCTCACTCCTTCCATCTCTCCCTCCCTCTCTCCCTCTCTTCCTGTCTCCCTCCCTTCCTTTATCTCCTTCTCTCTCTAGATGCATCACTCCCTCTCTCTCCCTTCTACTCTCTGTCCTTCACTCTCTTCCTATATCTCCCTCCATTCCTATATCTCCTTCCCTCCCTCTCTTCCTGTCTCCCTCCCTTCCCATATCTCCTTCACTCCCACACTCTCTCCCCCTCCTTCCCTATCTCTCCCTTCCTCTCTCTCCCTCCCTTTCTATCTCTCCCTCCCTCTCTCCTTCCCCTTTCTCCTCTCTCTCTCTGTATTACTGTTTTAACATCTTAATCGTTTCTGTTGTAATTTAATGTATTTTAATATAATGTAACTTAACATTGACGAATGTTTAAATCTAAAAATGGACCTAATGGTTTAATTTCGCCCGAATGAAGACATTTATCTATCAACCTACCTCCCTCACTCCCTTCTCCCTATCTCTCCCTCCTTCCCACTCTCTCTTTATCTCCTGTAACCCAACCCCACCCCATCCAATCACTTTCACCTTTGCTCTGCCAACTTTTTCCTTTGACGCTCTTTCTGCCTTAAAGTAAATCTATTAATGCCTTCCCCAAAATCTCCTCCTCTTCTCTTTCAACCGTCTCTCCCTCTCTCTCTTCCCTCTCTCCTATATCTTCTTTGCTTCTCTCTTGTCTCTACTCCTCTCTTCCTCTGCACACGTCATTTTTATGCTAGGTAAACAATTGCATGTTTATATTTTCTCGCGATCTGGTTATTTCCCGTTTTAATATCCATCTGCTCTTTCTTTTATTTAACAACTTCCAGATTTTATTCTTCCTTCCTTCGCCTCTCTCTTATTCTCGCTAATATCTCTCTTGATAAATCTCTTTTTCTCTACTCCTACTTTCCTCCCTTTTTCTCTCTGTTTTTCTTCATGTTTTCCCTCTCTCCATGAATCTCTCTTTCTTCCTTCCTCTCTCTTCCTGCTGTTCTCCCTCCTCCTCTATCTTCCTGCATCTTTTTCTCTTCCTCTCCTTCCCTTGCTTTCTTGCTTTCTTTCCCTTCCTTTTATCCCTTTCTTCCTCTCTCTTTCTCTCTCTCCGTTACTCTCTTTCTCTCTATCTTCCTCTCTCTCCGTTCATCTCTCTCACCCTTCCTCTCTCACTTCCTCTCTCTCTCCCTCTTTTTCCTTCCTCTCTTTTCCTCTTATTTATCTCCCTTCCTACTTTCCTGTTTCCCTTCAACTTTATCTCTTTCTGCCTCTATACCTCTCTCCCACACTTGTTTATTTCCCTTTCTCTTGCTGTCTCTTGCTTTCTCTCACTTTCTTTCCCTTCGTTCATACCTTTCTCTCTCCCTCTCTCTTCTCCTCTCTCATTCCTCTTTCTTCCTCTTTCCCTTCCTCTCACTTCCTCTATCTCTCGGCATTCCCGTCACTCACCTGTTCTCTCCTTCTCTCTCTCTCTCACTATCTTTTTCTCCTTCCCACTTCCTCCCTTTCCCACTCTCTCTCTCTCTCCACTTATCATACCCTCTCTTTCTTTAATTAAACATGTTCTTTTCCCTCTTCCTCTTCTCATATTTCCCTTCTAAACCTGCCTATTCCTCCTTAAACTCATAACCTCAACATTTCTCTCTCTCTCTAACCGCTTCCCCTCTTACCGTCTTCTTTCTCTTTCCCTTGCCATCCTCTCTCTCTCACTTCCAAATATCCTCCCTCCCTATCCACTACCCATCATCATCATCTTCCAACTCCCTCTCATCCTCCCACTCCCTTCCTTAACCTCCCCCCCCTCTCTCTCTCTCTCTCTCTCTCTCTCTCTCCAGTATACCCTCTAGCATCCCCGAAAATCACGCACAAACCCACATGTACTCGCACACACGCACTGCCGTACAACGAGCAGACATACTGGGGCCAATATCTTAGCTGGGACTCCTCTTTCCTTCTCCCTTCCCCTCCCTCTCTCCCTCTCCCTCTCCCTCCCCCTCTCCCTCCCTCTCTCCCTTAAAATCCTTGCTGGCTCTGACAGCGTTCGTAATTAACGGAGATGAAGGGAAAGACAGGGCGAGGGAGAGAGAGAGAGGGAAGGAGAGAGAAGCAGTCCATACTCCGCCCCACGTTTAAAGAGGGTGGATGCGGAGGGAGGGAGAGTGGGGGGAGGGGGGAAGGGAGTGGGAGGAGGAGGAGGTAGCTGGAGGGAGATAGAGGCAAGGAAAGAAATTTTTTAAGAAGAGGAGGAAAGGAGGGGGAGGGGGATGAGTACGAGAGGGTGACTGGGAGAGAGAGAGAGAGAGAGAGAGAGAGAGAGCGTAGAGGGAGAAGCAGAAATGGAAGAAGAGAGAAAAGGAAGAGAATGAGATGGAAGAAGAAATGGAAGAAGCGGGAGAGGAAGAGAGATAGGAGAATAGTGATTGAAAGAAAGAGTAAGAAAGTTAAGAAGAGAGAGGAAGCAATGGAGGAATAGGGAGAGTTGAAGAGAGAAGATGGAAAGGGAGAAAGAAAGACTGGGAATGGAAGAGAGACCAAGGAAGAGTGAGTGAGAGAGAGAGATAGAAAGAGATGAAGAGCGAGAGGGATGATGATGGAGAAAGGAAGAGAGAGGAAGGAAGAGAGTAAGGGAAAGGGAGAGCGTAAGGAGAGGAAAAGGGAGTGAGGAAAAGAGGGAGGAAGGGGGAGAGAGGAAAGAAGACGGAGAAATAAAGATCGATAGATAGATAGATAATCGTCTTTATTCGGGCGAAATTTAGACCATAAGGTCCATTCTTACATTTAACCCTTCGTCAATATAATAAATATAAAAAATGGTAAAGTAAGATATTACAATACGCATAACATAAACAGTATATACCTAAATCATACAAAGTAAAAAAATATATATTAAAATGAAGACAGATTAGAGATTGTGGGGAAAACCTAGGTAAAACAGACATGTCCTCCCTAGTAAAACCCACGCAGGAAAACACCCACTGAGAAGGGGGGTGTGAAAAACCTGCGAAAACCCTAGATAGTGTACATATGATAATATAATAATACAACATTAAATAGAAAGTAGTATGTACAGTAAGTGTTCGTATATACAGCGTCGTTGTATACCGTCATAAAAAATACATATATAGGTATTAACGTAATGCAAACAAAAAATATAATACAATAATTAGGCAGAATAAGATGAAATATACTTTAAATATATACAATGAATATGATGATTGTTGTTGGATCATGCATAACATAAAGAAGAAGGAAATGATATAAAATAACACACATGATATAAAACAACACATAATAATATAAAGTAATACGATAGATAGAGATTGGAAGAGAGAAAAAGGAGGAGAGAATGGAACAGAGGAAGAGAGAGATGGAGAAAATTAGATGGAGGAAAGGGGAGGGAGGAGAAGGTAGCTGGAGGGAGATAGAGGCAAGCAAAGAAATTTTTTTGAAGGAGAGGAGGAAAGGGGAAAGAGAACGAGATAAGGAGGAAAGGGTGAGAGAGGATAGAGAGAGAAGCAGAGGTGGAAGAAGAGAGAAGATAATGTGAAAGAGATGGAGGGAGAAATGGAAGAAGTGTGAGAGGAAGAAAGGCAAGAAAAGAGACAAAGAGAAAGGATAATAGCGAGCGAAAAGAAGATGAAGATAGGAAGAGAGGGAGGAAGAGGTAGAAAGGTAGAGAATGGAAGAGAGAAGGAACGAGAGGAATGGAGAGAGAAAGAAATGGAGGAAGTAAGGAAGATGGATAGAAGAGCGAGGGTAAGAGAGAAGATTGGAGATGAGAGAGAGAGAGACCAAGAGGGAAATGGAAAGAGAAAAGTGGGAAGATGAGAGCGGGAGAAGATGGCGAAAGGAAGAGAGGGTGATAGGAAGATAGGGAGAAATAGGGTTAGAAAAAGGGAGAGAGAGGGAGAAAGAGGGAGAGAGGAAGAAATGGAAAGCGGAAGAGAGAGGGAGATGAAGAGAAGGAAAGATGAGAAATAGAGAGAGGAAGAGAGGGCGAAAGAGGGATAAATAAAGGGAGGGATAACAAGGAAGGAAGAGAGAGGGAGGGAGGGGACAGTAGGGAGAGGAAGTGAGAGAGGAAGTTTGATAATAGTCTTTATTTGTGCGAGATTTAAACCAGTCTCTCTTTCTTCCATTGACAATTTCGAACGGGAAGAACGCAACATATAATAAAAATAAAATAAAAGGTCACATAAAATACAGTACTACGTAAATAGAATGACAAGTTATCATTTTAGGAAATGAAAGGAGAAGGAGATCTGTTTGTGGGGAATAAACTAGAGAAAATTAAGGTACTATTTCGTAGTAAAAACTCCACTGCAGGAAAACACTCGCACAAGAAGAAGGGCGTGTGAAAGGCCAGCGAAACCAATTGATACCAATATTTATGGATTGAGAGGATCACATAATATATTATTATTATTATTCACATAAACGCTACAATTGGGAGCAGGTCCCGGTGGCAGCGGGTATGTATATGTACACAATAACAATAAAAGGAAGAAGAATTGTAAAAGGAAGAGAGAGAGTGAGTGAGAATTATGCATTCGTGAAACTTCAAATTTTGAAAGCAAGTTTCATTACGAAAGAAACCGCATTATATTAATATTTTTTTACAAGTCAAAACTCCGTGTTATTAGCACAATACACTAATCATTGTGCTACGGAAGCTAACAGACCAATCTCGGTTCTTTCAATTAAAATAAACTGACTTGGGTAACACATGAGTCTCTCCATATTTATATGGCAAATTACATGTTGTTAGCTCTGGGATAGTTGTCAATATTTACTTCCGGTTGAAAATTAAGAAAAGAAAAAGGAGCGTTACTAAGACGTAACTAAGCGTCAATTGTTAACAATAGTCGTCAGAAGGTGGCGTGGTGGTGGCAGCTAAAAATATAAGATATCTCTTAAACGATGCATTATATGGAAAAATGTTAAAACAAAGGTTGTAGAAAATTACATTTTCTACAACTTTTATTCTGATACATTTATACATTTATCAAATATTAAAGCAAATATTTCAAAATAACGGATAAGTGACAAGAGTAAACACCCACTTCCGGTCTACCGATTTATACAAAAACTAATCAGATCTTCTATCTTTTATAAAAATGTTAAAAATAAAATTTTGCGTTGACCTGATTAATATTTTTTGAGTTAGAGCGCCCACAAAAATCTATCACATGCAGACAGACACACAGACATCATCGAGAAAATAGTCAAAGCGTGTTCAGGGGACCTTAAAACATGTATTGTTGAAATCTCAAGTTCGATTTTTTTTCATGAAAACAATACTTTCTCATACTACGTGTATGGAGAAAGTAAAAACAACCAAAAATTACGGAATTACGGAAAAATGTTCTTTGCAAAATAATCGAGTTAAAACGCGAATTGAAATGACTTTAACTCGTCCCCTTATTAGCATTTAATATGCTTAAAATGCATCAAAATGTATATAAATACGTAATAATTTGAACTTTTGGTTGCCATTAAAAAAATTTTAAAATTGAACCTCCAGGTTTAACAGTGACATATATGGTATGCATCCCGTTTAAAAAGCTAAGATTTTTCTGATAAATCTAATATATATGTCAAATTTTAGCGATTTTAATTTATGGCAAAAATTTATTTATTTTCCTTCGAAACAGTCCGAGGTCCAGTTATTTCCAATTTAAATTAACATAATATGAAAAGCCTGAGCGTCAATTAATCGACTTTTACGTGTTATCTAATGGAAAATATAAATTATACTCCAAAGTCGAACTGAATTCTTTTTTTGGGACCTTTTTCCTTCATTGCTTTTCAAAATTCAAATCAAGAATTCCAAACAAATTTCAATATTCTACCTATTCGGGTTTGTTAAAATCCTTATATAATAATTCTCAAGTGTCCGTCTGTCTGTCCCGTTATTTTTGGACATTTCCCAATGGAATTAAGAGTTGAAACATTCACAATCGTTAAACCCCCAAGATATGCTCTCTAGAAAAATCAAATATCCCGGAAAACGTCCCGGATAAAAAGGTTTAAAAGAACTTTGCAAGGTCAGCTGATTTTATTTATCACATCACTTGGAAAATTTAAGAATTAAATTAAAGAAAAATTAAACTACACTTATTCCAAATCCTCATACAGGTTAACAATAAATAAGAAAGGAAAACCTATTGGTAATTCGTTCAAATTGGTATTGAATTGGATTTTCCTGGCCTCCGCTAGTTACTGCATCGTTGTAACATCTTTTATAAATGAAATGTCTGATCAAACGAATTGTTTTAAAAAATCAAAATCAACTGAATGTGACGGCTAAGCGCCACAGGCTAACTCGCATATCTATACTATAATTTAAAGTGTCTGTCTGTTTGTTTGTCGAGCTTTGCAAATCCACTCGCTCGATCCTAGAGTCACCAAACCTGTCATATCTTATGTGATCGAAACGAAGTGCGCAGTCGGGTTTTGAAATTTCAACCCCCCCAAAGTTTACCTGTTTGTACGTATGTGACGCTATTTGAACGGCTATTACTCCGCCATTTCGGCTTTATATTCAACCAAATTTTGGGTTTAGACCTACAACGATACAAAGAATGGATAATCAATATTGGCATTTCCTGTGGCCAGCACATGAGTTTCTGATAGCTAAAATTGAACGGAAGAACCTACCGAGGTATATGACGGCTCATTTGAAAGCCTAAGTCACTCTGGCTTCAGGAAACATACAAGTCTTGCATTTTCATGTAGACAGAACATGACTTTTCGATTAATAGAGCGAACGAAATAAACTACAGATGTGTGTAACCACTTACTTGAAATCTTACGGTCACTAAATCTCGAGATTACCTTGAGTTTGAATGGAAACGTTAGCGAGTGAAAAATTTGAAACCGCGAACCCATAGCAACCACCGGGGTAATTAGGTAACAGTATATGGAACGAAACGCTTAATAATACGCATCTATAAACATGCACAGTTATAAGCAGGATGTATTTCTATAACACTGTCAATAATCCTGTTTCTTTGTCGGTTTCGATTCTCCATTTTGAATCTGAAAGCTTAACCGATTTCGCCAATTTTCTGTATGAACAACAAGTGCCGTTGATCGCCATGGGAACGATTCAATAAAAAAGCGAAATTCTGACAATTTTCGAACGTTTGAGCTTAATGTGGGCGAATTCGATTCGAAAACATAAATCGACGATAATATTAAGAATTTCCGTTCAATTTCCTTCAAAATTGTTCTTATTCGGAGATCGTGCGTCAATTATTTCTAATTTAATTTTGGAAAAGAAAATAATTCCGCGAGTGCGAAAGAGGTTTTAGTTACCACTGAAGACGGCTTATTCGTAGCCGAAATGCGCATCTGGTTTTTTTACGCGAGTGTTTTTCAGCTCTTGTTCTCGAATGTATTCAGCCATGAGACGCGCTCCGTAGTTTCCTTTTGAATACTGCAAAAACGTTTATTTGCATTTGTCACCGAACGCGATTAAATTGTCAACTTCGTTTTCATCGTAAATATTTGCGTGCAAACTCGTGTTGTAAATTTAAGATATTATTTAGGAATGGTGCCAATACTTCCTCTGCCTCCATTCCTATCTTTATATCTTGCTCGCTGACTTTCTCTTCGTCTCATTTTAACTTTCTCAACATACGTAGTATAGGGGAAAGTATTGTTTTCATGGGAGAAAATCGATTTCGAGATTTCGATGAAAATACACGTTTTGAGGTCCCGTGAACACGTTTTGACCATTTTCTCAATTGTCTGTGTGTGCTTGTGTGTATTTGACAGTTTCTTGTGGGTGCTATAACTCAAAAACTATTAATCAGGCCAAAGCGAAATTTTATTATTTTGTTAAAGGCAAAAGAACTGATTAGTTTGAGAAAAAAATCGGTCAACCGGAAGTGGGTTATTACTCTTGTCACATCCGTTATTTTGAGATATTTGCTTTAACATTTGATTAATGTAAAAATGTTTTGGGATAAAAGTTGTAGAAATTTTACTTTTCTACAATCATTGTTTGCAACATTTTTCCATATAATGCATTGTTTAAGAGATATCTAATATTTGTTGCTGCCACCACCACGCCACCTACCGATGACTATTGTTAACAATTGACGCTTAGTTACGTCTTAGTAACGCTCCTTTTTCTTTTCTTAATTGTTGGAGCTTTGTGGATATATCCAATATCAGAAGACTATGGTTTTAATTTATTTCTGTTCTTTGCAAAGTTTAAAATTTTCTCGCAGTTTCTTAAAATATTTATTATTATCTAACCTATTTGAATTTTTTAGAAATATCACAGGTATGGAGAAACTCATATGTTGGCCACATCAGATTTTTTAGCATACGTTTGTTTATAATGAGCCATTAAACATATTTTACCCATTAAGTATGAATTGAAATGTTCCATTTCCGATGCAGAGGATGTGACATATGTCACACACTCAAATAATATTACAGGTATCGAGAAAGTCATGTGGTGGCCACGTCAGATTTTTCTTTCTCCTATTCCTTTCTTTCATTGTCCCTCTATCTTCCTCTCTTTCTCTCCTCTCTCTTCCTCGCTTCTTATTCCGCTCTCTCTCTCTCTCTTCCTATATTTCTTAGCATTTATTTCCTTCCTTCTTTATCTACTTTATTTTATCTCCTCCCCTTTCTCTTCCCACCTCACACTCTTTATCTTCCTATCTTCATTTCTCTCTCTCTCTCCCTCTTTCTCTTACACTTTCCCCATTTTTATTTTCCCAACTCTTCTATCCTAACTTTTATTCTCTTCTCTCTTCCTCCATATCTCTCTATTTCTCTCTCACTCCCTATTTATCTTACGCTTCTCCCATTTCTTTCTTTACCTTTCCTTTTCTCTATCACTTATTACCTTTTTCATCTCCCTCTTCCTCACTTCTTCCTTTCTCTCTCCTCTCTTTCCCTCATACTCTCTCCTCTCTTCCTGTTTCTCTTCCTCTTTCTCATCATCTCCCTTTCTTCAGCAGTATCTCTCCTCCTCATCCTCCCTATCACTCTCTCTCTCTCTCTGTATCCTTCTTTCGTCATTTATCTTTATTTTTCTCTCTCTCTTGCTCTTCTCTTCTTTCTTTCTTTTTATTCTGCTCTATTGCTTATTCCCTTTTCATTTCTCTCTTCCTCACTTCTTTCTTTCTCTCGCTCTCTTCTCTCTTTCCCTCGTACTCTCTCCTCTCTTCCTCTTCCTCATCATCTGCCTTTCTTCCTCCGTATCTCTCCTCCTCATCCTCCCTCTCACTCTTTCTCTGTATCCTTTTTTCGTCATTTCTCTTTATCTTTCTCCCTCTCTCTTACCTTTCTCCCCTTTTACTCTTTCTTCTTATTTTCTCTTCCCTTCTCTTAAATCCTTACTTATCTTCTATATGTTTCTCTTATTCCGTCTGCAACAATTTCCACCACGCGCCACTGACTAACTGTAATGCTATTTTTAACAAACTTTCCGAGTAGGTAAAAGGTTGATATTTGGCAGGGATGTTTGCCTCTTATAGTGAAAGCCATTTACGAAACAAAATCCCAAAAAAAGACCCGGGTTCGACTCCAATGGATAATTTTTATATCCCGTAAGATAACACGTATATAAATCGATTTTTGGAATTACAGGCTTTTACTCTTTTGCAAATTTAAATTAGAAATAATTGACCTACGATATTCGTACCTGTGCCGTTCCTAAGAAAAATAAATACAGTTTATCATTCTCATCGTTGAATTTTGCCTACGATAAAAAATTGTTCAAGTTCTACGTTTAAATCGTATTTATTTGAAAAATGTAAGCTTTGTGACGACATATCGCCTTGGCGACGGTGTCGTTATCAAACCTCGATATGGTATTGTCGCCTTAATCCTTTTGCTATATGCTTAAGGAATGCGTGCATTTACACGCTATAATGCGAGAGAGAGAGTTATTGGTTGATTGATATATTCGACCCATTATTAGGCGAGGTTAGGCCCAGTTGGGCCTCTCTTCCACCAAGGGAGATAGAGAGAGAAGAAGAGAGAGAGACCGGGAGAGAGAAAATTAAATGTTCCATGATTTAAAAATAATTTTGGGCCAATAAGAACTGTATAGCATAATGCATTTCTTTGTCGATTTATATTCGCCAAAAAATGTTTTTCCTCTCTCGAACACTCTATTATGTGAATTTTATATCTATTGCTTATTTTTAGTGCATATAAAAGTTGGTCTCATACATTGTTTTTTTTTCAATTTTAACTTACATAATTCATAATATATAATTCACGCATACCCCTCATATTTCCCGAGCACTGCTTATTTCTTTTTCTTTCTTTCTCTTTCTCCCTCTCTTTCTCCTTCTCTCTCTCTTTCTCTTTCTTTCTCTTTCTTTCTATTTCTCTTTCTCTCTCTTTCTCTCTCTTTCCTTCTCTTTCTTTCTCTTTCTCTCTCTTTCTCTCTCTCTCGTTCTCTCTCTTTCTCTATCTCTCCTCTCTTCCTATTTCACTCTCACCTACTCTCTTCCTCTTTCTCTCGTAATATCCCCCTTTCCCCATCTATCTTCTTCCTTCTCTTCCTCCCTTTCACATCTTCTATCCTGATTTTTATCCTCCACAATTCTTTTTCTTACTCTCTCTCTCTATTTCCTCTTCCCTCTTAATCTCTCTTCTTCTCTATCTCGTATTCTCTTTTCCACTCTTTCTCTCTCTCATTCTTTCTTCTCTCTCTCTCTCTCATCCTTTCTTCTCTCTCATTCTCGTTCTCTCTCATACTTTCCTTCCCTTGATTAACTTTATCCTTTCTGTCATCATCCCTCATTTTTCCCTCCCCTCTGCCCACTGCCTCACTCCCCCCCCCCCTTCCCCCCCCATTCCCTTCCACTCTCACTCCGATGATCTCTTCTCCCGACCAACTTTCATATCTATTCCCAAAATCTTAACTGCACTTTGGAAACTTTCTGAGGGAGACACTCCATGGAGACAGGGGTGGGGGCAAGGGGGGAGGTAGGAGAGGGGAGGAGGGGGAGGGATGCCTTAAGGGAAGGTTAAAAAGATGGAATTTGGAACCAAAGGAGTGGGAGTGGTTTAAGCAGATGAGGAAACAGATGAGTCGCGTTCCGCGCAATTGGAATATGGCGTTCGATTTATTTATGCCCTTGTAATTTATGCGACGCTGTTTTGTCTTCTTTCCCTATCTCCTCTCCCCCCTCCCTCTCCCTCCCTCCTCCCATCCACCCTCTGGGTTTGATTTAGGTTTCCGGGATAATACTGGCGCCTAAATTGCCCCCTCTCTCCCTCTATCGGGGTTTTAATTAAGCTTTTTGGCGGATATCCTACGCGCCGTCGGCTGTTCGAACCTTTATTTTTCGTATGTGATATCCGTTTTTTATTAAAACAAAATCTTTGGCGTTAAAGTTTGGGTGCGTACTAATTATGGACCTTGGCGCGCAGAAAAATGTTTCAAGTTTAAAATAATAAATACTTCTCCTTTTTTCGACTTAAATTTAAAGTTATATATTTAAAAATTAAATATTACGCCTTTATTTTCGACTTGAACATAAAATTACGTATTTAAAAGAAAAATATTTCGCCTTTATTTTCAACTTAAATATAAAATTATTTATCCAAAGAATAAATATTAGACCTTTATTTTTAAATTAAATTTAAAGTTATGTGATGTAAAATAAATAGGCTTGATGTAATTCCACATACATTTATTTAAAACGACCTAGGTTTCGTTGCAATGCAACATCGTCAGACAAATAAATAAATGAATAATAAATTTATTTGGAATTACAACAAGTCTCTTTATTTTACATTATGAAGACATTCCACCAAGTGACGCCTGAAACCATTAACTATGTCATGTATTTAAAAAATTAATATCTCATCTTTATATTCAACTTAAATATATAATTATGTATGCAGATTACCGTCCATACCATTAAAGTTTCTAATGACGTAGGTAATGCGCTGTTTGATTTTTCGGTTTGTATTTATGGCTAATAAACCTCGAGGATTATCATGGCCGTAACTCCTTCCACAACGAATACACAAACACACAAGGGAGGAGGGAAACCCGATGCCGGCATTAGCCTACTTTTAAGGAACTAGATAAATTAGACCGTTTATAACTGGCTTTGTAATCAAATAATATGAAAAATATTCTACCATTGTATTATAAAATTACTAGTATATTGCCCGTCAAAAATGACGGGTTAAAATTGATAAAAAATGGAAAACTGGGTAGAATTAGTGCCTTTATTAATTTTTCTTTAAAATAGATCATATCGATTGATCGTAGCTCATTTTTTTCTAATTTTAATTCCCAAGAGATTAAAAGCCTGCGCGTCTAAAAATTCCGTTTTTACCTTTTTAACCTCAAGAGAAATCGAAATAATCCCCTGGAGTCCCAACCCCTGTCGTTTTTCCAAATGTGCATTTTGTCTCGATCACTTTCAGTATTCTAATCAAACGTTCCTGGAAATTTTCTAACCATTGTCTCTGATCCCGTTTTCGAGTGATTTTCATCTATTATTTTAGTGCATCGTGATTGGAGTTCACGGTTGTAATTTTATTGACGTATCTAAAGCGGAAAATAAAACTTAAAATTAAGGTATGAAGGTATTTTCTTGATAACTGTATAAATATAAAAATTCCGATATCGTGAATAACTACGCTATATAGTAAATGCCCCTTGAAAATTCAATATATAAAAAAACGTAATATTCATATTTTTTGCAGTTTTCAGCGCAATACACAATATCTACCATCTCCTTCAAACAAATTATCCTAAATAGTGTGAGTTAAAAAAGCTACTTGCCGAGTTCTTTCGTCGTCAAGGCAAACAAAACAAAAAGCTAACTAAAATATTAGCGGTCGTGTGTTCGTTCGCATTTCTTCCACGCCTTAGGAATGGCGCTGCAGTAAATGATCACCAACCATCAATGCTTATTTTATATATATATATATATATATATATATATATATATATATATATATATATATATTTGAGATAGCATAGCAATCCTACCAAATTTGGTTAAACTGATTGAAGAAACGGCTGAGATATTGAGCGTTACAGACAGAATGACAAAGTGACCAAGAGAATGAGAGTTTTATTTTATTCTGATAACGGTAGTTAATGCGCGGTGCTATATGTTTAACGTTGTTATATTTATGGTGCTTTAAGTTTTTATATTTGTTGTTTTGTTACGATTTTAGGACCTAAATATATAAATAAAATGATTATCTCTTCTACCGCTAATTGATAACGATGAATTCTCACAGATATTTCGTAAACTTTTATGCGATTGGATAAATTGACATAATAGATAATAATAATTTCTGAGTTGGAGAATCCGTCGAAATGTTACAGGTCGCCCTGGTTTATATTTTCGATGAGAATGCACGGCTTCGTTAAATGAAAAACACCTTTGTGCGCTGCCCTTGACTAGCCAAAATATTTTTCAAAACAAAACGGCAGAAAGAGGAAGGAGAGAGAGAGAGAGAGAACAGAGAAAAAGAAAGATATAGAGATAAATGGAAGAATACAGAGCGATTGGAACATGGGGGATGTGAGGACAATATGAAAAAGTCACTTTAAAAAAATAATATGGAGATGGTAGATTTATCAGATCATGAGGGAAGACACGCAAGGAAAACAAAAGACATATGGAATAGCTGCGCGGACGAAGGAGGAAGATGGAGGGAGAGATAGAAAGGGAGAGAGGGGATAGGAAGAGAGGGAGAGAGAGAGAGGAAGTGAGAAATAAAGGGAGAGAAAGATAGGTAGGAGAGAACCAAAAATGTATTTATAGCTTACATTTTTTTTGCGTAGATTTGCACGTGCTATATTGTCTCAAATGTCGATTTTGCGCAATTATTCCATAATACGAAATCAAACACTGTAATGATATATATTGGTAACAGAAGAAATAAAAAAAATGAAGGATGATTTGGGATTCGCGTTGTTTTCAAAACTTTCGGTCAAAATTTACAGTAGTAATTTACAGCATGATACATGCATCAAGGAATACGTACGTGAAGATTACAGAACCTTTTGGTTTTTAATGAATAAAAATAGGTAATATTGATATTCTTATTAAATTTACAGAACATGAAATACTTGCTTAGACTTTAAAATTTTAGCTCAATAAAAGGAGGATAAAGAAAAACTAGATTTTAGGATTGCTGCAAATAATGAAAATTACAGTGCATTCATTGTACGTAAGGTTGAACAAATCTGTAAGAAACTGTACCAGCATTTGTAATAACAATTCAATTTTAACACATGTCGGTCAAATGAAGAAAGAAGTGAAAAGTTAGGGAGTGAATAAGAGAGAGAGAGAGAGAGGGAGAGGAATGGGGAAATAGGGAGGGAGAGAGAGAGAGTGAGGAAAGGAGAGAGATGGAGAGCGAGAGATAGAGAGAGAGGGAGGGAGAAAGTGGGAGAGAGAGACTGATGGAAGGCGAAAAGGAGAGAGGGAGAGAGGAAAGGAGAGAGGGAGAGAGGTGGAGAGCGAGAGGGAGAGGAAGGGAGAGAGAGGGAGGGAGGGAGACTGAGGGAAGGAGGAAAGGAGAGAGGGAGAGAGATGGAGGGCGAGAGAGAGAGAGGGGGGAGAGGAATGGAGAGAGGGTGAGAGAGGGAAGGAGAGAGATTGAGGGAAGGAGGAAAGGAGAGAGGGAGAGAGATGGAGGGCGAGAGAGATTGGGAAGGAGGAAGGGAGAGAGAGATATGGAAATAGAAATATGGAAGGGAGAAAGATGGAGGGCGAGGTGGGAGAGAGTGAGAGGAAGAGAGAGATAGAGAGAGAGGTAGATAAAGAGGGAGAGAGAGGTAGAGAAAGAGGGAGAGAGAGGGAAAGAGAAGGAGAGAGAAAGGGAGAGAAGGAGAGAGGGAGAGAGATAGAATGAGAGAGAGGTGGAGAGAGAAAAGGAAAGATAGGAGGGAGAAGAGAGGGAGAGAGAGAGAGAGAGATGGGTCTTCATAATAAGTTGGGAGTTAATGGGTTAAAGACAGAGGAGATAAGATAAGCCAAAAGTGTTCGGTGGGGAGAGAGGCCTGGGAAGTGAAGAGGTTATGTCCCTATTGGAGAGGGCTTTCTAGAGAAGGAGAGAGAGAGAGTGGGGCGGAGTGAGGGAGGGAGATGGAAGAGAGATAGATATAGTCCTCTTAGAAGGGAGGAAAGGGGAGGGAGGGTTTTATCTGTGAGGTTGGGGTGAAGACAGAATTGCCGTTGGAGTGGGTCTCTCGCAATAATTGGAAGGTGGAGGATTTTGGAAAGAGGGCGTATTTTTCTGGATCGGGCAGAAAACCGTCCGTTGGATGATCGGACACGAATGTTTGCTACGGAGAACCCGATAGAAATCTCCAGATAACGGGTTTTATAACATGTCGTCATGGTACGCACTGTCCTCCCTAGTGAAACGTATTCACTCCGCCAAAGTAATAAATATGATGTTCCATTTGACAAGCTGGAAATAATCGACGGCTTTGGGAATTTATATTTTTGACTATAGTAAGCGCCCTTAAAAAATAACGTGATTTTAAATGCTCTCTAGTTAAATCGCAATTTATTCTTACGTACTTGTAATAGGATTGAGACAACAATTGAATATCGAGTTTTGACAAGTGAACGGTTACCAAGGCAGCAAGCGGTTAAAAGGCAAATGCTTCCAAAAGATGCGATTCACGCGACGAATTCCTAGAGATTTCGAATTGACGTCGAAATTGGACCATAGGGATAAGAAACTTTGTTTATTCTTCTTTAAAACAGTCCCGGTTCGAAGATTCTTGAATTGTTCTAATTTTAAGTCTCGAAATAAGGAAAGCCTGCGCGTCGACAGATTGCTATTTTAGTGTTACCTTACGAGAAAAAGAAATAATATCCTGGAATCGATCCCGGGTCTTTTTTCAGGGCTTTGTTTTTCCACATTGAGTTTTAATGCGAGTTTGCGGCATTACTGCCATATTTTGAATCGTCTACCTACTCGAGATGTTTGTTTACAACGTGCTTATGACGAAGCGTTATTGATGTATGACAATCCAATTTTCCGCAATGTCGTCCCAACGGTGTCAACAGAAATGGACAATCGAAATCAATTGGCGTGAATGTTCCATCGAAACATCCTGGCAAAACAAGAACCAAACGATATATCTCGAGTGCGAAATCGATGTAATTGGATATCCAAGTGGCTGAGTATGTTAAATATTTAAGATTCGCCATTTTTTGTGATCTTTTGTGGGACATGCAAGTCCGTTATTCGTTTATAACAACTTCCAATAGGCTGAAAAAGTACTTGAAACAAGTTATGTATACCTTGCTAGACCACGGGCGGAATATGCCTCAAGAGAGGGAAAGAGAGATAGAGAGAGAGAGAAAATGTGAGAGAGAAATGGAAGAGGATGGGAGGGAGGAAGAGAGAGAGAGGAAGGATAGGGAATAAGAGATAGAGAATAGGAGGGAGAGAGGGAGAAGAATAGGAGAGAGAGAAGGATGAGGGAGGGAGAAAAGGACGAAAGAAGAGAGGGAAGGAGAGAGAGAGAGGGGGAGAATGTGAGGGAGAATGTGAGGGAGAATGGGAGGGGGAATGGGAGGGAGAATGGGAGGGAGAATGGGAGGGAGAATGGGAGGGAGAATGTGAGGGAGAATGTGAGGGAGAATGGGAGGGAGAATGGGAGTGAGAATGGGAGGGAGAATGGGAGGGAGAATGGGATTGAGAATGGGAGGGAGAATGGGAGGGAGAATGTGAGGGAGAATGTGAGGGAGAAGGTGAGGGAGAATGTGAGGGAGAATGGGAGGGAGAATGGGAGGGAGAGAGGAAGGAGAATTGAAGTGAGAATGGGAGGGAGGAAGAGAGAAAATCTGGAAGAATGGGAAGTACCTCAGTTTTAATACTCAAAAGATTCCATCTTGCGTACAACGCCATGAACACAGAGACAAGACATGATAAATTAATTGTAGGACGGATAGATTCAAGGGATATTCCATTGCTATAACAATATAAGACGTTAACAGGAGAATAACGTGATAGGTCGGTGTTCATATTCAGATGTTAAACCTGGAAACCAAATTTAAAATTGATTTTCCTTTATGTGACACCTCCGAATATCTAGGTAACTTCCGATTTATATTAAGGATTTGCAAAGAGTGCGTATCAGAATTTCTGATATATCTAAAGAGGAAGCCAAGTCTTGAAAGACGCACACAAGACGCGTGCGCACATGCTAGGAAGAGGTGTTCTTTGCGATTCATGCAATCCCGTCGAAAACGATAAATATCAATGACTTAGTATAATGTCGAAGAAATTAAAAATGATATGCCGGTAGTGACGCCAAAGAAATGTCGAATTTTTTATTCCCCGATTTATTTCCTAATATATTGTAATTAATAAAACAATCGACTTAAAACATACCTCTTACTCGAATAGTAGTAATATAACCTTTACTTTCACGTTGATGATTCCTTCGTCGTAAATTAGCCATTTCTTTTCACTTACAAACGCCGTGTATACGTAAATAAAATACACGTAATTGCGTTCATTTCTTCGTCGTAGATTATCCATTTCCCTTCATCTAACAAATTTTGCGTGCGCACGAAACCAAATTAAAATAATTAGATATTTGCGGCAGATATTGTTTACATCAGTTGTCACGGAGATTGTTTTCGTTGACAACAATTGAAAAACACTGCAAAAACCTTTTAAATCCGAAGTGAATTACGCCTTTCTCGTCTGATTTTCTTGAAATCCGATAATCCTTTGATAACAATTTACGGAACAAAACGTATTCTATTCGAATATTTTCACAATTTCGTTTGAGAACTTTTTTATTAGAAGTGATATTGTACGAGATAAAAAGAAAAGTTCATTTTTTGTCACCAGTAATGTGGCACTCCCGATTAAGCTACGTGAACTATTTGTATCATTTTCTTATTTCCTTCGCGTTTATGTCCTAAATGCAAAATTTCGCCAACATCCGCCCAGTAGTTTCTGAGATGAAACATACGGACGGACGGACGGACACGACCTGGTCATAAGCCGTTCTTCTTTAGGCGCGTTTCGCATAAGCGACTGTTAGCGTCGGTTTGTCCGTCCGTCCGTCCACATGTTCGATCTCGGCTTCTACCCAACGGATTTTTATGAAATTTGATATTAAGGACTTGCAGTCAAATAAAACAATAAAATCGCAAAAATAAATCACGTAAACCAATCAGGGGTACCACTTTACCGGTGGCAAAAAAATGAACTTTTCGTTATATCTCGTAAATGTTTGGTCAAATTAAAATAATTTTCAAATAGTCTTGTAGAAATAACGTCAAATATTTCTCTTCCTATACATTTTTATCGCAGGAGTAGCCGTTTTCAATAAAATTGCACAAGAACGTCGTAATTCGTTTTGAACAGAAAATTTTTTGCGTAGATACCTAATTGTTGTCAACTTAAACAATCTTATTGGTTGCTGAAGTAAATAAGACCTGCTATAATTGCAAAATACATTTAATTCCTTACGCGTGCATGACAGATTTTGTAAGCGGAAGGAAATGGATTATCAACGGCGAATAAAAGGACATAAACGTAAATATTACAACTACTGAACTCAAGTGAGGTATGTTTAAATATTTTCGATTGTTCGGTTGATTAAAACTGATTAGAAAAATAAATCACTAAATATAAATTGAATATTTCCCTGGAATCATTTCTGATACATCGTTTTGCAGTATTTAGCCATTAAAATTACGTAATATGTTCATTGACGCACCAACTGAGGAGGGAGAAGAAATTTTTAATGGACAGAAATACAATCGGGTCGTGGTTTTTCGCTGTTTTATGGCATGTTAGAGTTCGGTCAAATTATATATCGTATAGTTTCAAATACTCCATCAAACGAAACGCGTCCGTTTAGCGATACACTGTACACTTTCCTAACTTGTATAATTATTGCAAAGAGCACCTAAAAATGAAGAGCATATGAACGGAATGAGAGCGGAAGTAATTTGAGAAGTTTAATAGCTCCTAATCCGCTGAAAATATACGTGGCATAGTTGTACCTATCGGTGTAAGGCAGAGGGGGCCAATCGGCGGCTCCTGAATACTTGGGATGCCATACATATAGTTTCTTCCTTTGTCCTCCTAAATAACTTTTGAACCAATTGACCGATTCTCATGACACCTGGTGGAAATCTCTTGCTACTTGGGCCTGGGTTCTCCCGGGGATAGTTTATGTTGAGAAAGTTGAAAGTCCCGGTGTAGATTCCGGGAGCTATCCTTCCCATTTGATTTACATGGGAAATCTGAAATCCATCGTGCAGGGTAATTTTCTCTCGCACATTAAAATATCTTAGAATTTTAATATCGGAGCGGGATTTGTACTATTCTCCGGGGAAAGGAATGGAAATTCTAATTTCTATCGTAGAATTTTGCTTATCGATAGTATTTCTTAAGAATTTCACGTAAATACTAGCGATTTTGCAGTTTTCATCACTCATTACGAGAGTGTTGCCATAGCAACGAATGTTGTCGGACTCAGATTCGGTATATTCTAATATGTCCACGCGTTATTTTTGCCACACATAAATACGAGTAATCAATTTAATTTTTCGCTCAAATGTCTTTGTAATATTTTATATAACGCCACATTACGTAATTTGGGAACACAAAGAGCGACTCATTTTGAAGCTATTAAAGCCAATATAAGTATTAAATAAATAATTAGGTGGAACATCCCTTTGTTAATTTTATTTTCGTGGTACTGCATTTAACTTGCGATCAAAAGTAACCTCGCGTAGGGGCGTAAACCAAAGCCTAATTTTGGAGTTTTCCCCTTTGGTGATAATACACCCCCTGCCACACACCCTTGCGGTGGCTTGCAGGGTAAACTGTAGATGTAGAAACTGTAGATGAAGTGTCTTCTCTTAAAGATCACTTTACGGATCATTGTATTAAAATTTATGTTTAAAGATTGCTTATTAAAATCTTTGCCGTAAAATCCTCTGCGGGCCGCATGTGGCCCGCTGGCCGCATTTTGTGCGTCCCTGTCTTTGGACCTTAAGAGTTTTCGCTTATCCCGCCCAGATATGTCTTCAAGCAAAATCGTTTCACTTCGCTTTCATCCGTGTTTGACTTCCTCTCCTTACTTTATCCGTCTCCGAAAGTTATCTACCCTCTCCCTCCCTCTCTCCCTCCTTCTCCCTCCCTCTCTCCCTCCTTCTCCCTCCCTCTCCCTCCCTCCCTCCAACAGATATTACCTTGTTTTTCCCTTAACCTCTGGAGTATGACCTATCCTTATAGATATTGCTCCCAGCCAATCACGAGCTCTCATAATGTCTTCTTCCCTCTTAAAGCCCTCCATCCTTCCTCCCCCCCTCCCATTACGTTCTCCTCCCTCCCTCCACCTCCCTCCCTCCCTCCCTCCCTCCCCTTCACATCAAACCGAAAACCATTTCCTTCTTCCCTCTTCAGAAGAAGACCTGATCACAAACTGGTCTCAGATCTCATAACAGTTATCCCCTTTACCTCTTTTCCCCTCTCTCTCTCTCTTTATATATGTATTTTCCTTCTTACTTCTCCGTCTGTCTCTCTTATTCCCTCCCTTTTTCTCTCTCTTGTTCAAAACCTTACTCTTTATTCCTCATTTTCTTCCCCTCTTTCTTCCTATTTTTTTCCTTGTTCTATTCCTATTTCTCCTCATCTTTCTTTCCCTATTTATTTTTTCTTTCTCTTTCGCTTCCTCTCTTTATCTTCCTTTTCCTATTTCGCTACCTCTTTCTCTTTCTCTTTTTCTTATTTCTCTTCTTCTTCCTCTCTTCCTCTTTCTCTCTTCCTCTTTTTCTCTTCCTCTTTCTCTCTTCCTCTTTATCTCTTCTTCTTTCTCTCTTCCTCTTTCTCTCTTCCTCTTTTTCTTCTTTCTCTCTTCCTCTTTCTCTATTCCTCTTTCTCTATTCCTCTTTCTCTCTTCCTCTTCCTCTTGGTCTTTCTCTACCTTTTTATCTTCCCCATTATCTTCCTCTTTATCTTCCTTTTTCTTTCTCTTCCTATTTTTCTTCCTCTTTCTCTTCTTTCTCTCCGTATTTCTTTATCCTATTTTTACCTTTCTTTCTCTCTTTTCATCTCTTTCTTCATTTATCTTCCTTTTCCCCTTTATATTCCTCTTTCTCATTCTATTCATCCTTCTCTCCCTCTTTCTTTCTCTTCCTATTTCTCTTTCTCCTTCCAATTTTCTATATCTGTATTCCTTTCTAAATGTCTCTCACTCTTTACGCTCTCTCTCCCCCCTCCTACCTCCCTCTCCCCCCCTCCTACCTCCCTCTCTCCCTCCCTCCCTCTCCCTCTCTCCCTCTCAAAACTTTTTCCTTCTTATATCCTCCCAATAAGATAAGACGCTTCCGAAGTTTATTTACTTGTTACGCCTCCTTCTCTTCTCCTTCCACCCCAACCTATCTCTTTCTCTCCTCTCCTCTTCCCACGCATTACTCCGCTTTCGACCGTGCTGCGACCTATCGGAGTGGTCCGTCAACTGCGCCAACTTCTACGTCTATCTCTTAGGTGGCGCCTTTATTCGTTCTCCAGAAGTGAAGAGGAGGGGGTTAAAAAAAGGGGGAAATGGTAATAACATTGAACTGCAGGTAATCTGCAACGCAATACGATAGTCTTCTCTTTATATATATATATATATATATATATATATATATATATATATATATATATATATATATATACATACATATATATCGTCTGCTCGCAGGTGGAGTCCAGATCAAGCTCCTCCTGAAATGAATCCACTTATTTTCGCTTCAGTTGTCGAGTTTCTATCGCTTCGTTTTTGTTATCTTCGGTTTTTGGGGAGGCTCCAAACTTATGGAAGAAGATGCGATATGAAGGGAGTTGGATTTTGGGTGGGAGGGAGAAGAGGGAGGGAGTTGGTGGGAGAGTGTAAGAGAGAGAAGGAGATAGAGGGAGTGAGAGGGAAGGAGATAGATAGAACGTCTTCATTCGGGCGAAATTTAGACCGTAAAGGTCCACTCTTACATTTAACCCTTCGTCAATGATTGCATTATATTACCGTGACAGTCGTAGGCGAACTTTTCTCTCAGGTTTGTATCGAATTTTGGGAAGCTTTATGCGTATCTCGACCGCTGTTTGGACTATTTTTGTTATCTATAATTTGTGAAAATGCGGAATACTTACGTTCTTTAACAATGCTAAATCCAAACAAATATTAAATACTTTCTTTTTTAGGGTTTTTTTTTCACGCCACCCCTTTCCTCCACAAGAAACGAATCAGTTTCGGGAGTTATAAAATCTCATTTTAAAATTAGTTAGAATCATGATTCTATACTCGCGACCTAAACTGCTGTATTGGCAAAAGAATGAAGTTCGTTTTGCTTGCCGTGAAAATTCATTTAAGTACCGAATTTGCCGAAAAATCCGTTCGCGATACGAAAAATGGACACTTTTCAACAGTGAGAATTGTCAGTTACCTTTGCCACCTCATTTGGACGTGCAGTAATACATTAAGTGTACACACGCGAACCCCTTGACGATATTACGTCATTTTTTTGTTTACCTTTTTCTCTTCTGATTACGAACGAAGAAGTTTAGAAGAGTTTAGCAAGCTCAGTCAATTTTATTTATCACATCACCTGGAAAATTAAGCAAATATGGACGCACACTGGTTTCCCGCGGTACGGAAGTGCTTTTCGCCGAATAATATAATCGTATAATATTGAATTTGCGTTGAAATCGGAAAATTATTCTACCTTGAATTGTGGTAGCCCTGCTTTTTTAATCCGTTCTAAACATACTCATTTCGTTTTCCCTTTCTTTACTCGTCCTACAAACGAAACTTCCAAATTCATAGTTACACAAAAATTGATGTTGTGGTAGCCCTGTTTAGTCAACCCGGTTGAAATATGATACTTTGGCTATTTATTTATATGAAGATTAAGTATACTATATTTGGTTAAAATCCAATGGGTCAGTTCTCTAGAAATAAGCGTAAAATATTATTTAACTTTTTATTGCGGTAGCCCTGCCCTTTATCACCGCCTTAAACATCTTGATTTCATTACGGTATGTTGTGAAAATCTTATATACAAAATTTAATTGAAATCTGTTCAGCCAATTCATTCCAAATCCTTAATTACTGAAAGAGTTTATTTTGTAATTGTGGTATACCTGTTTGGCAGATTTGGTTTAAATATATTAAAGTGGTTTTATGTATATGTGTACATTATAAGTATTAAATTTCGTTAAAATTGATTCTGAAAATTCAACACAAATACGTGTAAAAGGAATTTTTTATTACTTTGATTGTGGCGGCCCTGATTTCTCTATCTGCACGAAACATACTGATTTAGTTTTACTGTGGTGCACACCTCCTTCATAAAAAATTTCGTCGAAATCGGTTTTGCTAATTCCTTCAAAAATTCACAATTACCGAAAAGTAAAACTTTGCAATTGTGGCACTCCTGTGAGTATTCTACGTACCAAATTTGGTTGAAATCGGTTAAGCCAATTCTTCCCTGATATATGCGTACGGACGGACGACCGGACATCACGAAGATAATAGTGCTTTTCGGCAATGACGAAAAGCACTAAATATTAAATTAAAGAAAAATTATAAACTTATCCGAACGAAGAGGGGAATATTTACTTTCACTTCAAATCAATTGCGAGACCTCTTCTTATATATTTTTAATGCATTTTAATCGGATGGGAAGTAATGATGGCTTAATTTGAACGATAGGTTTGTTTACTGCAGTGCCATTTCTAAGGCGTGGAAGAAATGCGAACGAACATACAACCGCTAATATTTTTATTAGCTTTTTGTTTTGTTTACCTTGGCGACGAAAGAACTTAGTAAATAGGTTTTTTAATTCACAAATTCTTTGTAATCACTATAAATGCACCGGCCAGGCGTCAAATATCTTGCTTAATTATCGAAAGAAATTAATCAAGGTCATTGTCAATATAGTAATTTGCTTTAAACCGCCCAATAAATTTTGCAAACGAAAATATATTTTTAATGCACGCGTGAAGTATCCTCCTATTTGAAATGTTGAGTTGTCCATCGTTAAAATGCATTGGAATCGTTTCTTACTTAAGGTATTTATGCTACGCGTTCATTTGTTTTAAATTTACGTGAAAATTTTTTCGATCGGTTTTCGTCCTTCACGATTTTGTTTAAATTGCAACCTCTTTATAAAATGTCGAAAAATCGGAAAAAATCGAGTATAAACTTAAAATAGGAGGGAGGAGAATGGAAGGGAGAAAAGGAGGAAGGATGGGATGTGCCTCGAATTTAATATTTAATCCACGCACACGGGTTTTTGTACTAGTGTTAATAAACATTTAAATTTGAGAACGTTTAACCCTTCCTCTAACAAGGGGGGTAACTCAGTTACCCCAACGATATTTTTTCTGTTTTTTTCTTGTTAATAATTTTTTAATATTTTCACTCGTCCATGTATTTGTTCTTTAAGGCCTGAAAATGTTATTCTTGATAAATGTTTCGTCAATAACATATTTTTTGGTCTATTTTTAAATGAAAACTTTGTTGGGGTAACTGAGTTACCCCTCTTCGGATAGTTTGTCTCAGTTTCATCTGAGTTTGAATTTTGTGCTGCTATACTTATACTGAAATATATACATTTTCTTATCATTACTTCAAATTTTTATACAATGTATCACATTTTGGATGTAAAATTTTGAATTCCTACATTATATGGACAGAAAAAAAATGTAACTTGGGAAACAACAAACACAAAAAGACGAAAAACTGTTTTGCATGAGTTGTGCTTACAATTGGCTCTACCGCACATTCAGGAGAGAGCAAAAAACCCCGTGGGTTTACATAACAGTATCCCACTTGCAATGGAAAGCTTAGGAGTCAGCGTAAATCGCAAAAGGCGTGATGCTACAGTGCCTGAGAAACCATCGCAAGGAAAGAGACGCGCTTTTTGCAAAAGAGGCGAGGACAGGAAGACCAGACTGATTAGCGTGCAGTGCCAAAAACCAGCATGTCATATACACGGGATAGAACACTCTTTCTCTACGTGTGTCGAATGTGGGGAAAAATTTCGAAATGTTGAATAATGTCTTATAGAAAATGTTTTGAAAAAAGTTTTCAATTTTATTATCTGACATATTTTTGCCAAAAAGGATATTTCCCAATAGCTATTTTCATTTATTTTAAGATTAATTAATAGTATCATAATTTTCTTCAAAAATCAACCACCAATGACAGCGAAAATGGTGGGGTAAACCAGTTACCCCCCACTTGGGAGGAGTAAGGTGTAAAATGCCTTGTTAGCGGAAGGGTTAAATTCACGTAGCGTCGGCATTTTACTCTTGTTTGTATAGATTGCGAGGGAGAGAAAATTACGCGCGAATGTGGGAGCATTGCAACGTACTGACTAACGCATTTAAATAAGCATCGATGAAAGGCGGTAAAATAGCTAAAAACGATGAGATTTTCAGACTGTGTCAGCAGTCTTACCGCGGGAACCCGTCGAACGGTCCCTTGTTCTTCATCCCGCCGGAAGAAAAATAATCTCCAAGGAGGAAAATAAACAGGCCAATCGCCCGGAAAATCGAACCTTTAGGAAAAAGGTACGAAAATAAAACCCCGGAAATTTTACGCCCGGATTCGCAGGAGTCTGATATGCATACACGCGTATATATTTTTGGCGCCATCTCACGCCGTAAATACGAATTAACGTTTTGAGCGGAAAAAACACACGCGCGCGGGTTGCGCAGGAGGAATAAATATTCATTTGGTGCTTACGGAGGCTGCTCTTAGCGGGTGCATCTCCCAGGAGATTATTATTACTGGGAGAGAGGAGAGGGACTGGTGGCGCCACGGGAGTCTCGCGAGGGACGGAGAAAAGAGGAAGTAGGAAGTTAAGAGGGAGGGAGTTCTTATGTCCCAAGGGATGCGGAAGGAGTAAGTGGGGAGAAAAATTGGAGGGAGAGGGGAATGGGTGGAGGAAGGGAGGGGAGGGAGTTGGTAGTGAAAGAGGGAGAGAAACGTTAAGAGAGGAGAGGGAAGAGAGAGAGAGAGAAAGGAAGGGAGAGGGAGAGAGAAGGAGAGAGGGGAAGAGAGAGAGTGATGAAGAGAGGGAGAAAAAGGTTGAGGAAGAGAGAAAGGGAGAAGTATAGAGAGAAAGGGAGAGAGAAAGGCAGAGATAGAGAAGAGAGTGAGGGAGAAAGATGTACTGGAAGACAGAGGGGAAATAGAAAGAGGTATAAGAAGAGAGGGAAGGAGAAAGAGATAGAGAAAGAGAGAGGGCTAAAGGTATGAAGAGAGAGGGGAAATAAATGAAGAGGAGATGAAGAGAAAAGAAAAGAAATAGGGGAGATAGAGAGGAAGAATGAAAAAGTAGTGACGTACACGGGTATTCCGTTGTACAGAAGTTCTTTTCGTCTAAATATCGGTACAGAAAGTTCTTTGCAAATTCATTAATAATGAAAAATTATTTTTCTTTGTATTGTGGCAGCCCTGCTTTTTAGATTCGTTCTACGCATATTCGTTCCGTTTTGCAATTCCATACTCGCCCTAGATGCGAAATTTATTTGTTTGAAATCGGTTCAGTCAATAACTTCGAAATTCATACTTACAGAAAAATTCTAACCTTGATATTGTGGTGACCCTGTTTAGTCGACCCGGTTGAAATATGATATTTTGGTTGATTAAATATATGAAGATTATATAGATATATTGAGTTATTATCCTTCTGGTCTTTTCTCTAGAAATACGCGTAAAAGAAATATTTTTTATTTTTTTTTGTGGTAGCCCTGCTCTTTAGCTCCGCTTTAAACATCGTGATCTCATTATGGTATGTTGTAAAAGTCTTTAATCCGAAGTTTTCTTGAAATTCGTTCAGCCAATTCCTACCCAATTCATAATTACAGAAACAGTTTAATTTGTAAGTGTGGCACCCCTGTTTGGTTGATCCGGTCCAAATATGCTATTGCGTTGTTCTATATGTGTGTGTGTATATATATATATATATATATATATATATATATATATATATATACATTATAAATATAATATATGGTTAAAATTGATAGTGACAGTACAACACAAATACTTGTAAAAAGTACATTTTTTTATTACTTGTATTATGGCAGTCCTACTTTGTATATCTGTACCAAACATCTTGATTTTAATTTTTCATGTTGCATACCCACTTCATACATGTTTTCGTTCAAATCGGTTTTGCCAATTCCATCCAAATTCATTATTACCGAAAGGGTTAATTTTGCAATTTTGGCACCCCTGCTAAGTCGATCTGGTCGAAATTTTTTCATTTTGGTGATGAATTTGCGTATATTATATGCACCAAATTCGGTTGAAATATGTTAAGGCAAATATTCTCCGACATATGCGTACGGACGGACGGACATCGCGAAGATAGTAGTGCTCTTCTTCAGCATTGACGAAAGGCACTAAAAGGAGAGATAAATAGGAAAATAGGGGGAGTTTGAGTAGCGTATTAAGATGAAGAGAATGAGGGAGAGAGAGAGAGTGATAAAGGGAGGGAGAGATGTGGGGATAGAGGAAGAGAGAGAGAGGAGGAGAGGGAGAAAGGGAGGGAGAATGGAGGGATTTAGAGGCAGCGGTAGGGAGACAGTAGAACAGGGACCTCAGGTATTTACAATTTTCATAATTTTTACGAGCGAAAGAACGAAATCTTGCCCGTCGCTGAATTAATTTTACTTTCTCATATACGTACGTAGTACATTCGGATGGAAATACACGATTTAGGTGTCCCCGAGTCCATAAAAGTGGTTTTCGCCATGCCGTCTGTCTGTCTGTCTGTAGTTCTAGGACCCAAACGCGTACATAAAACCTAATGATGTCTCGAATTTACGCAATATAGCATCTTTTGCTTACTCTTTCTTTTGATGATCGATAATTGCACAGGAGCAAAGGGTAGTTTATTCTTGGCGATTATTATTAGAAAAAGTTTATTTACTCGAAAATTGGTCCTGAGAATTTGATTAAAATCAATCCAATTGTAGAGTCAGATGTCACAAATAATACTGCTTTAGCCATATGTCCCTTGAAATCACTGTATGGCGTCCAGAGACATTACGAAGTACGCTAAGCTACCTTACCTAAGCCTTATGACGTCACGCCTCCGCCGCGATCCACTCAAAATATTTCTATACAGCCAAAACAGTTACACTAAATCGAATGATATATCATATTTGTGGATTATGTCATTCATAATAGACACACTGAAGAGATGAACGATATTGCGCAACAATTAAGGGTACTTTATTCTTGGATATTTTGGAAAAAATTCGATTTACTCAAAAATGGCTTTAAGGATTTTTATTGAAATCCATCCAATCGTACAGCCTGATGTCACAAATAGTACTAACTAAGCCATATATCCCAAAAATTATTAATATCCATCGATGACCTTAAAATATACGCTAAACTACGGTTAACTTTTTTTATAAGCGCTTTTCTTCTACAAGAGTACACACAGTCGACCAAACATATATATATACGCATATGAGAATGTTTGTGCAATGTACGTATATTGCGTCGTTTATTTTACGCGTTATATTATGGGAAATAGAAATTATCTTATGGGATTTTTTCCGTAAACGGCTTTTACTATAAGAATCAAACATTCCTACCAAAATTTCAATCTTTTACTCATTCGTAAAAGTCTGTTAAACATAGCATCACGGCCAGTCATAAATAGTTCTCGATTCACCCGCTTTTTTATAACGGCTTTTGAGGGCGGCGCCACAGTCGATCGTGACAGGGTGAGCTAGCTCATTATGTCGCAAAATTTTTTAAATACCGTGCGGCGTATGATCATTCTTGAGGAAAAATGAGTATCCCATACAAAATTCGGTTGACCTATCCGAAGAAACGTCTGAGATATGGAGCGTTACGGACAGAGTGACGGAGAGAATAAGGTTTATAACGATAGTGTTTGATAGGGATCTGGTTGAGAAATCAAGGTCTATAAACCTTCACTTTTCTTCTGTTTTCTTCTCTTCTTTATGCTCCTCCATCATTCTACTTCAATTTCACTTCCTCTTTCTCTTTCCAAGGAACCCACCTGTCTCTCCATCCACCTTCGCGTGCGTGTGTTACAGCGGGGAAAGCGGGCGTTCTAAAAGGCCCCCTTAATTAAATCCAGCCTTCATTTCCCCGGCATATGCATAACCGCACACAATATCACTACTCCCTTACAAGCCTATACACCAACGCATATTTATATATCTAATCTTCCCCAATATGTACATGCATATATGGATATGTGTATATATATATATATATATATATATATATAAACATATTCATTTTTACCTTTCCTTTTCCGTAAGCTGTTTAAATATATATATATATATATATATATATATATATATATATATATATATATATATATATATATATATATATATATTCTTTTCCTTTAGTTAATATATATATATATATATATATATATATATATATATATATATATATATATATATATATGTATGTATGTATATATATATACGTATTTATATATACTTACGTGAAATTATTGCTTTCCTTTGCGGCCGCAAAAGAGGGAAAACTGAGACCACCATCAAAAAACGGCTTCTTTTCCCCCTCCCCCCATACCACGCCCACCGGAAACAGTGTTGCCAAATTTAGAATCGGAAGCTTAAGAAAATTACCCCTACCCACTTTTGATGTATTTTCTCTTATTAATTGTCCGTCGGATACGACGGGTATGCGAGGATTAAGAATTAAGTTTGAAATTATTGAAATAAAAATCAATGAAACCAACTTTTAAAATGCACCAAAAAGCAAACAATAAACGTAAACTGCACATGATTGAGTTTCCAGCGAGTAAAAATTGTTTTGGGCGATAGAAATTGTACGTGAAAGAAATACATTGCGCTAATCAATTCATATATGCCCAAAACTATTCATAATTTATGGAACATTTAATTTTGTCTCTCACTCCCTCTCTCTATCTCCTTTCTTTCTCTCTCTCTCCTTTCTCTCTCTCTCTCTCTCTCTCTTTCTCTCTCGTATTAAAGCATTTAAGCATTAATTCCTTACGCATATGATATGACAATGCAACCTCGAGGTTTCACTATGACACGATTGGCGAGACAACGTATCGTCACCAAATAGGAGTGCACAAGGGTTTCCCATGGTACAGAAGTGCCTTCAAGTTCGCCCTAATGTAATCGTATACTAATGTATTTGTTTTGAAATCAGAAAATTACTTTTCCTTATATTGTGGCAACCTTGCTTTTAAAATCCGTTTAAACATGTTCATTTCGTTTTGTCATTCTATACTCTCCCTATAAACGTAATTTCTTTAAAATCAGTTCAGCCAATACCTTCCTTATTCATAGTTACCAAAAAAATTCTAACCTTTATATTGTGGTATCCCTGTTCAGTCGACACGGTTGAAATATAATAATTTGGTTATTTATTTATATGAATATTATATACACCAGATTTGGTTAAAATCTACATTGTCAGTTCTCTATAAATACGTGTAAAAGAAGTATCATTTCACTGTTTACTGTGGTAGCCATGCTCTTTAGCTACGCTTTAAACATCTTGATTTCATTATGATATTTTGCACGAATCTTATGTACAAAATTTAGTTGAAATCCGTCAAGCCAATTCCCTCCAAATCCATTATTACTGAAATAGTTTAATTTGAAATTGTGGCGGCACTGTTTGGCTGATCCGGTCCAAATATGCTATCATGGTTTAGTATGTATTGGACATTATAAATCCTAAATTTCGTTAAAATTTATTATAAAAAATTCAACACAAATACATGTAAAAAATTTTTTTTATTACCTTGATTTTGGCAGCCCTGATTTCTATATTTGTCCGAGTTCGTCTGTCCGTCTGTCTGTCATTCCGCCGTGCCAGCTCTGGAACTGAAGCACCTGTCGAGACTTCGTCTTTTCCACTGTCGGTTCAGTATTGTCTCCTTATTGCGTTATTTTATGCCAATCATACTGACATACGTAAATTTTAACATTCTACATTAAAGCAGGATGGCCCAAAGAGAACTTAATATGCCGCGTTTCCATTTGATTATTTATTTATTGCTTATATTGCCTTTAATAGGTTTAATATCGTCGCAGATGGTTTGATCTCTTTCTGTTCCCAAATTTCATAATTTAGCGTTGCATAAAATATGGCAAATACATTCGAACGGATAGCTAAATTGAACACGCGTATTTGTGCGTGGCGAAAATAACGCGTTTATGTATTAGACTATATCGAATCCGAGCCCAACAATAGTCGTTGCGATGGCAACACTCGCAATGAGTGATAAAAAATGCAAAAACGACAGTAATTACGCAAAATTGGAATAAATTCGACCGATAAGCAAAATTCTACGGTAAAAATTACAATCTTCATTCCTTTCCTCGGAGAATAGTGCAAATCCCGCTCCGATATTACAATTCTAAGATAATTTAATGTGCGAGAGAGAATTACCATGCACGATGGATTTCAGATTTCCCATGTAAATCGAATTGGAAGGATAGTTCCTGGAATCGAACCCGGGACTTTCAATATTCGCATAGGTGGGACGGACAGACAGACACAACGAATAAACTATAAGCCTATTTCCATTCTGGAAGGTAGGATAAAATAACACGGATTTGCTTAACACGAATTTCCATAACACGTAATCACATGGCTCGAAATCTTACTATAACGGATTTTCATACCTAACACCGAATAACATAAAACGGATACACGTAAGGCGGATTCACACAACACGGATGCACTTAACGCGAATTAGCACAGCACAAATTCGCGTAAAAACGGATTCCCATAACACTGAATAACATAAAACGGATTCTCACATCGCGGATTCCTACAACACGGATTTCCACAACGCGGATTACCATAACGCTGATTCGCATAACGCGAATACACATTAAAACGGAATTACATAACACTCAATAAAACAAATTGGATACACATAATGTTGATTCATATTAAACAGATTCACACAACACGGATTCCCATAACGCGGATACGCGTCACCCGGATTCTTACAACACATATTCAACACATATTCGCATAACGCGGATTCACATAATGCGGATTTCCATAGCGCGAAGCAGTGGCGTAACTACAAAGTCTGGGCCCCCCTGCGAAAGTTTTCAATGGGCCTCGAATGGCGTAACTATAGCTTTTGGGCACTTAGCAAAAAATCTCTCAGGGCTCTACTTAATAATTGAATATTTGTTAGTGTGTTTTGAGTGTAATGGATATTAATAGAAATAACATAAATATAGAATTTTGATAAACAAAGTATTTATATTTATTATGAATAATTAAATTTATAAATTATTATAAACAATTAAAAAATCACAAAACTGTTGCTAATCACAGAGTAATTGAGATTTCTACATATTTTAATTAAAATTTGCGTTTTCGAGCTTTGGAATCTGCAACATTATTAATAAACTCTTTTACGTCCATTTTCTCAGCAAAATCCGCTTCAATTCTAAGTAATGTCGGTCTTGAGTCATGCTATTTCTCAAGTATGATTTTATTATTTTCATTTTTGAGAATGTTCTCTCTGCTGTGGCTACAGTAACAGGTAAGCTTAAAAATAATAAATTACACACCTCAGGGTAGTTGTTATATCATTAAATTTTTATCATAGCTAAATTAGCTAAATCTTGAACTGACTGCAATTTATCAATTTCTGATCTGAGACTTTTTGTAAAAAGTAGCATTTGTATTCTCAGTGCGTCAGTAAAATCATCTTTGTAAATTTTCTGTATTTCTGTAATATTACTTAGAATTTCGTCATCTGTAAGTTTAGACAAAATTTTTGGATTCAAAAATGAAAACCTCGTTGCAATTTTTGTCATTCCGGTCAATCTATCCTTCAATTGCTTATTTATAATGCCAATAGCGGAATAAAATACAGTTATTTTAAAATACTTTTTCGGATATACAAATGTGTAATCCTCCAACAACTCATCAAACTGTTTTTTTGTTTTTGTAAGATGATAGCAGGCCCCTTTGTTGGTAGCGCTTATAAATTTCAATGGAAAATATTATCTGTTCATAGAACGTTAATGTGTGTTATAAGACATATTTTTAATACAATATTCACATTCAAGTAAAATTTTCGAGGATGCAAGGGTGAGGGCCCCCTTGGTCTTGGGCCCTTACGCGATCGCGTAACTTGCGTACCCATATTTACGCCACTGTCGCGAAGTCAAAAATCAATAGGCGTATTTTCTAATCTGAAAAATTTTCCGAAATTTTTTCTATTTTATCCTGTCAGTGACACTTATTTTTACAACGTTAGAAATACGTATATATATATATATATATATATATATATATATATATATATTGAGTTCTTTGAGATTTCTCAATGTTCTCGGTATTTGTCGCTTAGATGAGTATTTACCGAGAAGCTAGCCAGGTACGTTGTACGTCTCCGTGTAAAGTGGTCGTAATTATTGTCCGATTTAAACACGTCCAGCGCTTCCCGAGTTGAAACAAAGGAACATTGTAAAATACATGTAGGTCTTCATGTAAAGTGATCGTAATTGTTGTCCTATTTTAATCAAAATTGGAATCTCTCGACCAATTTTAGTAAAACTCCCAAATACTAAATTTCTTCGAAATACGTCCAGCGGTTCCAGAGTTTTAACAAGCGGACGGACGGACGGACACGACCAACCCTATTTGCGTTCACTTCGTGCAAAGAACGCATTAAAAGACGAGAAAAGAAAACCAGCCATTATTGTGTCCGCGCAAAAGAAAATCGCGGCTGTACACTACTAATGAGACACAAAAGAAAAAACACTGTCGTTTTCCGCAGCGCCGGCGCTTAATTTCAGCGATATTTCAACGAACGAGAAATTTTCACCATAAATCGAAGTGCCGCAGTCATTTGTCGTCCCTTTCAAATACCATCGGAATTTGAGAGAAAGATCGTAAGCCAAAAAGAAAATCCTCCGATGCGATCCGATCATTGGATTTAAGAAAACAAAAACACATCACGATCCGCGACAATCGGGCACGTATACACAGCATTATCACGTCGAGGAAAAGAGAATTGACTCGGAAGTTTAAAAAAAAAAAGAAGATTAAACTGGATGAAGAAGACATCCCTCGAGATAACGAAAAAAAAGACGGTCGAAAAAGAAAGGAAAAAACAAACAAAAGAAGGGCGAAAAAAAATAAACAAAAAGCGGAAAAAAGTGACTGTCGGATTTTTCGGTTAGAAGGGGGTGCAAAAATCTTCCCGCAACGTTTCTATATATGTATATATATATATATATATATATATATATATATATATATATATATATATATATATATATTTGTACGCGATTTTTTTAGCGGGGTGAAGAAAAAAAAGACGAGCGGAACGCGTGGAGGGGTAAAAAAAAAACAAAAGAACGCGATAAAATGAAATTTGAAGCGGGATAGAGAGGGGAGAAAAAAAGATAAACGTAGGGCGCGCAGTGGGATTTTTCTTTTTTTTCTCTCTCTCTCTCTCTCTCTCTCTCTCTCTCTCTTCGAAGGAAGGGGGTTAGTGAGTTCCGAAAGAGGGTCTGCGCAGTTCCCAGTCACTTTCGCAGGAGAGAGAGAGAAGGGGAGGGAAAAAAGAAGACAATCTGAGAGAGGGTGGAAAACAGTTGACTGCTCTTTTGCGACGCCCCCAATGCGAGGGGGAGAGACCCCCTCCCTCCCTCCCTGGGGCGGACTCGAGGGAGGAAGGAAAGAGGGGGAAAAAATTAAATCGGCATCGGGAGTTTTTACTCGGAGATAGGGAGAGAGATATTCGCAATAAGAAGGTAGGAAGGTCAGGGGAAACCTACGAGTTGGGGCGAAAAATAAATAAAGCAAGACGTACATAAACGGAACTTTAAATCCTGCCATCCATATAATTATTTGTTTAATACTTACTAGCGGAATTGCCCTTTGAACATCAACGGGACTTTGCAGTGTGATTCAAATATAGCGTCTGAGGTGTGTTTGTATGTAAAAACATATATATAAATATATATATATATATAACAACTTACGGAAAAGGAAAGGTAAAATGAATATATGGATGTCAACAAGGTGTTGGGATGAGGAAACCCAGTGAGCACTCACCAATCAGACGACTTCAGGTTGGCGAGGCCCCGGGGATGTCGAAGCGACACACGTAAAATAACACAAAAACACAGAAACATCACAAACGTAACGCTTTCGGAACTACTCCTTCTTCAGCTACAGAGAGAGAACATTTTCCTCATCCCAACACCTTGTTGACATCCATATATATATATATATATATATATATATATATATATATATATATATATATTGTAAATGATATTGTTTGGTTGATTAATAAATTCCTGACAATCATTTGAAATCTCCCAGGAAATGAAGCGCTTCAAATTTATTACATTCTGGCATCAATATACGACTTGATTTGCAACTCTTTGGCTACGTTATTCTTCCTCTTCGTATGTTTACTGAATACTAATATTCTTCAATTATTAACGCTGCAATCTATTAAGTTTGACATTGCACGAAGCGAATGACACAATTCTTTCGTCTATTTGAAGACTTAATAGACGCTAAATCAATCGGTGGCAGCAATGCGGGTCGCCTAGGTAACACCCGGAAAGAGTACGGAAAAGCCATAAAATTATCGAAAAAAATGCGTGTTTCTCATAAATTCTTCCGTAAAACATCTAAACATTGCAAGAATTACATATTGTATAGTTTTAGCCGTCTAATAAAACATAAATGGAGAAATTTGGTCCATATTTACATATTTTAACGAACGAAGGAAATAAACCTAGCACATTGAAAAATCGAAACTCCCGTGTAAACTTATGGGAAAACATAATCGTCTCCCGGAGTCGAATCCGGCACTTTTCCCGGGATGTTTGATTTTTGTAGAGACCATCTCGTGGTGGTTTGACGATTGTGAATGTTTCAACTCTCAATTCCATTGGGAAATGTCCGAAAGTACCGTTTGTGTTTCCAAATCTCATAATTTGTTGCGCTATATAAAATATTAAATACACATTCGATCGGAAAACTGAATCCATCACAAGTATTTGAGCGGCAAAAATAACAAGCGTATATATTAGGCTATGCCGAATCCAAGTCCAACATTGGTCTTTCGTGTGGCGACCCTATCGCAATGGCCGTTGAAAACTGCAAAAACGCCAGTATTTACGCGAAATTGGATCTATCGATAAGCGAAATTATGCGGTAAAAAGTTACGATCTTCATTCCTTTCCTCAGAGAAAATTAAAAATCCCGCTCCGATATTACAATTCTAAGATATTTTAATGAGATAAGAGAAAATCGCCCTGGATTTCATATTTCCCACTCAAATCAAATCTTCTTCCTATTTGGAGGGTTTGATAAAAATAGCATCACTGTGATTCCTGAATAGTTCTGGATTCTCCCGCTCTATTATGAGAGGCTTTTTAATTGAGGCGCCACAGTCGAGCGTGACAGGACGAGATATCTCAATATAAAATTAAAAAAATTTGAAATGCCATGCGGCCTGTGACAATTCTGATGGAAAAGTGACGAGCCAATATAAAATTCGGTTGGCCTGTCTGAAGACACGGCTGAGATATTAAGCGTTACGGACAGATTGACCGAGAGATTAATGGTTTTATAGTGTTTGAAATACAAAACGATACAGCACATTTCTATGTTGAGGACACTGGTTCGTTAATCAGTCAATTCGTTCGTTCGTTCTGAAGGTAATTTTTTCACTGAGTCAGTCTTAATTTTGAATGAAATTTCGTAACCTAAAAAATCTGTTGTGGTCACCACATGACATTTCAATAAATGTAATATTTCTAAAAATTCCAAATAGGTTAAATAATAACAAATACTGTAAGAAACTGCGAGAAAATTTTAAGACTTTACAAAGAACAGAAATAAACTCAAACCCTCTGATGTTGGATATATCCACCAAGCTCCAACAATTAAGAAATTAAAAAGGAGCGTTACTAAGACGTAACTATGTTTCAAGTGTCGACAATATTCGCCAGTAGTTGGCGTGCTGGTGGCAGCTAAAAAATATAAGTTTTAAAATATCTCTTATACAAGACATTACATGGGAAAATGTTTCAAACAAAAATTGTAGAAAAGTACGTTTACTACACCTATTATTGCATTATTGTTTACATTTATCAAATATTAAAGCAAATATTTCAAAATAACGGATAAGTGACAAGAGTAAACAACCACTTTCGTTTGACCGAGTTTTACGAAAATCTAATCAACTCTTGACTGTGTAAAAAAATATCAAATATGAAATTTCTCGTAGATTTGATTAATACTTTTAGAATTAGAGCTCCCACAATATTTCTATCGCGTGCACGCAAACACACATACACACAGACATAATCGATAAAATAGTCAACGCGTGTTCAGGGGGCCTTAAAACATGTATTTCCATTGAAATCTCGAATTCGATTTTTTTCATGAAAACAATACTTTTCCCCTATACTTTGTACATTGAGAAAGTAATGAACTACGTTATCTGAAATGCTTGCAGAATGCAATCACTTTCTACTGGTGAAATGTACGATATAGCACGCCTCTATATTATGGGTTCCGGGTTCGATAATCGGCCGGGTTCCCTTCCTCGCCATTCCTCGGTTTTCGTAATAAGTTAAAACCCTCGAATGCGTGCGAATAAACTTCGACAGCTTCAATTTCTCCACACTCCACAATTCCACGAATGCTAAAAGCCGAGGGAATGAACCTCCTTTATTGCTGGGACAACGCATGAATTGATCCCGCCCCTTCTGTTCCTCATTCCAACCCCCAAACCACCCTTGCACGAAGCTCTTAATGAGTGTATTGCGAATTTGAATAAAACCGTATCCTTAATTAATCGGATGGAGTTCATTTATTATTTTTTTTTATTTTTTGAGACCAAGAGGGTTCGGATTGATTCGGGGGGAATTAAAAAAAAATATAATATATATTTATCACGAAATAAGTTTGATTGAATCCACTTCTGCACGCATATAGTATACCTTATATTCCCTCGTCGGTTGTTTTGGGGAATTCGTTCCGAACGGCAGCTGATTGTTTCGGATTCGAAAGACAAGACTACTACTGGATAGTTTCTGGAGGAAAAAATCGCCAAATAAATTACGGAACAAAAGAGGGGAGATTTGCGGGGCGAATTATAAATGGCGGTTTTTTCTCGTTTCGGGTTTATGACGTCGTCACGAGGTTTTGGATCTTTTGTTGGGATGCACAGCCTCGTAATATAGTCAAATTCTCATTTAAAAAGCGTAATGTCAATGCTATCTAATGACGTTTCCCATTTCTAATCAGTGGACTCGTTGCTATGGCAGTCGATATTATCCATTGTTAGAAAACAGAAAATTTTCGCACTTTTTATGCGTTCTTTATATAGGGGAGGCCGTTTCCGACCGTCCGTCCGTCCTCATGTTAAAAACTCCGAAACCGCTTGATTTATTTTGATGAAATTTGGTATTGGGGAGTTTTACCGAAATTGGTAGACCGATTCCAATTTTGACTGAAATCGGACAACAATTACGACCACTTTACATGAAGACCTACATGTAGTTTACAATGTTCCTTCGTTTCAGCTCGAGAACCGCTTGATGTATTTTGTTGAAATTTGGTATTGGGAAGTTTTACTAAACTTGGTCGACCAATTCCAATTTTTGTTAAAATCGGACAAAAATTACGACCACTTTACATGAAGTCCTACATGCGGTTCACAATGTTCCTTTGTTTCAACTGGGGAACCGCAGGAAGCATCTTGATGAAATTTGGTATTAAGAGGTTTTACCAAGATTTGTAGTCCGATTCTAATTTTGGTTGAAATCGGACAGTAATAACGACAACTTTACATAAGAACTTAAATGTATGTTTCAACGTACCTCGATGACTTCACTTTAAAATTCTCATCTGAACGAAAAATATTGATAACGTTAATGAAATTTCAAAGTACGCATTTGGAAACCCTGTGTACTCCGACATGGGTTACACCTTTCCAATCTTGTTACTTTCTCCGTGCTTAATAAGAAGAAAGTACCTATTATTTTCATGAAAATTTTATTTCTAGATTTCAACGGAAATACGTATTTTGATGTCCTCGGAACAGGTTTTCACCATTTTCTCGATTATGTCTATGTGATAGGAAATTTGCCTGAAAACGAAATTTCGTTGGTACTCGTACTCAAAAACCATTAATCAGATCAATAATGCAAAATTTTATATTTATTATTTCACATTATTATTGTAAGTTAAAGAAATGGTTAAAATCAGTCAACCGGAAGTTGGTGTTCACTCTTGTCACAACCGTTTCTCTGAAATATTTGCTTTAAAATTTGATCAATGTAAAATATTATTAGAGTGAAAGTTGTAAGAGGTTTATTTTTATACAAACTTTGTTTAAAATATTTTCCCACACAATGCCTTGTTTAAGAGATACTTTACAAATTGTAGTTTTCATCTTCCACCACCTGGAGGCAACTTTCTAAACACTCGATGCTTAGTTACGTCTTAGCAACGCTCCTTTTTATTTTCTTAATTGTTGGAGCTTCGTGGCTATCAGAATGCTACAGTTTTAGTTAATTTCTGTTTGTAAAGTGTCTAAAATTTTCTCGCCGTCCATTAAAATATTTGTTTTCATTTTAACCTATTTGGAATTTTTACAAAACTTATTACACGTACGGAGAAGGCATGTGGTCGCCGCGTCAGATTTTTCGTTGTTAAAAACGGGAACAATTTTTCTTATATTATTATTCCAACGAATACATATTTTTGCGCTAATTAAGCATGGATATAAATGTTTTTATCCAATCAAGCAACCCTCATAATTTCTGCTATATAAATATTCATGTTCCTAGTCCGCGTATCAATTTTAACTTGTTTCAAAATTCAATTTTATGGACCCCTGAAAATATTTACCGCGATTCCTTATTAAAATTAAAACTTTTTGAATTTCGTGTTTTTTTCTTCGTTCTGTTGAATCCAATGAACTTTCGTAATGCCGAATCTCGGACATTTAGGAAATCCAGACGCACCTTAATTTTCATACCATCCTCCTGCATGTGTCGGACGCAGGTATTTACGACAGAAAATATCGCTTTTTGTGTGCAGAAGGGAATTCCCTCGAGATATCGCGTGCTTATTAATGCGATAAAATATACAAGCCCGTCCTAAGCAAACACGTGGCATTACAAATTCAAAACCGCCTTCGTCCAAATGCCGCGATACAAACAGAAGAATAAATACGGAATTTCGAAAAAAAATTGGGTAAACAAACAACTGCTGAAAATAAACGCATGAATTTTCCGTTTTTAAGTACTTTTCCGAAATGTAATCTCATCGGTTGCGTCGGCTTTTATTCCGCTACAGTCTCGGAATGAGGCAACCAGAATATTACCAACCTTCCGGTGATTTTCTGAAGCGTTCTTTGTTTTGTATCGACGAATAAAGTTAGTCTTTTGCTCGGCAGATGGCAGCAAGTGGGTGAGTTGCGCTTCCACGCACAATTAATGCCTTTGACTGCGTAAATTATCGTTTAGCGTTATATTTTGTGGAAATTTTAATAAAGCAAATGCAGTGCTAGTTAATCCTGCGTGACGTTTTCGTCTTGGCGACAATTTGCGCGTGAAATTTCATTTGCATAATACGGCGAGGGATCACGAACAATGTAACTTTTTAATTTGTATATAAAATAGCTATAGTTGTTAAATTCAATGTGAAACAATCAAAACAAATACTTGTGTGACTGTGAATCTAAGCGTATTGTTATTTCTGTTTCGAACAGTTGACGGTTATACCGATTACTTATTAGTAAAATGATAATTTCCTTATTGCTATGGTTTTGTGCAAAGAAAATATTTTTAAATAAATTGATGTGGGCAACACATGACTTTCTCCATATTTACATGGCAAATTACATGTTGTTAGCTCTGGGATCGTTGTCAATATTTACTTCCGGTTGACTATTAAGAAAAGAAAAAGGAGCGTTACTAAGACGTAACTAAGCGTCAACTGTTAACAAGAGTCTTCGGTAGGTGGCGTGGTGGTGGCAGCTAAAAATATAAGATATCTCTTAAACGATGCATTATATGGAAAATGTTTTCAACGAAAATTATAGAAAATAAAATTTCCTACAACTTTTATTCTAGTACATTTTTTCATTTATCAAATATTAAAGCAAATATTTCAAAATAACGGATAAGTGACAAGAGTAAACACCCACTTCCGGTAGACCGATTTTTATTAAAAACTAATCAGATCTTTTAACTTGTATATAAATGTAAAATATAAAATTTTGCGTTTAACTGATTCCTAGTTTTTGAGTTAGAGCGCTCACAAAAATCTATCACATACAGACAGACAGACATCATCGGGAAACTAGTCAGAACGTGTTCAGGGAACCTTAAAACATGTATTTCCGTTGAAATCTCGAGTTCGATTTTTTTCATGAAAACTAATCTTTCTCATGCTACGTAAATGGAGAAAGTAATAAGAAAGGAACTGATGAATCAGGTATTGAGAGCGGTTTTTTAATACAAAATCTGGGCACACATCATTATAATGTCGCGCTGTATTTTCATTGCAATATTAGCATTATAAACAAAACTTCAAACCCCAAACTCATTCGAAAGTTATTTAAAACTCATCTCGCTGCAGTTAAGCGGTTGTTATATGATATTTATCCCTTTTCCAAAGAACATGAATTGAACGTGTTCACGCTTCGCTTTCATTTTTGTAGCGACGTAACCAAAAATAGAAAATTTCCATAGCAACGGAAACTTTCACTTAGTTAATAAGTTTTTTTAAATTTTGGCTGAGAGGAACAGATAGATTGACTCCAAAAACAATAAAATTTACGAGTATCACTAGTAGAAACTATCCTTAAAAGTCGGTTTTTATAACTCAAACTAATGAAATGTTTTATTGTTCATTATGTCTCGCACTGGGTACGTTAAACTGTCCTCAAATTCTCCAAATTTCAGTTCCTGAAAATTTGGCTGTTCTGACTTGAACGGTGCGGAAGTAATTCAACGGACGCTGTAGTGTGACGGAATAACTGACAGACAAAACGATTCAATTGGCTCGCTTACGTATTTTACTTTCTCCACATACGAATTATGGAGAAAGTATTTATTGTTTTCACGAAAAACATCGAATTCGATATTTCAACGGAAATACACGTTTTTTAAGGTCCCCTGAACACGTTCTGACTATTTTCTCCATTGTGTCTGTGGATGTGTGTCTGTGAACGGAATTTTGTCGGTGTTCAAAAATTACTAATCCGACGAACGCGAAATTTTATATTTGACATCAATGTTAAAGGGAAAAGAATTGTTTATTCTTGGTAAAAATCGGTCAATCGGAAGTGGGCGTCTACTCTTGTCACTTATCCGTTATTTTAAAATATTCGCTTTAATATTTGATAGATGTAAAAAGATACCGGAACAAAGGTTGTAGCTAATGTTATTCTCTACAACATTTGTATGAAACATTTTCCCATATAATGCATTGTTGAAGGATTATTTCAAAAACTATGTTTTACCTGTCACAACCACACCACCTACCGCCGAATATTGTAAACAGTTTACGCTCCTTATTCTTATCTTAATCGTTGGAGCTTTATGGCTGCATCCAATATCAGGAGGCTATGGTGTGAGTTTATTTCTGTTCTTTTTGAAGCCTAAAATTGTCTCGCAGTTTCTTAAAATATTTATTATCATTTACCCTATTTGGAATTTGTAGAAATAGAACAGATATGGAGAAAGTCATGTGGTGGCCATATCAGATGTTTTAAAATATACCAGCATTTAAAGAAGAGGTAGTTTTGATACCTTCGTGTGACCTTGACCGATATGATCTTCATGAACGTTCTTATTGATTTGTAAACCCATAGCCATTGCGAGTAGGCGGTGACACGCTTAATAATTTACTTGTCCCGTTTTCCTTATAATCGAGTGCAAAATATACGCAACTTCGCCAATTCTGCAACAATGCGACGGTCTTTAACGACCAAAAGTTATCACTTCTAAAAACGTAATGTTTTCAACTTAAAAACGGCATTGGTCGACCGATTAGACCCGTACAGGGAAATCCACAATAAGAATATGTAACTTTATAAATTTTCCTTTAAAACAGTCCTGGTCCGAAGCTCCAAAGTCAGTTTATTTTAATTTTAATTTGCGAAAGAAAAGAAGTCTGCACCTAGATATACATGCGGAATTTTTACGTGTTGTCTAATGGGAAATGGAAAACATCTCCTGGAGTCGAACCCGGATCTTTTTTCGAGATCCGTTTTTCGTGATTGGGTTTTATTGCACGATCAAAGCATCGCTACACAATCTCAATCTTCTAACTAAAAGAAAAATTTGTTAAAAAGTGCTTTAAAGTCACGTATGCCCACTGCCTTGCGACACACGGCTAAACACGCATTAACACACTTAATATCAGGTGTGAATGTAATAAAAACCTCAATTCTCTCGGTCATTCAATCACTCTGTCCGTAACGCTCATTATCTCAGTCATTTCTTCTGACGGTTCAACCAAATTTCGTAGGATTGCTATGATCACGTACCAAAAACGAATGACGTACAAACTTTTCATAAGGGTTCCTGTGTTCGACTCCAGGGGGTGATTTCAATCTCCCAAAATACGCTCAGTATATCAGCCGTTTGTTTGATTACAAATCTCGTTTCAAACGGGTTAATTCGTCTAGTGTAGAAAGAAGAAAAGAAATTACATTATGCTCTAATTTAGTTAAATATTCCCAAGATGTCGATTAGTAGAGAGACTTGGGAAAAAAATCTCTTCTTTTTTTTTCTCTCTTTTCACTCTATCCTTCTCTCTCTCCCTCTCTCTCTCCATTTGATCACTTCCTCCCTTTTTCTCTCCCTCTCTCATTCCAACTCCACTTCTGTCAATGTGTGCCTTCCACCTTCCCCCTTCTCCTCACTTCTTCTCTCTTTTTGGGTAATTAAAAGCGCCCGAGGGTCTACCCCTATTGGGGAAGGGTGAGAGAGAGAGAGAGAGAGAGGAGA
Source organism: Tanypteryx hageni (assembly GCA_028673005.1). Lineage (NCBI taxonomy): Eukaryota > Metazoa > Arthropoda > Insecta > Odonata > Petaluridae > Tanypteryx > Tanypteryx hageni. The sequence goes on along the minus strand of CM054119.1, from coordinate 6,585,562 downwards.
GAACCCTTAAAAAAAAGAAGAGCGGAGAAAGAAAAAAGTTGACTGTCGGAGTGCGAATAAGGTTTTCGGCAAAAAAGAGGCCCGGTCCGTAATGGGGGTGTGATGGAGAGAGGGAGGGAGGGAGGGAGAGAAGGAGGGGAAGGGAAGAAGAGGGAGAAGGATACTCAAGGATAGAAATAAGGGGAAGAGAATGAGGGGGAGGAAGGGAGAGTGGAGTGAGAGGGAGGAAGGAGGTAAAAAGAAGTGATGGAGGGAGGAATGGAAAGAAACGAAGGTAGATAGAAAGAGAAAGGGGAAAGAAGGAGAATAGGGAAGGAGAGGAGAAGATGGGAAAGGTAGAGAATGAGATAGGGGGGATAAATGGAGATAGAAAGAGGAAGGGTGAGAGACGAAGAGAGGGAGGGGAAGTAAGAAAGAAAGGGAGAGATATGGAGGGAGAGGGAGGAAGAAAGATGAAGAGAGAGGAAGGGATAGGAATGGAGAGAGATAAAGAGAGAGGAAGAAAGAAGGAAAGTAGAGAAAATAGAGAGAAAGGGAGAGGGAAGAAGAGAGAGGAAAGGAGGGGAAGGAAGAGAGATAATGAGGAATGAGATAGAGCAAGAAATAGGTATAGAATATTGGAGAGAAATTGAGGGATAAAGAGGGATAGAGAGAGAGAGAGGAAGGGAGGGAGAAAGGAAAACAAATAGGAAAAAAGGGAAAGAAGAAACTAGGGAGTGAAGAATGGAGAGTATGTTGGAGAATGATGCGTAGGAAAACAGAGAGAGAGATGGAGAGTGAGGGAGGAAGAGGCGGAGAGAGACAGCGAAAGAGACAAGAGAGAAAGTGAGTGTGAATGGTGTTAAATGTAGATGAGAGATATTAAGAGGAAGATAATGAATAACTGTATGCATGTGGAGTAAAATAGAGTGAGAAAGAGATATAAAATGAACTCGGTGAGTGATGAAGAGCGAGACAGGGCGAGAAGAGAGGGAGTTGGATGTGTGTAAGAGAGGAATGGGAAAAGGAGAGAGAGAGAGAGAGAGAGAGAGGGAGAGATGGAGAGGGAGAGTGAAAGAGGGAGCGAGAGGAGAGTAATGGGGAGAAATAGAGAGGGAGAGAGACAGGGAGAGGGTGAGATGGAGAGAGAGACGAGGAGAGATAGAGAGGGAGAGAGAAATAGAGAGGGAGATAGGGAGAGAGAGGGAGGGAGAGAGATAGGGAGAGAGAGAGAGAGGGAGAGAGATATGAAGATTGGGAGAGAGAGAGACAGGGAGAGGGTGAGATGGAGAGTTAGAGAGACAAGGAGAGATAGAGAGGGAGAGAGAGAGGAGAGAGATAGGGAGAGATAAAGAGGGAGTGAGAGGGAGAGAAGAGAGATGGGGAGAGAAGGAGAGGGTGAGTTGGAGAGAGAGAGAGAGACGGGGAGAGATAGAGAGGGAGAGAGAGTGGAGAGAGATAAGGAGAGAGATAGAGAGAGAGTTAGGGAGAGAGAGAGACAGGGAGAGGGTGAGATGGAGAGAGAGGGAGGAAGTGGAAGAAAGGGTGCGTAGTAGAAGGGAAGAACGGATTTTTTTAAAGCTCTTTCGCAAAAAGCGGAGAGTAATGATTAAAATTAAGGAGGGATCTTCAGAGAGGAGATAGAGGGAGGGAGGGAGAGGAATGGAGAGGTGCAAAATCTTCTCTCCCTTTTTCCTTACCTCTTTTTTTTGAAAAATAATAAATAACGCTTCGCTTCCCCCTTTTTCGTACGGAAAAGTTTAAGGTGCGCCCTCTAAGCAGTCACTTGTTAATTATTTATTTTCTCGCTTTGGCGCTTTCGGCGCTCAGGTGCTGCCCTCTTTTCTACGTAAATATATATATATATATATATATATATATATATATATATATATATATATATATATATATATATATAGTATGTATGTAGTCGTTGCAAATAAAATATCTGATATTCTGAAGTAACAACGACGTCAAAAGTATTGTCGTACACGTCACAATAAAGATTAATGTCGTCTTTCTTACACGCACTCTCGATTCGTTCAACAATTTGAATAATTGTAACGTTTTATTGATTTCAAATGAACCTTCAGGAAGAGTGGCCTTCTCGTGCGAGTTCAAGCTCTGGCAATATGTCTAGCTGCCATTGTCTAATAAATTATATTTCTGCTAAACGTCGCATCGTCGATTATACACTGTTTAATGTATTTATTATTTTGACATAAAAACTTAACATGACTTTGTACAACAAAGGGGTGTTATTAAACTTTATAATGATGGTACGCTCTCTTAATATCAACGGATATTGGAGGACTACTATACACAAACGTCGAATTGAAAATTTGTTTGATTAACCTTCAGTGTTTACATCCAACTTTATCAAAATGCAAACACAGGCAGGCAGACGGACGGGCAGACATTGAGTAATTACATATAAAAAAGATTTCTTTCAAAGAGAGGAATTTCATTCCTGCGGTCAAATCCGCGTTGCTAAGATCGATTGGCATCTGACTGACCTCTCATCGCCTATTTCTTTTACTCACGATCATAACTACGTAGATTCAAACCCCGTTCTCTGTAAATGAAATTTTGGTTGCATTTATACCAGTAAATGTTGCCAATAATTACAGTTCTTCAGTACGTTCATAGATGGCTGGTCGGAGCGTTTGTACGGATAGCTCAAAAAAGACCAAAATGCGTAGTTGTTGTATTTAGTAATGTGTTTCCCAATTTATAGCAGTGGACGACTCGTTGCCATGGCAGCGGGCGTTTCGCATTGTTTAAAAAAAAAACGAAAAATATTTTCCGCTTAATTGGATTTAAAACGATATTTCCCTCTCATTCGATGTGTATTTCAATTCTCTTTTCAAAAATACATACACCTCAGTCTTACAGCGGCAGAACTGTTCGTGTCCCATAATTATTCCCCGCAGAATATAATAAAACTCCCAATTCTCTTGGTCACTTTGTCTTTCTGCCCGTAACGCTCAATATCTCAGCCGTTTCCTCATCCAGTTCAACCAAATTTGGTAGGATTTCTATACTCTAATTCTAAAATAAAATAGTGCCATTTGTTTTTAGATCTTTAGGTTACAAAGCCCGTTTTAAACGGGATCATTCATCCGGTTATTATAATAATACGCTTCCCGTCTAAAAGCAGTGTACTCGTTGTTATGGCAGCATCGGATTTCCCATTGTTAATAAAAGTCGGTAAATTTTTTGTTTTTTTTTTATTAAAAACAACTTTTCCGCGCCAATTCCACACTAATTTGAATTTAATCTTCAAAAACAATAATCAGCGTTCTTTTAGCTAAAGAACTGTTCACGTATTGTGGCCCAATCTTAATTTTGACTAATTTAACAAGATGGAATAGCGTACTCCATAAATGGAATGCACAATGAGATTTCAAAGGCGTTCTGAACGAGAAACACGTTTGAATCGGTATCGAAAGATTCGAGCGATTCTCGAATTTTTATCCCCGAAAATATGACTTGTAATTATGCAGTCTCATAGACTATCTTGTAGTAAATGTTGTTATCTATCCGAATTATATTTTAATCTACACCTCATAGATCATATAAGAGCGTGGGAGAGAAAAACATGGATTTCAATTTTTGGTTGCCGAGACAACCGCAATAGAGATCGGTATAAACAAATTATGCCGTGTTTTTCGCAGGATTTTCTTGAATTTATATCTTCGAAATTATAACTCGGAAGTAATTGGTCTTATGGGCTTTCTTGTAGCAAATGTTGTCCTTTACCCGAATAAAGTTTTCATTCTCTACCTTACAGATCATATAAGGGCTAGCGAGATAATAGTTTGATATTTCATTGTCGCTTGACGGATGCCATTTAACGAGATACGAGTATAAGTTTATTAAAGTAATTATGTAAAGTGGAAGTTGTAATTGGGGAATTCAGTTGAAAATCGCAATTGGACGAGAAATTTTAATAAAGATCACACTCGTGCCTAATTAAATTAAAATCTGTCAAGCGGTTTAGGAGATGAAAGTTACGACGGACGGACGGACCAGGCGTGCCCATAAGGCGCTCCGCTATCACGCCTTAAAAAGCAGAATTTATATTGCACTTCACCGATATCACGATTTTCTTATTAAGGGGAAAGAATTGAAACTAATGGGTCGGAAATGGACATCGATTTCTCTACACCAGCTAATGTTAGATTCTCTAAATTTCGTCTATCTCTAGCACATATATTGTGCGCCCTTGCCTGAAATTTTTGTTTTTCGTAGTTGCGGGATTCGAGAGATATCGCCCGCACTGACGGACAGCCTAAGGGATACACATACTGACTACACAAGCGATTGCAAAAAAATAAAATATTTTGCAATGTTTAGCGCTCATATGGACCAATCCATCCTGGAAACTTGGCTACTCCAAATTTCAGGAATTCGGAGCTATTACCGAAACGGACGGACGGACAGACAAACCGAATACAAAAGCGATTTTAAAAAAAGCTCAAATAGAATGGAAGAACTCACAAATTTAATAACAATACGACCTCATGTTTTGACAATTACGTCGTCGGCAAGTTAGCCATAGTTAAAATGGAGATATTTCCCATAAATATGTGATGTTAATGTTCGGTATGAGAGATTTAGAGCTGCGGGTGGAAGAAGTTGAATGGAATAAGTGACTTTATTAATTTTTCTTTAAAATACTTCAAATCGGATAATCGTGGGTCTACTTTTTCTAATTTTAGTTTCCAAAAGAGTTAACGCCTGCACCCGGAAAAGTCCATTTTTAAACGTTTTCCTTATGATAAATAGAAATAATCCCCCCTGGAGTCGAACCCGGGCTGGAAGAAGGCGTCGATTACTCCTCACCGGCCAATCCTAGATTAGCCAAATTTGGTCTATTTTTAACACTCGCATGCATCCCCCTAATCTGAAAAATTTTGGCTCTTCCGAGTTGCGGGCTTCGAGAGACGTCGCCCGGACAGACGGACAGACATGCAGAATACACGCGAGCGATTTAAAAAAATAGGAGCTAAAAAAAAAGAAGGAACGCGAAGAGGAGAGGGGAGGAATCCCCGTGACCAGCGTTGCCGTTTTAGCGCTGTTTGGGCTCGCCAAGCGCCCTCTTACTGCCTTGAGCGCGATGGCTTTATTTTGGCGCTTTTCACGATTTCTAGCGCCAAATTTGACGCCTTTCTTGATTTTTCTCGAGCATTATCCTACCGAATGTCTTGCATGCCCAAATGTCCAATCCAAAGTTTACGCTTGTTGAAATATGGCCCTATAAAGTGAAAAGGATTCCCTTACACTACACGGCCAGATGGCTTCTAGCTATCCTGGGCTTGCTTTTGACAGTGAGAAAGAAATACCTCATTGTCTTCAGAAAGTCACGATTTGTAAACATTTCTGTAGGTTATGGGAGTAACCCCTCGCATAATTAGTTTCTGTTTTGTATCTTCATAGTGGCCGACTTGGACCTACATTTTCATCAGTTCAAGTGGTTGTTTCGTTTTTCGTGGAGTGTTATTGCTTCGCTAGTGGTATCGTTGTTCTTGATGGAATTTTAAGTAACCCAGCGTTCAGTGCATACCGTATCTCTCTTTCTCACTCCTCATTCTAAAGATTTCTTCAGAGAGAAGAAGTCGAGACATCCCCGGTTACGAAGGAGGTATCTGTGCAGCAGGGATCTCTTTGGTGTAGTTATGTGCGTATTGTGGAAGTAGAGTGAGACAGCGTTTTGCAAAAGAAGTGGAAGACAGTGAATTGCGAATTGAATTACCCCGTGAAGACTTCATTGAAGAGTGCTGATTATGCTGTCGAAGATCTTTCCCGAGGCAGCGAGAGCTAAGGCGTAAATCCAGTAAGTGCGAAGGCTCATTTCTTTTGAATTACGGCTGAGAAGAAAATGCAATTAAAAATAATGTAAGGAAAATCACTGGTAAATGTATGCAGAAAGTAATTGATCGGCTTGCAAAGAGTTCAAATAAAAATGTTTAAATTTGTAATATTTTTTTCATTTTTAGACGAGATATTTCACGATTATAAATAGCGTAATCACTGTAACTTACCCACCAAATATTTTGACTTGAATTCTTTAAGGTCATATGATCGTGGTCGTCATTGTAGAAGACCTTGAGCAGTATCTTAGGCTCCTATTGCAATATAATTATTTTTTACTGTCCTTTTTATTTTTAAAAATTGTTTTCACTGAAATTTATATTTTATAGAGTTATTCAATTTAAATATATCTCTATTACGGAGAAAACAAATGTAACGATGATGATATCGTCCCCTCGATAGAAAAATTCCTGATCTGTCGCAAGCATCCCCTTCTGCATAAAATCCTGAGAGTGAAGCTGTGGCTGCCAAGAATTATGGAAGCAACCGACCGAAAACATAGGTGCGGTAACTCCAATCGTTTCCACGTGGGATCCATTGTTCCGAATACGTTTAATAGAGTGCTTACGATCATTTCTCCTTTTTGTTTGTGACAATTCAGATATTTTGAGCATGGGACTATTTTAAAATCTATTATAGTTTATAAGATTAAATAATAGTGTGTAATTTTATCCTTTTGTGAAAATGAGTATAATTGGTTCTCACATTCACCTGTTCGACAGGCTAAATATAAGAAGCTTTATAGTGATTTATGATGGAGTTCCTCCTTTGAAGTTAATTCAGTATAGTCAGACAAGATGGATGTCCATTGAAATGACAATTGTGAGAATTCTGCAGCAATGGTGTCAGCTTGAGAATCATTTTGAAATTGTTAGAAGAAACGAACGCTGTTATACAGCAGAAATCTTACATTCAATGTTTAATGATAAGAGAAATTTATTGTTTCTTTTATTTTTGAAACCCATTATTGGAGAAGTGCAAATGGTGAACAAGAAATTTGAAGCTGAAATGAATGACCCTTCAAAGTTGCTGAATGACATCTGATTGATTCTATGAGCTCAAAAGTTGTCATTCCAGGAATAATATTGACTACTGATACTGCAATTGAAAATAATTCAGACCCAAAGCCGTACTTGGGCTATGAATTCGAAAAGGAAATATCTGATTGTAAACTTACAGAAGAAGACCAAAAAATATTCGCGTTAGCTGCGTGAAAACAACTTCGTCAGCGTTTGCCAGAAAATGTTAATGTCTTACAGTCAATGTCGTATTTAAGTGCACATCATTGCCTAAATCCCGTAAAGCATGATATTCTGGATCTAGCAAAAATGTTCTACAGCGATTCGAGAAAGCTTACACGCATTGATTTTCAATGGAAAAAATTACACCACTTTAAATGGATTGAAACCTCTGAAACAACACGGCTTTGGGCAGAAATTACAACTTACGGAGATGCTACAGGTGAAAACCCATTTGAAGATCTTTCTCAATTTGCATTTACAGTGCTTTCATTGCCACATTCTAATGCTAGAACGCTTATTCAGTCACATGAACATTGTAAAATCAAAGTTACGTAACGGAATGAAACACTGAACCCAGTTTTGGCCATTAAATATGGATTGCGACGACATGGAAGATGCTGTCACAATTATGAGTTGCCTGCGAATGTTTTGCGGAAAATTAGCACAACTGATGTGAATGAAAGTTTTGCCGAGGCAGGAACTTCAGGAACTGCTGAAAAGCAAGCAAACAGTGATGATTTCATTTATGAAAGTGTATCTTAATTTTTATGCGATATTTTTAAGTAAAATAAGGTATTTTCAGTACATTTTTCTTTTCTATTTACAAATATCAAACAATTTTATAAATGTATTCTACACGACTTTTTGAATTATTTATGTCTTTATTGAAATGTAAAAAATAAAAAGATTCGTAGATTCTTTCGACGCGTGTTCAAAATTCAGCCTGGATGTGTACTAAATTCCATTCTGCTAAATCCCACTTTGCTTCAATTTTATGATGATTATAAGTCATTTCAATTGGAATTAAATTGTGTTCCGCACTAATGTCACCTTTTTTGTAATTTCATTTTAAACTTAAAGAAAAATCTTAATAAATGTATGTAATAAATTTAAGAAAGTAAAGACGGAAAAATTTCTGTTTTTAGCGCATTATTTAACGCCATTTTTTTGAGTTTAGCTCCTTTCTAGCTCTTTTGAAGGTCGATCTAGCGCGATTTCAAAATTTCAAACGGCAACACTGCCCGTGACCGAAAGAAAAAAATGAAGATCTCTTTGCGTCAGGGAGAGAGAGAAGGGAGGGGATAAGGGTCGGAAAAATTTGAAGATGGGGATGCGGAAGTGAGCGTACGAGTTGAGGAGGAGGGGAAGAGATGGAGGGAGGGAGGGAGTTAGAGAGATAGAGGAGAGGGAGTTGGCGAACAAGGGATTGCGTGGCCTAAGGTCCCTTCTCTTCTCTCTTACTTCTCCTTCTCTCCCCTTTTTTCGGAGGGAGTGAGAGAGAGGGAGAGGAGAAAAAGAGGAAGGGATATTATTTACAGAACGGTAATTGACACCGGAGCAGGAGATGAGGAAAGGGGGAGAGAGAGAGGGAGGGAGGGAATGCCGGGTAGATTTATATGAGGCCCCACAGCGACACACACACACACACAATTTTATATATATATATATATATATATATATATATATATATATATATATATATATATATATATATATATATATATATATAGACGTTTCTTACAGAGGAGGAGGAGGATATAACATACATATAACATGTAGGAGGATACTAATGTTTAGGCACTTCCAGATGTGCTGGAGATTCCAAATTTTTTTCTTAGGTAGGTTTTTGTGCAAAACCGAATAGAAAAAACAAAAATCTTTAAAATGTGCAACAATGCGGCCGCTAAAAATTCGCAATTGTTTAAACAAATTTTCAAGGTTTATGTATTTCCGAATGTGCTACGGAGTTAAACAATTTTTTTGAGGTAGTATTTGTAAAAAAAAACGAAATAGAGATTTTACAAATTTTGATATTTTGATTTGTTTTGATATTAAAAATTCTTAAAGTTTAAACAAATTGATAACGGTTTCTGTACTACGGGATGAGTTAGGAAGCTGAAATTTGCAAGTTATTTACAGAGTAGTGATTGTGCACAAATAAACATTTTAATTTCTCCATAAATATGTTGCGGCGGCCGTTAAAAACGTTTAAAAATTTAAACAATTAGAAAAATATTTTTCACTTCTGAAAGTACTACAACTTTAAAATTTGGCGGAAAAGTGTAGCATTAGTACCCCATAGCGGAGAAAGTATAAAATTCTTAAAATTGCAAAGTTTTGGGATTGTTTTAGTCTATTATTTTTACATAAGGGAAAAACGAAAATCGCTGCGGAGGTGAAATTTTTTAAATTAAAAAATATTTGTAATGATGAAATATCTGTCTGAGAAATGAATGCTTTTTAAGATGAGATGATATGCTTGCAGAATGCAAGCACCAACTATATATATAATAATAATAAATATATATATATATATATATATATATATATATATGCATAGGGATCTTATGATGCCTACTTTCCACATCATTATTAAATAAACAATAGAACTTATGTTGGCTTAAATACTTTTAAAGGCACCGCGTATAAGTTCCTCTTCGTGTTCCAAAACTACGTAATTTACCCTAAATAAAATACTGCAAATGCATTCGAAACGAAGGCTAAATTGATAACGCGTATTTGTGTGTGGCAAATGTAACGCGTGTGCTCGCATTAGACTATACAGAATCCGAGTCCAGTAATAGTCGCTGCTATGGCAACACATTCGTAATGAGTGATGAAACTGCAAAAACGCCAGTATTTACGCAAAATTTGAAGAAATACCACCAATTAGTAACATTCTACGGTAAAAATTAGAATCTTCATTCCTTTCTCCAGAGAATAATGCAAAACTCGCTCCGATATCACAATTCTAAGGTATTTTAATGTGCGAGAGAATATTACCCTGCAAGATGGATTTCACAGATTTTCCATGTCAATCAAATGGGAAGGATAGTTCCTGGAATAGTGGAAGATATGTTGGAGATGGATGTAGATTTATTGAAAATGAAGAGGAAATAAGAAATGACGAGCTAGGCCCAACAATAACCAAAGAAGAGTTTTATAAAGCTATTAATAATCTTAATTCAGGCAAGGCAACAGGTGTTGATGGCATACCTGCAGAACTTTTGAAGAACTTAGGGGAGGAAGCAAAAGAACATTTCTTTAAAATTATAAAAGATTGTTACGAAAAAGGAAAATTACCTGATGACTTTATAAAAAGTAAAACTATAAGTTTACCAAAGAAGGGGAATGCAGTGGAGTGTAGTAACTACAGAACAATTTCACTACTTTCGCACGCCTCAAAAGTTTTAATTTATATCGTGAAAAACAGAATAAAAAGGAAAATAGAACATTATATTAGTGAAGATCAATTTGGATTTAGAAGTGGGAGAGGAACGAGAGAAGCTATATTAGCCCTCAGGGTGATAATGGAAAGATGTTTAGAAATGAACAGGACATTATATTTAACGTTTATTGATTTGGAGAAGGCTTTTGATACAGTTAATTGGGCACTGTTGTTTAAGACTATGAAAAAAATAGGTATTGATTGGAGGGACAGAAGATTAATTTTTAAGCTTTATCAAAATCAAACTACAAGAATAAATATAAATGGATTAGAGAGTGAAGCAAAGATAAGGAAAGGAGTAAGACAAGGATGTCCGCTATCTCCATATTTGTTTAATATGTTCATTGAAGAAAGTATAGAAGTTATGAAGGAAAAGACAAAAGGCATAAAAATAAATGGAGTTAGAATACACTGCATTAGATTTGCAGATGACATTGTAATATTCAGCGATTCAAAAAGAGAAATGAATAAAATGCTGAAAGTATAATCGGACACGTTAAAACAGTGGGAATTAAAGATAAATATCAAGAAAACCAAATTGATGGTTATAGGCAAAAGTAATGCAGGGACAATATCAAAGATCAAAATAGACAATCAGGAAATTGAGCAGGTGAAGCAGTTTTGCTACCTAGGTAGTACAATTACTGAAGATAATAGATGCGTACAGGAAGTGAAAAGAAGAATAGCACTTGCAAAGCAAGCTTTTCAATGCAAAAGGAGCCTACTGACAAGCAGTCATATGAATTTGGAAGTAAGGAAATCCTTTGCAAAAGCTTTTGTCTGGAGTACCATACTTTATGGTAGTGAAAGTTGGACGTTAGGAAAGAGGGAGAGGTCCCGTCTGGAAGCGACAGAAATGTGGATATGGAGAAGATTGATAAAGACAAGTTGGACAGAGAGAAAGACAAACCTTGAAGTTTTGAAAGAAGTAAAAGAAGAAAGGAAACTGATCAGAGGAATGGAAGAAAGGAAGGCAAAATTTTTAGGCCATGTGATTAGACATAATGGATTAATTGTGAACATCTTGGAGGGGAAACTTTTAGGGAAGAAAGGAAGAGGCAGACCAAGAAAGAAATACCTAGATGACGTGGTCAGTGATGGGAGTTGAGAAATACGAGATGTTGAAGAGAATGGCAGAGGACAGGAGTTCATGGTTGCAGCGACAAGGCTTAGCCTTTAGATGAAGAAGAAGTTCCTGGAATCGAACCCGGGACGTTCAACCTTCGCAACAAAAACTATCCTCTGGAGTGCTCGGTCCCAGTAGCAAGAGGCTACCACCAAGTGTCTCTAGGTTCAAAAGTTAATAGGGAGGACAGACGAACAAACTATAAGCCTACATATTTCCATTCTGGAAAGTAGGCCACAAATCTTGTACGTACATCCTGGGTGTCCCAGGCGTCATGTTTTGCGTTTGCGAATGTGTAAATATGGATCAGTCCTATTCTGACGGAACTTTGATTATAATAGTCGGCGTGAGTTTCTGCACCTGGTAGATATGGAGTTGTCTAATATGAGGACATTGGTTCGATACCAGGATAGTTTCCGTTCTCCATATTATTTACACGTAAAACAGCGCAAGACATGTTTCGCTTACTTTTAAAAGTTATTTATAACTGTCCTATAAAATAGAAACTTGGACCAGTCAAATATCAAATATGATGGTGATCGTCTCAAAAAACAGTTTTGAATACGAAATTTTATTTTTTTGTGAGTAATATGTTTCGTTGCGAATAACAACCAGCATCGTTGCCGTACTCATAAAATTATACAGGACCATGTTGGGAAAACCGGAGGAAGACGGGAGGGTAGGGGAAAGAAAGAGCGAAAGAGAGAAGGAAGGAGAGAGTGAGAGAAGGGAAAGAGAGGGAAGGGGTGAGGGGGAGAGATTGATAGAGGCAGGGGAATGGGGGAGAGAAGCCCGAAAATTGGGCTAAATATAATTTTAAACCTTAAATATATGCCGAAATGAGGTTCAGGGTTGCTCAGGTGCATACGAGTTCGCGGTACGCGTAGGGGCGGAGCCCCTAATTTTTACTTTCTCCATGCGTAGTATAGGGGAAAGTATTGCTTTCACGAAAAAATCAACTTCGCGATATTAACGGAAGTACACGTTTTGACCATTTTCTTGATGTCTATGTAATAGATTTTTTGTGGGAGATCTAACTCAAAAACTATTAATCAAGTCAACGCAAAATTTTATATTTAACATTTTCATAAAAGTCAGAAGAACTGATTAGTTTTTCGTAAAAATCGGTCAACCGAAAGTGGGTGTTTACTCTTGTCACTTGTCAGTTAATATGAAATATTTGCTTTGATATTTGATAAATGTAATAATGTACTGGGATAAAAGTTGTAGGAAATTTTATTTTCTACAACCTTTGTTTGATACATTTCTCCATAAAATGCATTGTTTAATTCTCTTTAAAACTTTCTCTATTTTTCGCACCAATCTTTTTCACTGATCCTAAACTAATTCCAAGGCACTCGGACACATTGATACACTGGGTAACACTTTTCGCCACGCTCTAAATCATTCTAATCTCCTGCACATAAAATCGTTCCCGGGGAGGCATATCGTCTTCACTGAAGCGCACCTTGGAGCTGGAATACTGTGACTGAGAAAGCGTTCCAAAAAAACTAACCATTTTTGTGCGTTAGTGTCACCGAAGGAGTCTTCTGAGACTCGGCCATCACCACAGGTTTCTGACTCAGTTCTGCCTGCAGCGTCAATTCCAGGGAAAACGTCAAGTGCTGCGAATATTGGCAACGCCGCGCTCCAATACCGCTGAGAACGTCGCGTTCGCCTCGCTTTCAATTTCAGCAAATATAAAATTCTGTATAAAATATTATGTCCATTTCAGCTTTATGGCATTTATAGATTCGTAATAGAAATTCCGAGAGGAAGACGACAGTCTGAGTCTCATGCCTCCAAGCCGCATACTTGCGGAGAAAACACGGTCTCATAAATTGAATAAAACACCGTAAACAAATACAGATAAATTATTGAAAGTAAGTACATGTAATAAAAAGACTACGATACACATTATATTAAAATCTCCTTTTATTTGAACATCCCGTTCGGTTATTACAGACTGTCAAAGTGACGCCGGCCGCCGCAACGCTCAAAAAAGGGGGCCATTTTTTATTTTCAATCTGAAAACATACTTTAAAAAACTTTTTAAAAATTCTGCATTACCTGAATTAAACGTATAAATAATTTATCTACACGCTGATATGCCTTGTACGAAAATCCCATGAGCCGTTTTTGAGCTATTCAGCCGCAAACTCGAGTCTACATACTTTTGGCGCAGACAGTAGTCATCTAAAGTAGTGTTCAAATAATTTTCAATGTGAACCAGGGGCTCACCCAGGGGGGGGGGGGGGCTGACGGGCTTTAGCCCCCCCCCTCCAAAATCTACATGTTCATGCTAGGGCTTTAGTATAACCAGAAAGGCTGTACTATTTGTAAGTAAATCTGCTGGTTTTTCGTAAGATTTCAAATAATATTCTCGAGAAATTCTTCACAATGTCGATGGAAATGTAGTCATCGGTAAATTTTCAGCCCTTTTCCTATGCAGCTTGCCGAAGTAAGACTTCTTTTCATTTTTTTGCATCCATTTTTCTAACTTCATTATAGTTGTTCCCTACACCAACGATATAGTGACAAGAAGGCAACCCGCATTGAAGAAAGTGGTCATTTCAGCCTTCTTTTGTCCTCCATGTGAAGGGTAAAGGAAAGTGACCCTGGATCCCTAATAGCTTCCAGATGGAGAGAACGCATGCGAACGACGCAAAGAGGAAATTCGAGGAAAGGTTTTTCTGAGAACTTTAAAGCACATTTTGAGAAAGGAACGCATTTTTGAGCGTCAGTTCCACATTGTCTCTCCTCAAAGCAACTGCATTAGTGAGTTTGTCTCTTTTGTGTATTCTGAGTGCAAGATAATTCGTTATAAATCATAAAAGTTGACAATAAGTTACCTTTATAATAAAATCTCAAGTTACCGGTTATGCTCACCATATCCTGTTGCTTCCGGATAGTTTTCTTTTTTGAGGAGTGAAATCTTAATTTCGGAACGTTTGTTACCATAAGTTTCGAGTGTTTCATCTTATTATCCTTATTTTCCTGAAGTTTCAACGGCGACGAATTTGCAGCATTTGGTAAGTAAAGTTAATCATTTCACAAAATGGAATGTTTCCTATTTTTATGTTTCTAGCGAATAGAATCGCATTTATTTTCTTTAATGAATACCCCCTATTCTCTATCCGAAAATCGCTACGTTTTTATCTCAAATTAAAACGTAAAGTATTGGATATGTTCGGCGGGATATATTTTGTTATGGTTGAGCCCCCACCAAGAGAAAATCCTGGGTGCGCCCCTGATGTGAACTATTCCGAGAAGGTCGCATTAATGATTATTAATATTATTTCAATACGAATGTGATTATAATTTAATAATAATGAAATGCATTTTTAAGGCAATATTATAAGAGGAGCAATAAGAATTTAATAATAATAATAAAATTCATCAAAAGCTTACAAATACCTTGATTTGACAGACGTAATTCTTAATTCTTAGTAATCGCAACAATCACAATTCACCACCGAGGTTTTAAATGGTCTTTTCATAGGGAAAACAGTTTTCAGAACAATTTTAAATGAATAAAGATAAAAATTTATCAAGATAAATAAAAACTTACCATCAATAATAATTAGGATAAATAATTATTATTAGCACAGATTTCCCTTCAAAAAACGTAGGAATGCTAGTGTCAATACAAATTAACATTAAAATGAAGAGACTTCTCTTACACCAACACCATCAATGACAATAGTTCGTTTAGTCTCGTTGCTATGATTTACGCTCGTCTGTCTTCCCACGCGGATTCAAATACGCATTTATCGCACCGCCAACGTAATGATCTGGTGGTCGAGGTCACTAAATCACCCGTCGTATTCGATGGTGATGCGAGGTGGTTCCAACTCCCGCAAGCAAGTTAATATAAAAGTCGGTAATAATATGTAATACGAGGTAAATTTAGAAGTAATAGCTCTACTTTTAGATGAAGGAGACGAATATCGACGTAAAATTATACGTACTGAAAAGAGAAAGTGCGTAAATGCTCGCGGAACAGAAAATCGGACGGAGAATCTTGCACATTATTCAACGAGTTGACAGACGATGAGTTGAAATTTTATTTGTGTTTCAGAATGTCTAGGTGCCAATTCAGTTGCTTGTTCATTAAGATACAAACGGATTTATTGAGAAAATATTACATTTATCAAATCCAATTCACGCTATACGTTACGTCTCCGTTTCTACACGGACCGTCACCTTATCAGTCGCAATATAAAATGAAATTAATGCAGATGTTGGACTATGTGATTTCGAATCTTCCCCTTCCCAAAGTTTTTGCAGGAAGAAACGCCTTTCAGTCAGACCACGAATCACTCGATGTAATCTTTACTTACAACCGACTACTTGGCAACAGTGTCTCCCCAACAGCTTGTGTTCCTGGCCTTGCTCCCTCGCTCAGCGCGACGACTTCTCGGAATCTGCCTCCCGTAAGAACCCTCAGAGCTTGGATAAAGGCTGACTGGAAGACAATAAACCATGTGCTCAACCTACTCCCATGGAATGTTTTACGACTCGGTTCCGTTGATGAAGCGGTCGAATTCTTTTACGACCTAATAGTGAGTGTTGTCAACGACTTCGTTCCCTGCAAAAAATCGTCTCCGAACCGACCCCGGTGGATGTCCGCCGAAGCTTTTCTCGCCCTAAAAAATAAGAAGGCTTGTTGGGAGCTAATGAAATCGTTTCCCAATCCTCACACTAAACGAACTTTTGCCTATCACCGACGGCACGTTCATTTTTTACTGAGGCGTGACTACAAAGACTACATTGATAGTGCGTGCTCAGAAATCAATTTCAACAATAAATCATTCTGGAATATAATAAATTGCCGTAGAAAAGGTGGACGAATTCCTAGTTCAGTGTACTATCATGATTCCGTCTTTTCTGGTAGTGCTAGGCCTGAAACTTTTAACGAGTTTTTCAGATCAAATATTTCACCTCCCTCCCCTACCCCTCCCCCTCCTCTCTACCCTAAATGTTCCCATTGTCTATCTTCCATTGTCACCACCCCCGGCAAAGTGCGCCAGCTCCTCTCTGCCCCCCCTTCCAAGAAAGCCAACGGACCCGATGGTATCGAATTTCTTAGGCAAACCGCTTCTCAGCTCTCGATACCTCTTTCTATGCTTCTCAACCGCTGCTTCGCCACGGGAGTCTTTCCCCAACAGTGGAAAATAGCCAACGTCATCCCTATTCACAAAAATGGCAGTAGATCTCAGGTGGAAAATTATAGACCCATATCTCTTCTTTCCAACCTATCAATCGTTTGTGAAAAAATTATTCATAATCGGCTCCTCGCTTTCACTCTTCCCTATATTTCCACGCAACATGGTTTCCTTCCGGACTCCTCAACTCTAACCAACCTTTCCGTGCACGTGAATAATATCACGCACACATATGAAAATTCTTCTCAACTGGACGTGTGTTACATCGATTTCGCCAAAGCCTTTGACACCGTTGACCATTCTCTCCTTCTTCACAAAATCTCCCATCGCTTTAATGTCCATCATCTCTTTCTCTCCCTCATTTCTTCTTTCCTGCCAAACAGAAGTCAGCGTGTAGTTATCGACGGCTACCTATCTTCTCTTGCTCCTGTCACTTCCGGTGTGCCTCAAGGTAGTGTCTTAGGCCCCCTTCTCTTCATCCTTTTCATAGACGACTTAGTGGATATAATTGCACAACCCTGCGGGATACTACTCTTTGCAGATGACGGCAAATTATTCAAACAGATCAATTCCCCAGCCGACTCTGATATTCTCCAAGCTGCCCTAATCAGCCTCTCAGACTGGACTAAAACCTGGCGTCTTAGAATCAATCCCTCCAAATGCACCGCTCTTACCTTCACCTTACGTAAGCAACCAATTATAAACCAATACAAAATTCTTGACATAACATTCCCCTTAGTTACAACACAAAAGGATCTTGGTGTAATTTTTGACCAGAAGCTATTATTTGTTACCCACATCAGGAAAGTCACTTCTCGTGCCATGTCTATGCTGGGCCTCATCTATCGTTTCGCCGAAATTACGGATGTTTTCTTTCTACGCACATTCTTTGTTAGTTGTGTTCTCCCAATCTTAGAATATTACTCACCCATTTGGTCCTCAGCTTCCCAATCAAATCTTAATCACCTTGAAAGGCCCCTAAATTTCTTCCATCACATTATCCGCCAGCGAGTTCCTTCTCTTCGTAATGCGTCCTCTTACCACATTCTCCACACTCTTGGTTTACTACCTTTGACCGATCGTAGACAGGCAATTGACCTAAAGTTTTTCCGTAACATTGTAAATGGAAAATATAGAACTCCCGAACTTCTCTCCAGTTACCCCCTCCGTATTCCCTCTAGAAGTACCAGATTACATGATTTATTTCACTGCCGCACTCCTCGGCTCTCAACCACAAAACGCTCCTTAATTTTCCGCCTCCCAAACTTATATAACCAAACTCTAATGCAAGATCCTCATACTGATGTTTTCCATTGAACTCCTTATTGTTTTACTTGACTGTTTTATGTATATATTTATATGCATTTATTATTTATTGGTTGTAATGCTCAATGTAATTGGCCTGAGTGCTGTTTTTGAACTTATTAAATAAATAAATAAACAAATAAATAAATAAACAAATAAATAAATAAACAAATAAATAAATAAACAAATAAATAAATAAATACATTGAAGTTCGACATGATTATCGCCAAGTACGATATTAAATTTCGATTTTATTCCAATTTAAGTTACGATGTACAATCGAGTTCATCGAATCTGAAAGAGAACACTATGATTTAACTCGAGAGCCGAAAGTACGATTATTTAACGTGAATGAGAGGCACGTAGCGCTGGTTGTGATTGAAAAACGTGAATAACGATGTGTGATTGATGTAAGAATGAAATTAATTACTTTTTTCGATGTTAAATTCGGTAATGTATTTAACACTGCAATGCAATATGTCGACGTACTTTGAAGGGTTTTGATGTTTTGTCTATTAAAGTCGCCATTTGGAATTTACTTCTTGCTATGATCTATTAGTTTCGTAAATCGAATTGAATTTTTTAAATAAATCTTTGTTGCAACCGGTTTTCCGGGGTGTCCCCACAATATCAGAAACGGAGGAAAGGATTCGACGCGTTTCGACCGGCGCCGTCCGCTCTAACCCAAAAACTTACACTAGTACCGAAATCAAATTTTATATTTATAAAGATTACCTTAAGATGAAGAGCTGAGTAGGTTTTGGCAACAACCGCTCAACCTATAGTGGATGCTTACTCTAGTCCTGTTTTGGTTTTTGGCAAATAACTCTTTTAAATCTTCGTAAATGTAAATGTTGCTCATTATAAACTTCATAGATAATTGGAAAAATTTTTGTGGAAATACAAAGTTCCTCTTTTTTCAAAATGAGTGAATTCCACCGAGTTGAGCTCATCTCATCAATGATATTCATGGACAATATTATTCTCTATAACGTTTGTATGAAATATTTTTTCTTAGATCCCATTGTTAAGGAGACATTCCATTTATTTTATATTTCCTTTAATATATGATGAATATAAAAAAGTGCTCGAATAATAGTTGTAGAAAATTTAATTTTGTACGATCTTTGTTCGAAGCATTTCCCCATATAAATGCATCGTTTAAGAGATATTTTTGAAACTAAATTTTTAGCAGCCACAACAACACCACCTACCGCCGACTATTGTAAACACTTTACGTCTTCAAATTAGTAACGCTCTTTTTTTCTTAATTTTTGGAGTTTTAGTTTATTTCTGTTCTTTTTAAAGCCTTTAAATTTTTCTCACAGTTCCTCGAAATATTCATTACCATTTAACGCATTTTGAATTTTTAGAAATGTTATTACTGTTATGGAGAAAGTCGTGTGGTGGCCACGTCTGATTTTTTTACGGCGTAGAACGAGCGGGTTGGCGCTATGTGTATGGCAGGGGGTGTTCGTCGTCCGTTGTGTGCGTCTGTCCCTCTCTCACCGTTCCCTATTGTACCTTTAAGGACTTCCTCCTTTCTCGCTCCCTCCCTCTCCCTCCTTCTTCTCACCTCCTTTCTCATCATCCACTCCTTATTGCCACCTACCATCCCCTTATCTCCCCCTTCCGCCCAACTCATTCCTGCCCTCTATCGCCCCCGAGGCGAACTAACTTTTCGCTTTATTTTTTTATTAAATTCCTCTCACACTGCGTCCTTTTTTCAATGATTTTTTTCTCTCTCTTCACGGGAATTATATTTTCTACCTCTCCCCTCCCCCTTCTTCTTCTTCTTCCTTCTCTCTTTCTCTCTCACTCATTTTTAAGACCCTTGTGTCCTAAAGGGGGGGAGGTTACGGCGTATTTTTTCAACCCTTTTTTTTCTTCCCTTAATTCTCATATCTCTCTCTCTCTATCCTTCTCTTTTCCCCTCCTTTGTGCTCTTACTTTATCTCAGTTCTCTCTCCTATCTCTCTCTTTCTCTTTTGAATTTGTATGTTAAATACCTGCCTTCGTTTCACGAGATTTATTTTTTTAGGCGTCAGTTACGGTTTCTTCCGGTCAAAGAAACTCTGATGCGGCCGCCGCATTCCTGTATTATTTCTGAAAATTACAAATAGGTTACATTATAATAAATATTTTAAGGAACTGTTAAAAAAATTTAAAGACCTTTCAAAGAACAGAAATAAACTCAAACCGTAGTCTTCTGATATTGGATCTAACCACGAATCTCCAACAATTAAGAAAATAAAAAGGAGCGTTACTAAGGCGTAACTAAGCGTAAAGTGCTTACAATAATCGCCGGTAGGTGGTGTGGTGACGGTAGCTAAAATATATGGGTTTATAAAATATCTCTTAAACAATGCATTATATGGGGGAAAATTGTAGAAAATTAAATTTCCTACAATTTTTATCCCAATAACTTTTTACATGAATCCAGTATTAAAGCGAGTATTTGAAACAAACTTAAAATTAACAAGAGTTTTCGGTTGTCCTATTAAGAGCGAAAAATAATCAGCTCTTGTAAATCAAAACGCAAGAGATGACTTTTTTTTAGGCGAGTCAGTCACGGGTACTCGCGGGTTCGGAGTTCAAGAACGAGATCTTATTGGCGCCGGAGGGCGTTCTTTAATGCGGTCGCTACGCACGCCCGACCCGTGACATTTCGTCACATTTCAATTCAAGCGTTGGATAGAAGAAGCATTCCCTCGGCTTACTTTGGTTCGCCCTCTCATTCTACACCTAGCTGGCGCCCCTATCGGCGTTGTTCATAAGCCCTTCTCGACGCTCAAATTATTTGAGTCCATCTTGCAGGACACATGGCCCAATTAATGTAAACATCCTTCCTCGAGATCCATCTGGATCTTTCCGAGCCGCTTTCGGAAGACAAAGGGAGCAACTGTATTGATAAGGCGTGAGAAAGTTTACGTTCGAATCCCGAGCTTATGGTTTCGACCATTTCATGACTGTGAGAATGCAACACTGGTCTGTATGCTTTCCTCGGACGTATTCCCTGTAGAGTTCCAAGTTGGTCGGATTACCTTGCGCTCTCCCTGTTCGGACGTATTCTGTCGTGTAGTAAAGAAGAAAGGAACGTCTGTGTTAGCCTATTTGTTGTATCTTGTGAATGTGACAACGCAATTAAGCGAAGGCATCTGTAATAGGTGAGTCTATTTTTATTTGGTCGTTATTTACCGGAGAAACGGCAGTTGCGGAACGTCTTATGGGAGCGTCCCGTCCGTCCGTCCGTCTGTACGCATGTTTAATCTCCGAAACTACTGGGTGGGTTTTAATTTAATCAAGTGATAGTGATCCTTATCAATATTCATCGCAGAATTCTGATTTTCAATTGCATCCGTCAATTAGGACCGCTTAAATAAACGTAAATACTCGTATCTCGTTAGATGACGTACGTCAAGCGATAGTAGAAAACAGTACATATTATTCTCTCTCTAGCTCTTATTTGATATTTAAGGCATAGATTAAAAATTTTATTCGGATAGGGGACAACATTTGCCACTAAGGACCCATTGAAATTACATAATTACGACTTCAAGTTTTGGAGATAATAATTCGAGAAAATCCCGAGCAAAACATCACGTGTTTTTTTTTCAGGTCCCGACCAAAGTTCAAAATATACAGCGATTTATTCCGACGTTTTTAGTGAATTTCGATTTAGCGAATAACCCGAATTCAACGGTGGAAATATTGACACGCATTCTGTTGACACCTGCTTGGAACTCTGTGGCGTCGGAAACGATAGCCAACTGCTTCTGGAAAGCAAGATTTAACCCTAGTTATTCGGATAAAGGAAAAACTTGACCACTTAAAAGATCACGAGATCACTTGATGAGTTTCAGAGATGAAAATTCGAGAATATTCCAAACACAACAAAACAAATTTTGTTTGCATCCAATGCTAAGACGGTTCTCTCGGCAAACGGCAAATATAAAAAAAACCATATATTTCTCTCTTTAGCACTTATATGATCCGCAACGTACGGGTTTAAAAACTTTATTCGGATAGGAAACGACATTTATCACGAATAAACCCGCGAGACCACATAATTACGAGTTATAGTTTATCATATATAAATCAATCGAGAGTCGCCCAATATATATATATATATATATATATATATATATATATATATATATATATATATATATATATATATATATATATACACACACATGCGCTACTTGCGAAAGACGCCAATTTCCCGTAATGCAACAATTACTCATGCTTTCGTGTATCTTTTCTAATTCCAGGGCCCGACGCTGGTCGGCGCTGCTGAGCTGTGAGGACACGCGATGAGCAAGGTAAAGTGAACTTTATTTCAAATAGATTTTACCCCGTTTTTTGAGCCACTATGGTGACGTAACTATGGAAATATCTTTATTTATTTATTTATTTTATTTTATTTGTTTATTTGTCCATTTATTTCTTTATTTATCTACAGAATTTTCATTGCATTACTTTTTTCAATCCCGTTAATGATGAATACTCATCTGTTATTCGGCAATCCTATTACGTTCTGAGATATTTTTGCCTAAAAGCCTTCGCATCTTTTAAGTAAGCTTTTCTGAAGAGAAAAATGGAAACTTTTTAATTGATACCGATTAGTTGAGATCCGTGTTTTCTTTAAGCTTGGGGAAAATACGCTGATCGAATCAAAAAGGGAGGGAGGGGGGGGAGAGAATGACAGTCATAGGACGGAGAAGGAAACAAAAGAGCGGCGATTATTCGAAAAAATCGCGGGGACGTTCGTAAGGACAATACGAATTAAAAATTGTCTCAAAAGTATTTATGGTTTATTCGATTAATGCGTTCCAATTTAAAGGCCGAATCGGATTACATTTACAAATAATGTTATTTTTCGCTGATTGCGAATTAAAAAAAAAATATAAACCAAACTTGATTTTTCCGAAAGAAAAGCGTTTTATTGTAATTTGTCGTAGCGACGTCGTTGTTATTCTTGGCTGCGTCGTGATGGCGATTAGCTGTCGAGAACCGGCGCTTAAGTGCGCCTCTAGCGGCAAGCGTGTGAACATATTTTTCCAATTTATCAAAATCGTCACGTTTTGGATTCGAATCCCTGATGTGACATTTTTTCCCTTCCTCGATTTTCTTGCAAATTATCCTGGAAGAGGAATTTTCCTAAATATTTCATTTTACGAGGTGTTTGGGGTATTTTTACGTTTCAGAAGCAGTGGAGAGATATTATCTTTCACGTCGCGTATTAATCGCGCAGTTCTTTAGTCCGATTGCCATGGACACCAATTGTTGCTCCTAATAGAATTGTCGGTAAAAGAATCAACAATTTTAATTCCCACCTTCCGTTTTACGAAATATTGTAGTTCTTTCGTGTTAAAATTGGTCCTAAAGTTATTTTTATTAATATTTATTATGTGACCTATTAGGAATTTTGATGACTTTCTCCATATCTGTAATATTTCTAAAAATTCCGAATAGGTTACATAATAATAAATATTTTAAGAAACTGTGAGAAAATTTTAGACTTTACAAAGAACAGAAATAAATTCAAACCATAGCCTTCTGATATTGGATATAGCAACAAAGCTCCAACAATTAAGAAAAGAAAAAGGAGCGTTACTAAGACGTAACCAAGCGTCAATTGTTAACAATAGTCGTCGGTAGGTGGCGTGGTGGTGGCAGCTAACAATATAAGATATCTTTTAAACAATGCATTATATGGAAAAATGTTTCAAACAAAGATTGTAGAATATTAAATTTCCTGCAACACTTATTCTAATAGATATTTACATTTATCAAATATTAAAGCAAATATTTCAAAATAACGGATAAGTGACAAGAGTAAACTCCCACTTAAAGTAATAAACCACATACTTAATCCCATAATTAAGTGTTAATCCCGAGGTTTTATCTCAATTCCAACTAATTTAAAAATGAAATTTAATAAAGCCCTGCGCGGATTCCCTTATGGGGCGTTGAAATGTAATTTTGGGGTCGGAAATAACCCCTGAAAAAACGAAATATTTAGAATTTTTGGTATTTTTCCTTTGTTCGTACCCATCGTCCTATCTTTCCACCAAATGTGAGATTTGTATGCCATCTGGGTGTGTGAAATAAATGCGTGACAGACAGACAGACATCTAAAGACGACTTGTGAATTATTATAAGAGGATTACAACGGCGTAAAAATCGCG
Source organism: Tanypteryx hageni (assembly GCA_028673005.1). Classification (NCBI taxonomy): domain Eukaryota; kingdom Metazoa; phylum Arthropoda; class Insecta; order Odonata; family Petaluridae; genus Tanypteryx; species Tanypteryx hageni. Next base: position 6,561,443 of record CM054119.1, on the reverse strand, counting down.
TTTTTTTATCCGGAACACGGAAAACAAACATATTTAACGGTGGTTTTATTCCATTTTATTGAGAAAAACATATTTTCCGACGGCAAAAAAAAGACAGGTGAATTCAGGTAGGAGAGGAGGTCGGGAATAAAGACGTCTTCCATTTCCGCCAATCACTCAAGTTCTCCCCCCGAACATTCCAGAAAAAGGAGATATCGTTACAAATTGGCAATTGGCGCCAATTCCAACGGATGGGAAAAAATGAGACGGAAAATACGCAGTCCTGAAAAGAAATTTTTTTTCCGCGTGTGTATATGTGTGTGTGTGTGTGTATATATATATATATATATATATATATATATATATATATATAATATATATATATCTCCCTTGATATGTGTCGTTCGATCATTGAAATAAATTCTCCTCTTTTGCTTCTTATCTCCCTCTCCCTCCACGCTCTCTCTCTCTCCTATTTGCCTTTTTAAGAGTTTGAAAAATGATTTTCCCCTCCATCTTAGCTCCCTCTCGGCTTGATAAGTGTCTCGGCTACACCAGTGACATCTGTCGGGGCCAGGAGGAAGGTATCAATCAAACGAGATAAGGGAGGAAAAAGAGATTTAATCTAGATTTATACATTCTCTCTCTCTCTCTATCTCCCTTCCTCCTTAGAACAGGAAAAATCCACGTGTATACGGATATATACCTATACATACACATATATACACACACACACGCACAAACTTAAATGTTTGATTTTTCAATTAGAAATCGCCTCATATTTTACCATAAGAGCAAATTTTGCGGTCACGTGATCGGCGCCATTTTTATAAAAGTCGGTGACGTAATTATCGTTTTAAGGCTGTTAAATCAATCATATAGATAACGAGTTTTAACCTTTTTGAATAGCAATTCAGCTCGTTGGGTATTCCGTCTCGTAAACAACGCAATGAATGTTGTTTACGTTGATTGCCATGAAAATGATTTACCCATCATTCCGCGTGTCTCTTGTTCCCGTTATAAAAGCCCTCGAAGCAACAAACCCAGATATTAAGGCGCGATTACACGGGTCGAGAAATCGGTCGTGATTTCGCGAACATTCTCGTATTATAAACGGTTCGTGACATCTCAAAGCAATGACGGTCGAGTCAAGTGTTGCGTGGCTTTATGAAGTAATTAACCATTCATTCGTTCTCAACAAGTTTTTATAAGATGGACTATTATTTGCAAGACGGCTGTGATGTTGTCGTTGAGTTGCTGTGCAACGAACTTTGTGGAGTGTCGAGAAATCCCTGACGCGCCGCTGGTCCGAAGTTTCAGGAGTTCTTGGTGCGACCGTAAATATTTTATTTTCAACATACGTAGTATAGGGGAAAGTATCGTTCTCATGAAAAAAGAATTATAGATTTCAAAGGAAATACACGTTTTGTGGTCCCCTGAACACTTTTTGACCATTTTCTCGATGATGTCGGTGTGTGTGTGTGAGTGTGATAAAAATTCAGTTGGTACTATTAACTCAAAAACAATTAATCATATCATTTTGTTAAAATAACAAGAGTTAATTAGTTTGTGGTGAAAATTGGTCAACCTGAAGTGGGTTTTTACTCATGTAACTAATCCGTTTTTACTTTCTGCATATACGTAGTATAGGGGCAAGTATTACTATCATGTAAAATATATACTTCGAGATTTCAACGGACCATTTTTTCGATAATATCTGTGTGAGTGTATGCGATATCTTTTTAGTGGGTGCTCTTAACTCAAAAACAACTAATCAGGTCAACGCGAAATTTTATATTTAACATTTTCATAAACGCCACAAGAACTGATTAGTTTTTGGTAAAAATCGGTCAACCGTAAGTGGGTGTTTACTCTTGTCACTTATCCGTTATTTTGAAATATTTTCTTTAATATTTGATAAATGAAAAATGTATCGGAATAAAAGTTGCAGAAAATTCAACTTTCTACAACCTTTGTTTGAAGCATATTTTGATATAACGCATTGTTTAAGAGATATCTCATATTCTTAGCTGCCACTACCACGCCACCTACCGACAACTATTGTTAACAATTGACGCTTAGTTTCGTCTCCATTTTCTTTTCTTAATTGTTGGAGCTTTGTGGCTATATCCAATATCAGAAGGCTATGTGCAAAATTAAAAAATAAATTATTTAAACAATTGCTGATAATTTTTAAAAATTGTATTTTTCTGAGGACTGTGCGTCTCTATGCAACTGTTTGTTTTGAAGCTTATAATAGTCTAAATCGCTATAATTATTTACAAAGCATTGCCGAATTTACAAAACTGTGGATTTGGAGCTGTTGTTTCACCCACATTAATCACTGATAGATTTTTAAAACATTTTAGTAATACTAGCAGAATTACCCGTTGAACATCAACGGGACTTAGTAGTGTGATTAAAATATAACTTCTGAGGTGTGTGTGTGTGTAAAAACATATATATATATATATATATATATATATATATATATATATATATATTTATATTTATATATAGCAAATGTAATTGTTTGATTAATTAATAAATTCGTGACAATCATTTGAATTATCCCAGAAAATGAAACGCTTCAAATTTATTATATTCTGGTATCAATATACGACTTGATTTGCCACTCTTTGGCTCCGTTATTCTTCCTCTTCGTATGTTTACTGAATAATAATATTCTTCAATTATTAAAGTTGCAACCTATTAATTTTGACTTTGTGCGAAGCGAATAACGCTATACTTTCGTCTATTTGAAGTCTTAATAGACGCTAATTCAATCGGAGGCAACAATGCGGGTCGCCTTGGCAACACCTGGAAAGAGTACGAAAAAGCCATAAAAATTCGAAAAGAATTGCGTGTTTCTGACAAATTCTTCCGTGTAACAACTAAACTTTGCAAGAATAAGATATTTTATAGTTTTAGCCGTCGAAATAAACATAAATGGAGAAATTCGGTCTATATTTACATATTTAAATGAATGAAGGAAATATACCTTGCACCTTGAAAAATCGAAAACCCCGTGTAAACTTCTGGGAAAATATAATCGTCTCCCGGAGTCGAATCCGGGACTTTTTCCGGGATGTTTGATTTTTATAGAAACCACCTCATGCGGGTTTAACGATTGTGAATGTTTCAACTCTCAATTCTATTGGAAAATGTCCAAAAATACCGGGAGAGTTAGACAGACGCTTGAGAATTATTATATAAGGATACCTTGCTGGTTAAAACAAATGAAAATAAAATTTAAAAAATCGGGAAAATAGCGTAGTTTATAAAGTTTGTACGGAACACATGTTGATAATACGGGAAATTCTGGGCCAATACGGGACGGTTGGCAGGCGTGCGTGTCGGGTTTCTATACACGAGAAAAAATCGCGGCTAATATTAGACGATCAATTTAATTTAGTCGTTGTTAATGTTGCACACGTCTTATCGCTTTCATTTGTTATAATCTATCTCGCAACGCTGCTGTCAATGTCAGCGGTTGCGCTATTTACATTTACTAACGCCTGCGATTAATTTAGTTGCTAAGCGGACCGCCAGGAAACGAGCAACAATGCGATTGAGGCGGTCGTGGAGATTTGTTCATTATTGACGCCACGGAAATTATCCCAATGACAATGCGCTAATTTCAACAATTTTAGGAAATTACTCTATAGCTGCCAATTCGATTTCACCAGATATTCGACCTGTCTCCTTGTGTGTTTTAAACGAATTAACGTCTGTTAAAAGGGCATGGTTTCGATTCCAGAATAGTTTACCTTCACCATTCGATCAACACTTGAATGAGTGCGTGATATTTATTCGTTAACATTTTAAAAATAGTTACAATCAAGATATTAGTTCGAAAATCGTATATATTGACGTTTAAATAAACGCAGTTTATGTCGCCAGCCGATAAAACTTGACCAAATTCCAGGAAGACTTGCAAATTGATTTCAAATTACAGAAAACGAGAAATTTTCAACACTAACGATTTTCAGTCATTGTTGCCATGATTACTACGCGCATTATTGCCGCGTGTGAGCTCGTCGAATGCATGGACAAATTTACAAAATATAATAGTTAATAGACGACATAAATCTTGTATGAACTCCACAAATATTCAATTAATATTAATAATCTTAAAATGAAATCAAATGAAGTTATGACCGTGTCTTTTGCTCCATTTGCTGTAAACGAAAGTGAAATGTTTTAATCTGCATTTTAAGTAGTTAAATATATTAATTGATTTGAATTTCCAAAATTAATTCATATTTTTAAGTTTAACTGATTTATTCACTTCTTCTTTGGTCCAAAATCCATCGTCTTACGACATTGTTAAATAAATATTATTTATTTTATAAAAATTAATATTAAAAAAGCCTTAATAGAGGACGTGCTTTTAAATTCGAAGAAAATCTTGATTGACTTTAAGAGTAATGAATTCCATTCGTTAAAATAGATACAAACTGAATATACCAAAATTTATCATTTACTGGTTGCTATGGTAACTTTTTTGTTTATGTGAAAACTTAACGAAAATAACATTGTTTTTATGTTAATCACCTTGAGTATTTGTTGATTAACGTATATTGGATTGAATAATGGAATTATGTTGTAAATATGGCATTCAATTTCATAAATACATGGTTTTTATTGTAGAAAGGGATTTAAATAGCAAATCAAATGTGATTTATCCGCTTGTAATTGCAAATATATCAAACGACTTGAAAACAAATTTGTAAGCAACGGGTATCTTCTCTTGGTGAGTTTGTGATCTTTCTAACGTAATTTAAATAAATTTAAAGCAACTGTAGTGTTTTTAAGGAGTGAAAAGGTTTGGTGTAGCTTGCTTGCGTGATATATACAGTTTAGATCTCAATCCTTAGGTGTATAAAGATGGTTCCTAGAAGAAATTATCGATTTAATGAATGAATTATGTTGCCGCGAACTAGATAAGCATATAGGTTATTTAATTTTTTATTCGATGCGTGATTTGGTGCATTCTAATTATCACCGTGCAATTAAAGTGAACAACCTTGTCTCAAAACGTCCCTACACATACAGGTATGGTGCTAATGTGGCTCTTCAGTGCCGCATGAATCAATAAAGCACTGACATTTCGTCTGGTTCGACGTGTATGATGGCAATAATTTGATTACAAGTGTAATTTTTATAAAAATTCCCTATTAACAGATTTGAAGAAAGTTTGATTGTCACCTGTTTGAAATGGCCAAGTCACGACGAAGATTGTTACTCAAGTTTAACCCTCTCGCTTCCTTAATCCCCCTCACTCCCTCCCTCTCTCTCTCTCCCTCTATTTCTCTCTCTCTCTCTCTCCCTACCTCTCTTCTCCCTTCCTCTCTCTCCCTTCCTCTCCCCATGTCTCCTTCCTTCTTTTCATCTCTTCCTCTCACCAGATTTTAATGCTTTTCGTCATATATATAATAAACTATAAAAAAAGCACATTTGAAACGGATCAACCGAGCAGGGGTGCCACAATTGCAAAGTTTAATTTTTCGGTAATTATGAATTTGGAAGGAATCGGCTGAACGGATTTCAAGTGAATTTTTATATAAGATTTGTACAACAGACCATGATGAAATCCAGATGATTAAAGTGGAGTTAAGGGCAGGGCTGACACAGTAAAAAGTAAAATAATATTTCTTTTGCAAGTATTTCTAGAGAAGACCTCATATATATATATATATATATATATATATATATTTATTTATTTATTTATTTATCATCATAGGTAGTCTGTCCGTAGACAGGTCCGTGATTATTCTCGGTTAAACCTGGTTCTCCATATACTCCTATTTTCCGCTGTCCTCTTCATATCTTGATAACTCTCTTTCCCTTTCAAATCGTCTCTCAGCTGAAACCTTTTCCTACCTCTTTCCCTTTTCCCATCTAGTTTTCCTTCTAACACGTCTTTAATCATTCTCTCCCTCCTCAGGTAATGTCCAACCCAGTTAGCCTTCCTCTTTCTAATAGTCTGTATAATCATTCGCTTCTCTCCTATTCTTCGTAGCACTTCATCGTTTTTCATCCTATCTGTCTATTTTATCTTCAGCATTCTCCTCCAAGTCCACATTTCTTATATATATATACATATATATATATATATATATATATATATATATATATATATATATATATATATATATAATAGTCAAAAACCAACTAATTAATTAATTGGTAGGACCTGTCGTAAGACAGAACACGAATGAATGAATATATAAAATCTTCATGTAAATAACTAATCAAAATATCATACTGCAACCGGGTCGAATACACCGAACTACCACAGTATCAACATTAGAACTTTTCTGTTACTATAAATTTGGAAGGTATAGGCTGAACCGATTTCAAAAAGAAATTTCGTTTGTAGGGCGAGTCTGGGGCGGCAAAACGAGATGAACATGTTTATAACCAATAAAAAAACAGGGCTACCACAATATAAGGAAAATTAATTTTCTGATTTCAATGCAAATGCATTGGTATACGATTATACTAAGGCTAATTTGACGAAAAATACTTCTGTAACTCGTAAAACCGGAGTATATCCCTACTCGATTCTCTCTCTCTGCTCTTCCCTCTGTCTGTTTTTCTTCCTCTCCTCCTCATTCCATATTCCTTTATTTCTTTCTTCCTCATTCTCCAGTCCTCCTTCTCTATCCCTTCTCTATCTCTCCCTATCGCCCTCACCCCATTTCTCCTTCCTTCTCCCTTCCTACGTCTTCGTTTTTCGCTCTCCCTCTCCCTTCCCTCTTCTTATTTCTCTTCCCCTCTTCCCCATTCTCTCCCTATCTCCTTTCTTCCCCCTCCCTCCCCCTTCTATCATTTCCTCTCTCTCCCCTTCCATCTACCTGTTTATCTTCCTCTCTCTCTCTTCCTCTTATCTCTCTTCCTCTCTCTCTCTCTCTTCCTCTCTCTCTCTTACTCTCACTCTCCCACTCTTCTCTCCCTCCTTCCCTCATCTCATTTCCTCTACTATCTCTCCTCTCTGTCTTTCTTCCTCCCTTTCTTCTTCCCTATCTTTCTCTCTCTCTTAACTCCCTGCCTCTCCCTGCTTCATCCCATTTTTCCTTTCCTCTGTCTACTTTTCCCTCTTTTTTTCTTATCCATCTTTCCTTCCTTCTTCTTATTCATCTTCCTCCCTCTCTCTTTCTCCATCCTCTCACCCTCCCTCCCTTCTCCCTCCCTCCTCCCTCCCTCCTCCCTCTCTCCTACCTCCCCCTTCCCTCTCTCCCTCCCCCTCCATCTCTCACTCCCTCTCCCTCCTCTCTCTCCATCCCTCTCTCTCTCTTTTAAATCCTATACAATCCTATTCATTTCATTGTATTTTATGTTGCTCTTCATTTTATGTAACCTTTAATTCAATTTTCTTATTTACTATATAATTTTATGTATGTATGTAATTGACAATGAGTTAGATGGAAGAGGAGACTGTTTAGTCTCAATCTCGCCCTAATAAAGACGTATATCTATCTATCTCTCCCTCCCTCTTCTCCTCCCTCCCTCCCTCCCCCTCCATCTTTCTCTTTCTCTCCCTCCCCCTCCCTCTCTCTCTCTCCCTCCCTCCTCTCCCCATTTCTCTCCCTCCCTCCTCCTCCTTCTCTCTCTCTCTCTCCCTCTTCCCTCCCTCGCTCTCTCCCTCCCACTCTCTCCATATCCATCTCTCCGCATTACTCATTTCCTCTTCCCTCCAAAACTTTGACCATTAAAAGAAGAAATTCTCCTATAGCTTTAACTCCTTCACTCTCTCTATCTCCCTCCCTTCCTCTCTCTCTCTCTTCCACTGCCTCCAGGACATATTACTCCCCCCAAATGTATCCGCCGTTTCTTAAAAAAACAGGAGACGAACGAAACTTCGTTCTTCATTTTTCCGCCCAAATATCTCCCTCAGCGACAGACCAAAATAGAATGATAATTTTCCATCCTGGAATTTCTTTTCGCTCTGATATGTGAGTCTGTTATATATATATATATATATATATATATATATATATATATATATATATATATATATATATATATATATATATATATATATATCTAAAACCACGTGTGTAGTAATAATTCTTTTCCATTATTTCGGTTGGAATTCATTTCGTGTTTCGCCCCGGTGCACTTTGGGATAGCTATGATTCTTGCTACCGTTAGTTTGTCTGTGTGTTTGTATGCACATCTATAATAATATAGCTACTTGTGCCTCACTCACTCGCAATTTCTTAAAATATTTATTATTATTATTTAACCTATTTGGAATTTTTAAAAATATTACAGATATGGAGAAAGTCATGTGGTGGGCAAATCAGATTTTTAAATTAACAATAGCCTTTTAATTTCTTATTTTGTTCAAATGTTAAACGACATTAATTCTCAAGATACACAGCCATTTTTTGCCTTCTTTTCTCCCACCCAAGATGGTTCGTATTTTGAAGTCAAAGTTTGCATATGCGAAATTCAATTTACAGCATGTACCAACATACCTATATGCAACTTTATGTTGTGTTCATTTCCGTTCATTAATTACAGTTCTCACATTTATGAATTTTTCTTCGAATCCATTGCGTCCGCCATATTTATCTCGTATTTAAACGCATACTTTATTCAGGTATCACGAAAAGTTAAATATTTCGACCCCAAATATGGCACATCTGTTGCGACGAGAAATTTGAAATCGCCGTTTTACTGACGATGAATTGCAAAAAATGAAACGGCGAAACATTTCAATAGCTAATAAATTAAGCCATTTCTGCCTAACGTGGCATTTGTGCTACGTTCTATATTTCTCGGTACTAGAAGGAGGGTATAATAGATTAGTTTTGGACCAAGCACTTTCCTCCCTGCAATTGCGTCGGAAAACATCAGACCTAAAATTTCTCCACGGAATAATGAATGGTAAATACCGACCAAATGAACTTCTTACCTACTTCTCTCTTCACGTCCCCCCTCGTCCCACCCGCAATCCCAGCCCCTTACACTTACCCAAATGCCGACTCTCCATCACCAAAAGATCTCTCTTCTATCGATTGCCCCAAACATTTAATTCCCTGGTTCGTTTGTTCCCTGTTATTGATATGTTTTTCCCCATCTCATCCTTCTCTGCACTAGTTGCCCGGTCACCCCCATAATTCTTATTGTCTAAACGCTTTTGAATATGTTTCTGTTTTGCATTTTCCTGTTTGGAACAATTTAATATCTGTTCCACGATTGTTAATTTAATTTATTTTATTTGTTATTTTATGTTGTTATATTACGGATCCATTGTAAAAGGCCAAAATTTGGCTGTTTATGGACCTTTTTTAATTAAATAAAATAAATAAATAAATAAAAATAAATAAATAAACTGTGTCTATTGCATATTATGCCTCAGCTGTTTTGGCACTGCTGCCGCTAACTGCTCTCTACTGGTTGGCGTTTGAACTAACTCGTGCAGAAGTCCTATGGAAGCAATGGAACGAGCAAAATAAGTTCTTTAAAAAGATTATTTATTTAAATTTCGATGAAAATTGTATCTTCATGGAAAAAGAAATATAATGTTCCAATCATAGTAAATAATTTGGAACACCTATTAACAAAATAAATTTTGATTGATGTGATTATTTGAGTGTGTGTGACATATGTCACATCCTCTGCATCAGAAATGGAATATTTAAATTCATACTTAATGGGTAAAATATGTTTAATGGCTCATTATAAACAAACGTATACTAAAAAATCTGATGTGGCCACCATATGAGTTTCTCCACGTCTGTAACATTTCTAAAAAATCCAAATAGGTTACATAAAAATAAATATTTTAAGAAACTTCGAGAAAATTTTAGACTTGGCAAAGAACAGAAATAAACCCAAACCATAGCCTTCTGATGTTGGATATACCCACAAAACTCCAACAATTAAGAAAAGAAAAAGGAGCGTTACTAAGACGTAACTAAGCGTCAATTAACAATAGTCATCGGGTAGGTGGTATTGTGGTGACAGTTAAATAATTTAGTTTTTGAGATATCTCTTAAACAATGCATTATATGGGAAAATGTTTCGAACAAAGGATGTAGAAAATTTAATTTCCTACAACTTTTATTAGAGTATGTTTTTAGATATATTAAATATTGAAGCAAATATCTCAAAATAACGGATGTGAGAATAGTAAACACCCACTTCCGGTTGACCGATGTTTACCAATACCTAATCAGTTCCTCTGACTTTCATAAAAATTTTAAATGTAAAATTACGCGTTGACCTGATTAATAGTTTTTGAGTTGGAGCACCCACAAAAGAGCTATCACACACACACACACACACGTAGCCATCATCGAGAAAATGGCCAAAACGTGTTCAGGAGACCTCAAAACGTAATTTCCGTTGAAATCTCGAAATCGATTTTTTCATGAAAACAATAACTTCCCATGTACTACGTAAGGAAAAAGTACAAATTGATTTTCTAATAAAAAATAATAATTTGGGCAGAAATGGGTTAAAATCTGGGTGGGTATTCCTTTAACTTCTAACGAATGCTAAAGGAAGATAGGGAAGGTTAGAGGAAGGGAAAGAGGAAGAGATAGAGAGAGAAATGAGGAGATAGGTGTGGAAAGAGAGAGAGGGGAAGATGGTTAAAAGGAGGGAGAAAGAGAGATAGAAGGGAGAGGTGGAGGAACAGGAAGAGAGAAAGAAAGAAGAGTTAGATATGATGGCAAGGCACCATCCCGTTAAAATGGCAAGATTTTTCCAAAATATGCGAATTAAATGTTTGTGAGAAATTTCGAACAGTAAGCGGGAAAAGATGAATGGAATAAAGAACTTTATAGTTTTTTCTTTAAAATGGGCTAGATCCGAAGATCATAGGTGAATACTTTCTAATTAAGATCTCAAAAAGAATAATAGCCTGCAAGTCAAAAAGTGGATTTTTATCATATGGGAAATAGAAATTCCTACCTTGGAGTCGAACTTGGGACTTTTTTCGAGATTTATTTTCGTCATCGTCTTACAATATGTGAATCAATCATTCCTGCCAAATATAAAAAATTAATCTCGTTCCATTATCGAGTTATTTGCATTCTTATGCCGTGACAGAGGGAGCCGCAAAGGGGCAAAGAGACAGAAGTAGCCTTGCATTATTGTTTGATATGGCAATAGAATACTACAACATTAAGTAGAAAGGAGTGTGTACAGTGGGAGAGTTCGAATATTGTATTCTATACCGTCATAAAAAATACATGGATAGATATTTACGTAATATACACAAGAAATATACATTAATTGGGCAGAATAAGATGAAGAGAGGATGAGAGTAAGAGGGTAAAAAGAAGGAAAGAATTAATGGAGAGGATGAAAGGAAGAAGGAGAGGTCGGTGATGATTAGAGAGAAGGTGAGAGAGGAAGAGAGTGGGGAAGGAATATGAAGAGAGAGAGGGGGAAGATAGAGAGAGAGGAAGAGAGTGATAAGAAGGAGGGAAAGAGGGAAGAAAGACGAATAAAGGAAGTGAGAGAAGAGGAGGGTGATAAGTAGGAAGGTGAGAGAGAGGGAAAGAGAGGAAAGAATAGGAAGATAACGAGAGAGGATTAAAAGGGAAAGAAAGAGGATGATAAGAAGGAATTTGAGGTGGGAAGGATGAGGAGGGAGATGGGGATGATTAGGAAGAGAGTGAAGAGAGCGAAGAGAGATTGAAAGGAAGACAAAGAGGAAGACGGTGATAAGTTGGAAGGTGAGAGAGGGAGGAAGAAGAATAGGAAGAGAGAGAGGAGGAGGAGAGCGACAAGAAGGAAGGAGATAAGAGGGGGAGGGGGGAGAGGGGGAGGATAGGATGAGAGAGGATGAAAGGAAGAGGGGAAAGGGGCGACAAGATGGAAGATAAGAGAGAATGAAATGAAGAGAAAGGTGTGATAAGGACCCTGAGAGAGAGAGAGAGAGAGAGAGAAACGAAGACAAAGAGATAAGGGAAGAGAAATAAAGAGGTAGAGAAAAGAGGAAGTCAGAGAAAGAGATAGGTAGAGAGACACGAGGAAAAGAAGAGAGAGAGAGAGGATGAAAGCGAGACGAAGACAGAGGAAGGAAAGAGAGGGCGTGACGTACAGACAGACAAATGGCTTTATTCTGGCAAAAATGAGAACTTAGGTTCTCCCCTTTACATTTAACCCTGGAGAGAGAGAGAGAGAGAGAGAGAGAGAGAGAGAGAGAGAGAGGGAGGGAGATAACGAGGGAGGAAGAGAGAGAGAGAGGAAGAGTGAGGGAGAATAAGAAAGGGAAAACCTGGAGTATAATCCGAGCTATCCTTGGTCTCTGGAAAGAAACCTAAAAACCCCATCCCCTTTACTCAAGAAATATATCTCACGAATTTTTCACCTCTCTCCTTCTCTCTCTCTCTCTCTCCCCCTTTCAACTCCTTCCCACCTGATTGATGGCAATATATTTTAATAAATCAATCTCTTGGAGACGCCTCGCCATCCATCGCTACGTGACAGAGAGGAAAAGAGATAAGCAGCCGTCGCCTTGGTAACCGAAGGAAGTTTTGAGAGAGCATCTTCTCACACAGAAGCGTTGACGCGTAGCTTAAGCTATTCGGAGAGAGAAGAAGGGAGGGAGAGAGAGAGAGAGAGAGAGAGGGAGATGGAAAGGGAGGGAGGTGAATAATTTTTCCAAACTCCGAATCGGGAAAGTGTCTGAAGCAGGTATCCGCGAGAATAAATAGTCTTCGCGATCGGGGCGAACCTTGCGGGTGAACGCGGTACTAGCGGTAATGGGGGGAGAACCCGCCTACCGCTAAGCGCACCCTATATATTTAAAGCATTGTTCGGAGGCGTTTTTTTTCTGTCGCGAACCCGAAAAGTATCGTTAAATTTCGATATTTCGCGAGCAAAAAATCTGTCTGTCTGTCACGGTACTTTTGGACAATTCACGATGGAACTAAGAACTGAAACTTTAGATATCGTTAAAACCCTTATAATGGGTTGCGTAATAAAATCAAACGTCACGAAAAAAGTCCCAGGTTCGACTCCTGGAGACGATTATATTTTTCCATAAGTTGCGCGGGCTTTTCGAATTTAAAGGTGCAAGAATTTTTCCTTCGTTAAAATAGTAAATATAGACCGAATTTCTCCGTTTTAAGTTTCTCTATACATACGTAATATAGGGGAAAGTATTGTTTTCATGAAAAAATCGACTTTGAGATTTCAACGGAAATACACGTTTTGAGGTCCCCTGAACACGTTTTGACCATTTTCTCGATGATGTGTGTGGGTGTGTGTATGTGTGTCTGTGTGATAGCTTTTTGTGGGTGCTCTAACTCAAAAACTATTAATCAAGTCAACGCGAAATTTTATATTTTACATTTTTATAAAAGTCAGAAGAACTGATTAGTTTTTGGTTAATGTCCGTCAAACGGAAGTGGGTGTTTACTCTAGTCATTCGTCCGTTATTTTGAAATATTTCCTTTAATATTTGATAAATGTAAAAATGTACTGGAATAAAAGTTGTAGGAAATTATATTTTCTACAACCTTTGTGTGAAACATTTTCCCATATAATGTATTGTTTAAGAGATATCTTATATTTTTAGCTGCCACCACCACAACACCTACCGACGGCTATTGTTAACAATTGACGCTTAGCTTCGTCTTAGTAACGCTCCTTTTTCTTCTCTTAATTGTTGGAGCTTTGTGGCAATACCCAATATTAGAAGGCTATGGTTTGGGTTTATTTCTGTTCTTTTTCAAGTCTAAAATTTTCTCGCAGTTTCTTAACATATTTATTATTATGTAATCTATTTGGAGTTTTTAGAAAATTACAGGTATGGAGAAAGGCATGCGGTGGCCACATCAGATTTTTATTTTATTCGAAGGCTAAAACCATATAATATCTTATTCTTGCAATGATTAGATGTTACACGGTAGAATTTGTCAGAATTCTAAATTCTAATTTTCGAAAAGGACTTAGGTAAACAATACGGTGCAGAGGACCCCGGTTTTTACGCGGCTGGTTATTCCGCGGTATCGGATATAACGCGGGTCTTATTCTATCCCTCAACAAAAGCATTTTCTTTCGCCAGATGGGTATAATTTCTTATTTTAACCCTTTAATGTGGATTCGTGATTTTAATAACGTTAGTCGCCGCTACGGCGCCAGTACGTTAACTATATTGTCAATTATTTAAATAAATAAATATATTTATGCTAAGGTTTATGTGTAGGTTGTGTAATTTAATGTTTATTAATGCGAAGGATTCAATAAATTCACGAAATATCGATTTTTACGTTTTATTTTAAGCCATATCCTGCGGTTGTAAATTTTCGCCGTGGTAATCCACGATCGGATTCATTTGGGATATTTAAATCAAATATTTTTGCTTAAATTGTTATACCTCAGTAACTATTAATGATAGAACCTTCATGTTAAAAGCGTTTTATAGGTATAATATTGGCAAGTCACCTAGTTACAGTTAATAGCTCGATAAATGCGTAGAAAGCTCAATAAATTCGTAGAAATCCCGAATCTCTCAATAAATACAACCTAAGCAAATGGTTCCTAGACACTCTCAGAAATGACGAGAACCTCGTAAAATGCGAGAAATCCTTTCACAGTTTTACATTAATAATTGTGTATTCAAGCGAAACCAATTTCTGTGTTGGGTTATCCCAATAAGCGCGCTACATCGACTGTGCTCTGTATTTAAGCCGAAATTAACAACACGAAACAATATTTTTGATAACAGCTTTGGGTAATTCCAAATTAATAAATGGGTAACGAGACCGGTTTCTCCTTGTTGCCATGGAATGCATTTATTGTGAATGCTTGTTACCTGGAGATGGCGATAATTCACCGAAAGAGATTTCCACAAAATGCCATAAAAAATCGGCCAGTTGGTTCAAAAGTTGATATGTTGAGGGACAGACAGACAGACAGATATCAGACACGCAACGACGAAATTATAAGTGTATTTCCATTCCGGAAATCATGATAAAAATATTTTTTCGTGGTGTCGATTATGATTTGATAATGGAACAGTGAATCTCTGCCTGGTTTCTTAAACTTTAATGGGATATTTTTTTAAATTCAACTACGACTCGAAATTTACTTCAGAAAGAACGCTTTATAAACTTTATTTTATAGTCCAAATCTTTGAATCACTCATCAAATTTTCTTCAGGATCCGAGAAAATGGAAAATTTCTCCCTCGAAACAGATTCCCATCGGATTCGCTCGACGACGAATCCCTTTGTTGACAAGAGTCTCGCATTAAAAATCAAAAATGCTTTTATGTTGGTCGCAATCTTATTGCACAAATCCTCAATAGAATTACCGCGGTTACGTCGTCATATTTTAAGACTCTTTTCGACATGCTGCAGGATTGTCTTCTTTTGGAAATTAAAATCGGAAAAAAATTGCCTACGACCTTTAGATCTGGAATATTCTAAAAAAAAAAACGTTTATAAGTCTCTTATTAAATTCCTCCTTATGCGTCTTCAGCTCGAAGTCGCTAGTGTCAATCGTCTGAATGATATATTTTGGAAAAATCTAGGCGTTTGAAGGGATTGTCGCCTTACCAATCAATCACATTGTTTAACCTCGAAATCATATTATTTCAATCCTTTGAAGGCTTTAATACGAAAGAGAGAGAGAAGGAAGAAGGAGAGGGAAGTGATTTTCATAGCAAGCAATGCACACAACATTCGTTTTGTTATCTGCGGGAAGGAATGAATTTGAATGTAGAACATCAATCATTCGCACATTGAAGTTATTATTTGGAATAATCATCGCAGGAGTTCGAGACTTGAAGCGACGATCGCGAAAAACAACGAAGGATCGTTTTCCTGTCGTCGATATTTCAATGCGCGTCGAATCGATAAAAACGAATGAGTTTCCAGCGCGAAAATTCGCCTAATATGGGGGTGGTTCCTAATATGGGGCATCCTTGTGTCTCCCTTGCGTGCTTCTGCTTCTTATGGTGAATGGCTGAACTTGTAGCAGATGAACTGCAATGCCATCTGTAAATCAGTTTTCGAATTCGTTTTGTCCAAGCAGCGAGCTATCATTTACTTTTGTGCCCAGAAAAAGGTTAGGAATGCCTTCGTTCTCACGCTTCCTCGCTGCGTAACGTTAGTTATTTTAACTTAAACATTATTCACATATTAAGTACTAATAATAGGAGTGTTTCTTATTTTCGGTTTATACGAATTGATAAAATCCGACAGCTGCAGGTTAGGTATGAAATCCCAAATGGCGTGGCTCCTAATATGGGGCACTCGGTTGTTTCCAGTCCTATAAGCATGCTTGCATGTGATCTGTGCAAGTAAAGACATGTTTGTAAATTCTTATCAGTAAATATGTGTTAAAATAACCTTTTTATACTTTCGGTAAATAAAATTTCTGTTTTTGGCTCATCTAAGTTGTTTTCCTACCCAGTATGTGAGGTGCCCCATAATAGGAACCACCCCATATTTGGTGACGATTTCGTAAAATTAGGTTTATATCAACGGTAACTTATGTTAATGAACTAATAATCCTTGTGCTAAATACAGGACAGGTATACTTTGCAATACATTAACAGTTGTAGTTCCATTGTTAGCGGTATCATTGCTGTGACAAAATAACGGAAGGTACCCATATTAGGCGACTTTGCCCTATTCTCTCTTCCCTGCCTCTCTCTCCCCCTCTCTCTCTTTCCCCCTCTCTCCCATCTATCTTCTCTCTCTCTTCCTCTCCTTTCTCCGTCTCTCTCCCTCCCTTTCTCATCCTCCCTCTCTCTCCCACCCTCTCTTTCTCCCTCTTTTACTTACCATTTCTTCCTCCCTCTCTTCATATCTCTTCCTCCCTCTCTTCATATCTCTTCCTCCCTCTCTTCATATCTCTTCCTCCCTCTCTTCATATCTCTTCCTCCCTCTGTGTCTTCCTCTCTCTTCTCCCTCTCTTCTTCTGATTCCTCCACTCCCTCTACCTATCTTCTGGCTTCTTTCTCTCTTCCTTTCCCTCTTCCTCCCTCTCTCTCTCTCCTATTTCACCCTCTCTTCTCCAAACCACGCTCTCCCTCACCAGGAATTCCCCGAAAAATCTCAACCTTCCTATTCCCCTCCTTTTTCTCCATTCCTATGTTCCCCATGCGGCCTGTGTTCTTTCCCAGAATGCCTCTCTCTCTCCCTCCTTCCGCCCTCCAAATCTCTTTCTTTCCCTCCCTCCCTCTCTATCTCCCAACCTCCCTTCTTTAACGCGCATTCATATTCAAGATTTTATGTCCTTTTCCTCCCTCCACCCCTCCTAACTTCTCCCCCTTAATAAGCAAGTGGGGGGAGAAAGGATGGTAAGGGGGAGGTGTGTGTTAGGGGGAGAAAATATGGGTGGGGGCGAGGGAGGGAGGGCGGGGTTGAAGACTACTAACACGGGACCATCCCTCGCCAAATATTATGCCACAATCTTACCCTCCTTTATCACGCTTTCTCTCTCCCTCTCTCTCTCCCACTCTCTCTCCCTCCTTATTTTTCCTCTATCTCTCATTCCTTATTCCCTCTCTTTTTTATTCCTTTCTTTCTCTGCCTTCCAGTTCTTTCGTTATTTTTATCTCCTTTCGTTTTTGCTCATATCTAAGGCGCGCTTCTTTCAATCTCTGCTTTCCTCCGCCTTCCTGTTTCTTTCTTTCCCTCTCTAATTCTCCTCAATAACCTATTTCTCATTGTCTTCCTCTAACCCATCATCTGTATCCCCCTTTCTCTTCTACTATCTTTCTCTCTTCCTCGTCTCTTTCTCTTCCTCTCAATTCCTCGCTCTCTCTCTTTCTCTCTCTCTCTCTCTTATTCTCTCTCTTCCTCTTTCTCTTCCTTTCTCTCTTCCTTTCTCTATCTCTCTTCCACTCCAACTTCCTCTCTCTCCTTCTCTCTTACTCTCTTTTACTCTCTCTCTCTTACTCTACATCTTCCCCTCTCTTCCTATATCTTCCTCTCTTTTTCCTTTCTGTCTCCCTTTCTCTCTCTTTCCCTCTCTCCTATTCTCTCTCTTCCCTTCTCTCTTCCTCTTTCTCTTCCTCAATTTCTCATTCTATCTCTTCCTCTCTCTGTTTCTCTCTTCCTCTCCCTCTTCCTCTCTCACCCTCTCTCTCTCTTACTCTCTCTATCTTTCTCTCCCTTTCTCTCTTCCTATACCTTCGTCTCTCTCTTAATTTCTTTCTTTCTCTCTCTCTTCCACTCCCTCTTTCTCTCTCTCCTTCTCTCTTACACTCTTTTACTCTCTCTCTTACTCTACATCTTCCCCTCTCTTCCTATATCTTCCTCTCTTTTCCTTTCTGTCTCTCTTTCTCTCTCTTCCCCTCTCTCTTATTCTCTCATTTCCCCTCTCTTCCTCACTTTCTCATTCTATCTCTTCCTCTCTCTGTTTCTCTCTTCCTCCCCCTCTCTTCCTCTCCCTCTCTCTCTTACTCTCTCTCTCTTTCTCTCCCTTACTCTCTCCCTTACTCTCTCTCTCTTCCTCTTTTTATTTTCCTCTCCTTTCTTCTTTTTTCTCTATCTCCTCCAGTATTTCTTCCTTTCTCTCTTACTCACTGTTTCTCTTCCTCACTTTCTCATTCTCTCTCTCTTCCCCTCTCTCTCTCTCTATCTATTTCACGAAAAACCTTAGTAAACTTGTCGCTTAAATTGACAGGAAGTTTGAAAAATGAATTTTCGTTCTTTTTGACCAGTCTTTCTTAAACTGTGGTCCGCACACCAAACTGTGGTCCGCAAGCACTTAAAGAGGAACGATACGCTTATATTGTGTGAGCACTGCCCAATAACAATGACGCAAAAAATAATTCCTGGATATTTTAAGGGAAATCATTTTTTTGCAGTATTAAGTAATCAAAATCTAAATAAAACTACGAACAATTATGCCTTTTCCTTCGTGTTACCTGGGCGACGCAGCAGGACTCTCCGCAATGACAGAAACGAAAACAAAACGTCGAAATAGATTTGGAGTATATCCGACGTCGAAAATCTCTCGGTCAAATTTTACGCCAAGATTTAGAAAAATTGCGTTCAAACATTCAAGCTCGGGGTTCGCACTAATAACAATATATGTGCGTCTAAAGTTTAATGCGAAAGTATTTTTATATTTAGTAATTTGAATAACTTGTGCAATATGTATTGGAAATGTTTGGAGAAGAAAGGCTAAAGGCAATTAGGAAAAGAAAATCAAATTGGATGAGGCACATATTGAGAAGACAGTGTTTACAAAGGACGATCTTAAAAGGCAAGATCAGTGGAAAGAGAGGAAGAGGGAGGAAAAGAATAAATGAAATCTGTACGATCATTTTCAATAATTTTACAACGCGAACCAGAAATATGCCGCCATTTTACTCAAATGGAGGACTTGAACGGTCCTGGAATCGCACAAGTTGTACGTTTAAATCATATTCATTTGGATAAAATTTAAGCTTTTTAACGATAGGTTGCCTTGCCGACAGTTTAATTGTTAAACGTCGAGATTGTGTATTGTCGTCTCAACCCTTATACAGGAAGTCCCCGAGTTACGAACGTGTGTCGTTCCATAAGCTCATTCGTGAGTATTTTGTTCTGGACTCGGAGCACAATCTCTCACAAACTCAGTGGTGTAATTGATGGACAGGTTCCCAACCAAAACGACGAAAGCCTATTTTACTCATAATTGAAATGATGTGTCTTACTGAGGAATAACAGTAGAAAACAAAATTGTTGTAATATGTACCATTAATCAAGCGAAACATCAAAACAATGAAATTGAACAGAAAAAAGTTTTTATTTACCTTGGATGCTGGTGCCGAGTAATAAATTGGAACTGGTGTTTCTTGAGGAGAAGTACCTTTAAATGGATGAAGTCGAGGAAGTAGAAAGAAACTTTTCTGGCGATGCGGAAGGCTTATGGGAAATCACAAGGGCTGTAGAACTTGATGGAAGTGGCTCATTTGGAACACTATTCTTCAAAATTTGTTTCTATTGAAGTTTGGACAGCTGCTTTCTTGGTCGCTCGATATATTTCCTTGTAACATGTAAGTGCATTGGAGATAGCTCTGGATAATGAGGCAAATATTGCACAATCTAGGTGTTGCCACCATGATTGCACAGCAAGCAATAAGTAATTCCCATAAGAAACTCACATTTTTGTACTTTAGAGTTAAAAAATCCGCCAAAAAGATCCTTAGAAAGGCATTATAATTTCGTAATTCCTTCGTCCGTAAGTCGAACGTTCGTAAGCCGGGGACTTCATGTACTGTATGCGTAAGGAAAGCGTTCTTTGAATGTTCCAATACGAGAGAGAGAAGGAGATAGAGAGAGGAAAAAAGAAAGGAGAGAGAGAGAGGGGGAGTGAGAGAGGAGAGATAGGGAGGGAGACAGAGAAAGAGGGAGAGATAGATAATGTTAAGTGTTACTTAAAATAGAATCCGTAAGCGAGGAATAGTGCGTCTCGGTGCTACCACACTGGCCGGTTTAAAAAATTCCACCTAGGTGACACCGTTTCTAAAAAAAAACATTTCTCTTCCTCTTTCCTTTCCATATATCCAGTATCTCTCCTCCGTCTTCTATAGCACTATCTCCCTCCTTCCGTCCATACATCCCTGCCATCTATATGTATATTGTGGAATTATGTATACGGACACCTTTCCGTGTTCCCTTTTAATGCCTCTCAAAGCCCTTATATATATATATATATATATATATATATATATATATATATATATATATATATATATATATATATATATTCACACGCGCTTAGATACATATTCTCAGACTGTTTGCTTATGAAGGACATTCTTATGGTAATCATCTTTCGGAATAAGTAGTTCTCTTTTCTCTCTCTCCCTCCCTCTCTCTCTCTCTCCCTCCCTCTTTCTCCCTTCCTCCCTCACCCTTTTCCCTTCCTCCATCACTCTCCTCCTCTCTCTCTCTCCACTTGGAAAGAATAAGATGCAGCTATATATAGAAGCAGGGGAGAAGAATGAAGACAGTTAAGAATCTTAAAGGGGAGCTTGCTTTGATGTAGAAACGGTTCTTTGCGCGATATATAGCCTCAAAGCTCTTAAAACGGGAATAACTAGATCAAATATATACTTGAATTCTGAAGAAATAATCTACTCAGACATAAAAAATCTGTTGTGGCCACCACATGAATTTCTCAATATCTGTAATATTTCCAAAAAAATTCAATATAGGTTAAATGATAATAAATATTTTAAGAGATTTAGACTTCTACAAGTAACAAAACTCAAACATTGAATGTAGCCAAAAGCTCCAATAATTAAGAAAAGAAAAAGTGGCGTTACTAAGACGTAACAAAGCGTCAATTGTTAACAATATTCGCCAGTAGGTTGTTGGGGTGGTAATAGCTAAAAGATATAATTCTCAATATAACTCATGAAAGATGTATTATGGGAAAATATTTCGAACAAACGTTGTAGAAAATTACTTTTCCTAAAACATTTATTCCAGTGCGTATTTACATCAATCAAGTAATAAAGCAAATATTGAAAAGAATCGGACATGTGGCAGTAATAGACACCCATTTTCGTTTGACCTATTTTTACCAAAAACTAATCAACTATTGCTATTTTAACGAAAATGTCAAATATAAAATTTTGAATTTTGAGTTAGAAACCCCACAAAATTCCTATCACATAAACACACACACACACACACACACAGACATCATCATGAAAATGGTAAAAACGTGTTCTGAGGACCTCAAAACGTGTATTTACGTTGAGACCTCCAAATCGGCATTTTTAATTAAAACAATACTTTCCTCTATACTACGTATGGAGAAAATAATAATGCTGTCACGAAAGAAAATTTAAGAAAAATGTCCTGGGTTTGACTCCAGGGGATGATTTGCATTCCCTACCTAAAAATCAACATTTTAACGTGCAGACCTTTCTTCTTTTAGAAATTCAATTTAGAAAAAATTGAATTGCGCCCTTTGGATCTAAAAAATTTTAAAGAAAAAATTTTGAAGTTTCTTATTCAATTCGTTTTTTTTTTCGCCTTCAGCTCTAAATCAATATACGACTTGATTTGCCACTCTTTGGCTCCGTTATTCTTCCTCTTAGTATGTTTACTGAATAAGAATATTCATAAATTATTTACGTGGCGATCTATTAAGTCTGACATTGCGCGAAACTAATAACAAAATTCTTACGTCTATTCGAAGGGTTAATAGACGCTAATTCAATCGGAGGCAACAATGCGGGTCGCCTTGGCAACACACCCGGAAAGAGTACGAAAAAGTTATAAAATTTCGAAAAGAAATGCGTGTTTCTGTCAAAATTCTTCCGTGTAACACCTAAACATTACAAGAATAAGATATTTTATAGTTTTAGCCTCCGAATAAAACAAAAATGGAGAAATTCAGTCCATATTTACATATATTAATGAATGAAGGAAATAAACCTTGCACCTTGAAAAATCGAAAATCCCGAGTAAACTTATGGGAAAATATAATCGCCTCCCGGAGTCGAATCCGGGAGACTTTTCTCCGGGATGTTTGATTTTTCTAGAGACCACCTCATGGGGGTTTAACGATTGTGAAAGTTTCAACTCCTAATTCCATTGGGAAATGTCCGAAAATTTCGGGGCAGACAGACAGACGGACACTTGAGAATTATTCTATAAGGATAATTGTTGCATGACGCATGCCATTTAGCAAGACGTTCTAATTGACGGATGGAGTTCAAATCACAACCATACGGAAGGTCGGACAAACGAAAGGAGTTTATCTTTTTTGCTGGTAAAGGACTGATAATCTACGCTTTACGTGATATTTCCGAGAAAGGTTAGCATTCAGCTGGAATGTCAGGACGCACTTCGTAAAACATGGCTTCGATCAAAATTTCGCGATTTCCCGGATATT
This sequence comes from Tanypteryx hageni, assembly GCA_028673005.1. Taxonomy (NCBI): domain Eukaryota; kingdom Metazoa; phylum Arthropoda; class Insecta; order Odonata; family Petaluridae; genus Tanypteryx; species Tanypteryx hageni. Next base: position 6,538,626 of record CM054119.1, on the reverse strand, counting down.
TATCAGATTTTCAACTGTTTATTACCCATTTAATTTACGTTTTATTATTCCATTTCTAATTCCTTCTCTTCCTCTCTCTCTCTTTCCCTTAATCTCCCAATTAACTCTATTCTCTCTCATCCTCTTCCTTTGTAATTCTCGTTCTTCCAACTGACCCTTGCGACATCTTATCCCACGGCTCTGTCATTTGTTATGCCTCCACCTCTCCCTCACTCTCTCCCTTCCCTCTCTCCCTCACTCCCTCCCTTCCTTTCCCCTTCTCAGTCTTTTTTAACTGAGACGAATGCCCCCTTCGCGACACTCACGTTTATAATCACCATTAATATCTACCACTCTCCTTCCCTCCATCTTTCTCTCACCCTCTCTCGCCTACTATTCCTCCCTCAATCCGCCATTTATCTCTCTCTCTCCCTCTCTCTCTATCTCTGTGTATCTTTCTCTTTCGCTACCCATCTTCCTATATCTCTTCCTCTCTCAATTTCAGTCTTGGTTCCCTCTCTGCTTCTCTATCCCTCTCTTTTTCTATTTCTTTCTCTTCCTCTTCCTGTCTCTCATTATCTCCGTTCTTTCCTCTCTCCTTCCTCTCTCTCTCTCCCTTTCCTCTCTTTCATTCTTTCTCTCTTACCCTCTTTCTTTATCTTCCTCTCCCTTTCTCACTTCCTCTCTCTCTTCCACTCTCTCTTCCACTTTCTCTCTTCCTTTCTCTCTTCCTCTCTCCCTTCCTCTCTTTCTCTCCCTTTTCCTTTCTCACTTCATCTCTTTCTTTCCCTCTCTTTTCCTCTCCCTATACCTTCTTTTCTTCCACTCTCTCTTTCTCTCTCCTCCTTCCTCACTCTCTTCCCTTCTCTTTTTCTTCCTTTCTTTCTCTCCCTCTTCCCCCCTCTCTTCCTCTCTCTCTCTCCCCATCTTCCTTTCTCTCTCTCTCTTATATTTGTTTCCTAAAACCACGTGATCTCCCCTTCTTTTTTCTTTCCTTATTCCATTGCCTTTCCCTCTTTCTATTCCTCCTCTCTCTTTCTCCTCTGTTATATATATATATATATATATTTCTTGGAACCTTTCTCTCGCGCCTTTCTCTCTCTCCCTCTAGTTCCTTCTTATCATATCCGTCATCATTTCGTCACCTTCCTCTTCGCTTTTTAGCGCTTTGGTTTCTAAAAAACTCGCACGTGGATTCGGTCTCGCATGCGTGTACTTTTCAGCGTCTATCCGTGTTCATAATAACTCCTAAATGACCTAACAATGGCAGGCTACGGCCTTCGGGTCTCGGATTTTGACGAAACGCGACCCTGCAGAAACATACAGCACTGGGCCTTTTATATTATTTATTAATCTCTTCCCAGTGAACTTACCTGTTATACGTTAATATTATTATTATTATTATTCGCATAAACGCTACAATTGGGAGCAGGTCCCGGTGGCAGCGGGTCCCCATCACAACTCAATGCATAATACCCAAATTACATAATAAAAATTGGGTTTACTTAATACAAAAATATAAGCTTTTTTGGTAGTAGTTCCTATACACTATATACAACTTCTTAACTTCAATTCACGGGAACTCCCGTCACAACAGATTATTGTATAGCTACAAACTACAACACGTTTCATCTGTTATTTGTCCATATCAAATCCAATATCAAAAGAAATTCTCAATATTCATTATTCTCACTTAAGTTCGCTGTTCCAAAAGGAAAGGCTAATATTATCCATAATATGTAATTAACATGACAATAGAGTTAATAATAACATTGATCATTCTTGCACGACGCCATTTTCCTGGCAAAGTACCACTGTTTCATTGTTTGCAATATTTAAAATGTCAAATATTATATGTTTCTGAGTTCGTTACTTCCAAACAACAATTCTACAGCGTATTTTTGCCGAAAAATATCACTTTTCGAATAACGATTGGATAATTTAAAAATATCTGAAGTGGTCACTTTCTCCGTATTTGTAATATTTCTAAAAATTCCAAATATGTAAAATGATAATAAATCTTTTAAGAAACTGCGAGAAAATTTTAGATTTGACAAAGAACAGAAATAAACTCAAACCAAGGCCATCTGATATTGGATATAGTCACGAAGCTCCAACGATTAAGAAAAGAAATTGGAGCGTTACTAAGACGTAACTAAGCGTCAATTGTTGACAATAGTCGTCGGTAGGTGGCGTGGTGGTGGCAGCTAAAATATATCTCTTAAACAATGCATTATACGGAAAAAAATTTCAAGCAAATGTTGTAGAATATGTATATATATATATATATATATATATATATATATATATATATATAACAACTTACGGAAAAGGAAAGGTAAAATGAATATATGGATGTCAACAAGGTGTTGGGATGAGGAAACCCAGTGAGCACTCACCAATCAGACGACTTCAGGTTGGCGAGGCCCCGGGGATGTCGAAGCGACACACGTAAAATAACACAAAAAACACAGAAACATCACAAACGTAAAGCTTTCGGAACTACTCCTTCTTCAGCTACAGAGAGAGTTTCCTCATCCCAACACCTTGTTGACATCCATATATATATATATATATATATATATATATATATATATATATATATATATATATGTATATGTGTGTGTGTGTGTATATGATGTTATTAATGTTTAGGCACTTCCAGATCAGCTAGAGAGTTCATTTTGGAACGATTACTGTCTTTTGGTCATAACCAAACAGCAAAATCAAAAACTTTTAAAATTTTAATTTTTAGAAGTTATTTTTGTCCCGTTATCACATCGCAATTCAATAATTTTCATCCTCGATTCTTAGTCTTATCACGCAATTTTGATTCGCGATCGCATTTGTTCGAATTACTCTAAAAAAAACTGTCGCTTCGGCGTTTTGAAAGCCATTCTTTCGATTTGTCGCTATGGTGATGATTATTGTCGAACTCGGCTGGAGTATAAGCCCGGTGCCGTGTTTCGATTCATAGCTATCGAGGTGACAAGCTAACCTAAAGGGCGCGGGTTCGATTCCCGCCTAGGACGTGGATGTCGCGATTGTCTAAGCATTTCTCTGAATAGGATATTCAAATTAACCGTCGACGCGCCTAAATATAACAAGTATTGAAAGCTGTACGCCATGTCGGAGTGCACAGTTTCCAAATCCGTTCTTTGAAACCAACAATTTCAGCAAAACTCCCCAATGCCAAATTTCATCAAAATGCGTTATGCGTTTCCCGAGTTGAAACAGAGGAACATTGTAAACTACATGCAGATCTTCGTGTAAATTGGTGGTAATTGTTCTCCGATTTGAACCAAAATTGGAATCGATAAACAAATTTTAGCAAAACTCCCCAATACCAAATTTCATCAAAATACATCAAAGCGGTTCCCAAGTTCTATTACGCGGACGGAAACTACCTCGCCATACTTCGTGCAAGGAACCATCAAAATTACTGCCGCTACTAACACGAAAATTTGTTAATTTTCAGGGTGTTATTTATGTAATCGAGATTGTATTTGAAAGGAAAGTTGGAGGATTATTCTGTGAGGAAAGGAATGATGATTCTAATTTTTATCGTCGAATTTTGCTTATCGATTGTATTTCTTAGAATTTCGCGTAAATACTGGCGATTTTGCAATTTTAATCACTCGTCACGAGAGCGTTGCCATCGCAACGACTATTGCTGAACTCGTATTCGGGATAGTATAATACATACACATGTTGTTTTTGCCACACACACACAAATACACGTGATCAATTTAATATTCCGTTAGAATGTATTTGTGATATTTTAAAACGCTTAATTGCGAAATTTGGGACCACGAAACGTAACATATTCGCGGTGATTTTAAAGTTACATATTTCAACCCAATACAAGTATTAAATAAATGATTAAATGTCAATTGCGCATCGTCAGTTCCGTTCGGATAATTTTGTTATTACCTTGGAAGTGCTTTCCGTCTCTTTCTCTCCATTACACCTTTCGCTAACTTTCTTCTTCTGACGCTTCCCTCCTATTCCCTATTTCTCTCTCCCTCTCTCCCCCTCCTCCACAAATTCTTTCGTCCCCTCATTCTTCCCAAACTGTTTTTTCTCTAGAACGCGATAAGCCTCGACAAATTGCTTCTATCCCGTCTTCACTTATTCTTCCACCTTCTTCCCTCTCCCTCCCTCCCTCTCTCCCTTCCCCTCCTTCTCTTTCTCTCGTTTTTTTTATTTACGTGTCTTTCTCACGCAATGGCCGGTTTAAAAGGAATTCGTCCCTCTCGAGAGATCGGATTCGACGCTATCCGTTCGTATTTTGTTCGTCCGTCGCCCATTCACAGGCGTTCTTCACGAAAAGTCAATAAAAAACGCCCTATGATCAGGCCGTGTCCGTCTGTCCGTCCGTCCGCATGTTTCGTCTGTTAAACTACTGCGTGGATGTTGATGAAATTTGATATTTAGGACATAAAGGAGAAGAAAATTAAACGAATGAATTTAAATTTAATGGACGGGGCCGAGACCTCGTGGAATTCCACAATCCAAAACATGAACAATACTAGATAGCAGAGCAGTCTGAAGGGGGGAGTGGGGGCTGGGTGGGCAGTCGCCCAAGGGCCCCGCGACTATGAGGGCCCCGCGTCTATGAGGAGCTATAGTAGAAATTGTATTCGAGGCATTGTCTCGAGAAGAGGAGATACTTACGGTCAACAATTTCACAGGAGAGACTCAAAGGATTATCTATTTCGTCAATTGAACATGAGAAAGTTGATAAGATTGAAAAATCAATAATTATCGACAGATTTGCGCATATTAAAGCTAGAAAAATAAACATTTAAAATTGTAATGTAATTTTTCAATATTGTAATGTACTGATTATTTTTCTTTTAATCTGTGCAAACCTTAACAATTAATGGCATTAAAAATATATTTCACCTACTGTATTTTAGGAGAAAAACTAACATAAATTTGAAAACAATAATAAAAATACAATTAAATGAGAAATTTGATTTGTATAAATATGGGGCCCCGCAGCAACCCTCTCGCCCGGGGCCCCGCGGGTCCTAGGGACGGCTCTGCTAGATGGTGTTATTAATTGTGCTAAACGTTTTCTACTTTCTTTTTTCTCGGACCCCACAAGGGTGCATTCACAAAAACCCCGATGCAGGGGTGTCCTTATTTGCGATGTGCAATCGCCCGGTCGACTTTACTTCAAAATCTCGAATCTCCTTTTCAGTGAACAACCAATTTGAGTGTATCGTTTGTTAGTGCGGAAAACGGACGCTCAGCATAAACGGGTCGCAACGATCGCCAACATTACCAAACCAAGAATACCGAAAAACCCATCTACGTCAAATGTGGTGCCCTGCCGGGTTTGATTATTAGGCGCTCTTTACGAAAAGTAAAAAAAAGAACGCTTTGTGGTCAGGTCCTGTCCGTCCGTCTGTCCGCATGTTTCATCTCAGAAACGACTGGGCGGGTGTCGATGAATTTTCGTATTTAGGATACAAGGGCAAAGAAAATAAGAAAATTACATAAATTGTTAACGTGGTTTAATCGGGAGCGCCACTTTACTGGTGACAAAAAATGGCCTTTACTTTATATCTCGTAAAATATCTCTTATAACAAAAAATCTTCTAAGTTTGTAGAGCTAATCAAATAGCATATGTTTCGTTCAGCGCAATTTTATCGAGGGAGTAACCGATTTCAAGAAAATCAAACGGGAAAGTCGTCATTCACTCCGGACTTTCAACTTGGGAAAAATTTTCCCATGTTTTTTGATTGTTGTCAACGAAAACAATCTTCGTGGCAACCGGAGTAAACAATATCTGCTGTAAATACGCGATTAATTTAATTGTCTTTGGTTCTCACGCAACATTTGATAAATGAAGCGAAATGTATTATCTACGAATGAGAAATGAACGTAAATTCGTCTATTTTCGTTACTTATGTGCAGCGTTTGTAAGTGAAAAGAAATGGCTAATTTACGACGAAGGAGTGAACGTAAACATTAAGATTATATTACTACTATTCCAGTGAGGTATGTTTTAAATAAACGTCGAGAGTTTTATGCGTGCATATATTCCTTCTCTTGTATACCTACGCGAGGTTTCGTGACGACATCTTCAAAAGGTAATGCGGACAAACAAACAAACGACAGGATATCAGATTTATAAACATAAATTACATAATCTTCTATTAAAATTGCACAAACGCCACATCAGATCAGATCGTCGGACTTTATCCTCTCAAATCGTTAACGCGAGTTTTCGAGAGGCCGTTTTAAAAAGGAGGATAGCAACCGATCCGGAGAACAAAAGAGCGTCGAAATCCGCCACAAGCGGGGGTCTGAAAACGGCGCGAATCTGAGGGAATGCAAGATTTTAGAAAGGGGGAGATTGCGAATACGGGAGCTGTGATGAATAAGGGGCTAGTGGGGCAAATTAAGGAGTGAGAGAATGGGAGAGAGGGAGGGAGAGAGAGGGAGATGAAATTAGGTGCGTGCGGTGCGTGGAGAGATTGGTCTGCCCGTGTTGGCTGTAATATTGGTCTCCCAGAGTCATATATGAGAGAGGGAGATAGAGAGGAAAGGGAGGGAGGGAGGGAGTGAGTCTCCTCCCCCCCTTAAGATGTCCGGGATATCCCAGCGCAATCTGCCGGAGATGGTTGGGGTTATCTCATCAACATTAATCTCGGAGAAGTAAGAGAGGGAGTGAGAAGGAGAGAAGGGGAAAAAGAGGGATATGGAGGGAGGGAGGAAACGAGAGAGGAAGAGGAAGACAGAAAGAGAGAAATAGAGGAAGATAGGAAGATAGATGGAGGGGGAAGATAGGTAGAGAGAAAAATATGGGAAGAGGATGATAGAGAGATTGATAGGTAGATAATCGTCTTCAATAAAATGCCATTTAAAACGTAAAAACGCCATGTTTTAGTAGGAATTCAAGAAAATACGGTCAATGATCAAAATTCACTGATAGGAATTATAATTTACATTATTATTCCCTTAGAACAGTACAAACCTCGCTCCGATATCACCATTTTAAGGTATTTTAATGTATTAAAGAAAACAGCTCTGCACGATGGATTAGTGACTTTCTATGTAAAACAAATAGGGGAAAAAACGTTCCTGGAATCGAACCCGGGACATAAACCTTCGCCAAATAAAATATAGTCCGGAGGTGGGCCCCGGCAGGACGAGCCTCATATCAAGTTTCATGCAAATCGGTGGATTTGTGCATAAGTTGTTGGTAGGGGACAAACACACAGACACAGGACCATTTTATAAGGAAATGTGTCCTTTGGAAACCAGCCTAAAAGGAGAGTGATAGGAAGAGCATGATGATGAGGATGAGGGATAGAGGAGAGCGAGGAAAAGGAAGATGGGGAAGAAAAAAGAAAGAGAGAAAGACATAAAGAGAGGATGAGAGAGGGAGGAAGAAAGGGTGAACGAGAGAGGGAAGAATTAAGAATAGAGGAAGAGAATGAGAGAGAGAGAAAAAGAGGGAAGAAAGAGGAAAGAAAAATAGACAAACTAAGAAGGTAAAAGGAGAAGAGGAAGAGAGAAGAATAAAAGCAGAGAAAGAGATAGGTAGAGAGTATAGAGAGGAAATGAGGAGGGAAGGGGGATGGAAAGAGAGGACGGGAGTGGGGAAAAGAGAGAGAGAGGATAAAGGGAGAATCGAAGGGAGATTGGTAATAGAGAGTGAAACAGAATGCAGAAGAGAACGAGAGGGATAAGACAGATTGAGAGAGAGAGGATAAAGAAATGAGAAGGTGGTGTATAAAGGATGCGAGTGAAGAGGAATAGATTAGGTTACGTGAAAGGAGGAAAGAGTAAATGAGAAGAAGCAGACGAAGATGATGCACAGATGAAGGGAGACAGGTTAAGACGGGGAAGTAAGAATGAAGAGACAATGAGAGATAGCAATAGAAAGAAAATCATAACGTAAATGTGCAGGTTGATAAGGAAAGACAAGAGGTAACTAGGGATACGAAATCGAAGCGAAAGTATCGATACCTTACTCATATGGTATATCGAATGAAAAGTATCGATACCACAAAAGTATCGGGCCGAAAGTACCGATATCACTAGAAAATCGAAAGGAAAAAATCGAGTACAAAAGTACTCGGTATCGAAAGGGAATTACCGATGTGAGTAAAGTATCGATACTTTTTTCGTATCCCTGGAGGTAACCTATAACAATGGCTCCAAAACTCTTTTTTATCCTTCTGAGGCTCCCTCGATTTGCATAGAACAGTCCGCGTATAAAAGTGCCTAAGAGCCTTATTGGTGCTTACGAATTATACCTTCAAATCAATCGTACATTTTTAATTTAACGTGATTTTTGCCAATATTCGCACCAAGTTTTCCCCACAAATTCATTGTAATTGATGGAATTTGTAATGATTTAAGCAAGATCCTCCTAATTATACTTAATTAAAAATGTTTTATTAGATCTTAAATTTAATTGCGATGCAATACACAGTCCAACAAAAAAAACAACAGGATATTTGTAAAAAAGTAGTCATTTAGAAGAGAAACGAAAAGATGAGAGGGACGCGGCGACATATTCGTACATGACACTTCCGTGTCAGGTATAATGGTGTCCGAGATCGAAATTCGAAGATTTGCTAATAAATGCTCATTAGAGAGAGAAGCGATCTATCCTTGTTCTTCATTATTAACAAATGAGAAAATGCAATCTCACGTAAATAAGTCGACGCAAAAGGCATTTAGATAGCTACGTCATAGTTGGCGATTAAAATTTTGGATATCCTTTGGTCTCAAAGGGTTTAACTCAGCTTCACTTCACGAAACACAGCAGAAAACCGATGTGAGTGGATGTTCCGAACAAATTAAATATGGAAAATATTATTTTTAAGTTTAGCTTGAGATAAATAACGGACTGTACTCTCCCTTTAGTCCGAAGAAGATGTCTTGATTCGTTATAATGCACTCTCAGTTGAATTCTTTATATTTTTGGTGCAAATCAATTGTGTCTGCTTAAAAAAAAGGTTCCACAGCGCCTGCTGAACTAACACCAAAGTTGTAATAGACGCGATTCAGTTATATAACAACGATAAATACAACGCGCTTTTAAATTCCATTCAGAATTGTACGAATTGCACGTATTGTTGATAAATCGGTCGAAAGCCTTAATTTGGTATTTCGCTTGAATTGAATAAGGAAAATATTATCTAATATTCGAGTTCACAATTAAATTATCCATTGTTCATAAAAAGCACAGTTTAAATAATAAACAGATATTAGTTTTTGGCGAGTTTGATCGTATTCACATGTACTTTTCGGTTTTAGCATTTTTGTATATGAGCGATTATTTCCGCGGCTCCCCGGAAAAAGCTTCCAGGTCCCATTGAGGTGCCGCGGATCACACTGTGGGAAACACTGGTCTAGAAGGGAGTTGGAGAGAGAGAGAGAGAGAAGAAGATGGGGAGTAGAAGGAAGGAAGGAATGCCAGAAGAGGATGAACGGAAGAAGAAGAAATAGAGGGAGAGAGGACGAGAGATAGGAATGGAGATAGGAAGAGAGAAAAGAAGAGGGGGAGAAAATGGAAGCAAGCCAAGAAGATAGGTGGAGAGAGAGATGAGAGGAAGAGAGGGAGGTAGAGAGAGGGGAAAAGAAAGAGGATGAGAAAGAGAGGAAGGGAGAAAGAGAGAGAGGGAGGCAGAAAGAGAGAGGGGGAAAGAGATGAAGAGAAGGAGAGAGAGGAAGATAAAGAGAGGAAGAGAAAGAGAGAAAAGGAGAGAGAAAGGAACAGTGGAAGACAGTGGGAGAGGAAGAGGATAAGAGAGGGGAAGAGAATAAGAGAGAGGAAGATAGAGGAAATAGAGAGAGAAAGAGAGTGAGAGAGAGGAAGAGAAGGAGAGGGAGAGAGATAGAGGAAGATAGAGAAATAGAGTGAGTGAGAGAGGAAGAGAGAGAGAGAGAGAGAGAGAGAGAGAGAGGAAGGGGGAGAGAGAGAATAGGAAGTGAGACGACGTGAGGTTAAGAGGTCAAGAGAGACATCTGTGGGCCAAATGGAAAGGTGTACTCAGGAACGCGGATTTCGGAACAGATACGCCAAACTTTGGTGAGATTTATTGGCCGCATCAACTTGTTAGAAGGGCCGCATTAGTGATATTTATGTGTTTGACGGCGGCCACGTTAGCAACAGAAAACTTCGCCATCACTAACGTAGGGTTATTTTCTGTCCAAAAAAACAAACGGTTTAAGCTTGCGTTATGACTAAATATGTTTGATGTACATTATATTTAACGATTTTATTTACACAATTGCGCCTTAGAAATTATATAAAATGCCTTCATTCGGTTTTTCGAGCACCTGTTTTGATTTGCCTTGAGCACGGAAACATGTTGACTATGGTAACATCGTTAATCTTTTGACGCATAATAAACAATATGATCAATACGGAACTCATGATTCCTACTTTGCGCATATTTATCTAAATTAAATTTAGTTAACCAGCTACTTATATTGACTTTAATAGCTTTAAAATCACAGCGGATAAGTTGCTCTTTGCCTTCCAAAATTTCCTAATTTAGCTTAATATATATAGGGTTGCCAGACGTCCGGCAAAAGCCTGACATGTCCGGACTTTTCCTCTTCCGTCCGGCCGGGATTTTAAAATTCGCTAATATGTCCGGTTTTTCTTTCCGGAAAGTGCATTTGTGGTTTCCTTCCATATATCACACTGATTTTTATGGCTAGCGATCTTTTTAAAATGCGATGGTAAAGCAGATACGAAAGTAGGACAGTTTTTTCGATGATTACTTCCTTTTACTCAGAAATTTAGAGATAAGGTATACCATCCATTGAAACCCTATTCCTAACAGGATGATGGGTACTCAGAATTGCCTTCACCCTGGTTACCTGTCCTTGAATGTCTCCCAGTACTCGGCTACAGATACAGTAGAAACCCGATATTATCCGGATAAAACTGGGATGTAGTTAGTCCGGACAATCTGCTTTCTACCGTACGAGTTTCGCTCGCTTACCTTCAGAGGTGGGTATTTAAAGGTATGTCCAGACCAGGACGCAATGTTGCTGGACTTCTGCACAACATTGCATCTATACTGTTCAGCGCCCTGTCTCCCGACTGTTGAGACACTGTTGTGAAACCACCAGATTACGCTAAACGTTGTCCTGCGTCCACATCAGCCAATGTAGTATGATATGTCGACAAGTGAAGACTTTGTATCAAGTTTCCCATTGAGAATGGGAGACGGAAACATTGTCTCGAAACTGTTTCGCAACAGTGGCGAGACAGCGGAGAACCATTTCAGAAACTCCTCTGCAACAACCCAGCAACTTTATGTCCTGGTCTTGACGTACATTAAGAATTGGAGGTTGGGATTTTTAAAATTACTGAGAAAGTCCAGGAATAGTGGAGTATCATGCTATTACGCTGGATGGAAGGCCAAAACCCCATCAGCCCGCTAACTTTTGAAAACTGTTTTCATTCGAGTACGAGCGATTCTTACGCATCAGTTAGTTTGAGAGGGGGGGAGAGAATAACAAAAATATTTTACAGTTTTGCGTTACTCCCGCCTTAACCGTCTGTTTACAATAAACGTGGAATTCTGTGATATATGCTAAACGAAAGGGAAAACATTTGTGTGGCAAAAATAACGCTTGTGTGTAATAGACTGTATCGAATCCGAGTCCAACAATAATCGTTGCCATGGCAACACTCGTAACGAGTGATAAAGTCTGCAAAATCACCACTATTTATGCGTAATTCTACGATTAAAATTAGAATTTCCATTCCTTTCCTCGGAGAATAGTACAAATCCCACTCCGATATTACAGTTCTAAGATATTTTTATGCGCGAGAGAAAATTACCCTGCACAATGGATTTTACAGATTTCCCATGCACTAAATCAAATGGGAAGGGTAGCGTTCCTGGAATCGAATCCGGGACTTTACAATCTTCGCGACAAAAACTATCCTCGGGAGAGCTCGGCCCCAGTAGCAGAGAGATTCCCGCAAAGTGTCATAAAAATCGGTCAATTGGTTCAAAACTTAATAAGAGGGTGACAGACGGACGGAAGGACAGACAGACAAAACGACGAAACTGTGAGCCTGTTTCCATTCTGGAAAACAGGCGAATGATGCGTCACATGCATTCCCGTATTAATCAAACGCAGGAAAGGGATACGCGTCTGGAATCGAACGGATTCTGAACTTTTCGGTCGAAATTGGAACCACTCTTTCATGAGCTCTTTGGCGCTCCCATTTGACTCCATGCCGCGTTACGTACTGAGTGACAAATGCTGCCGATCATTCATTATGTGTGTGTGTGTTTTACTCGACTCTTTCGGAAAACTTTAATTCCCATTTGAAAAAGAAGGGATGGAATTTAATCCCTCAATTCATCCGGGAGGAAACAAATTCGCATCGCGGAGCGAAGAGGTTTCATTGACTTTTCGTGGTCTTAATACTTTTAAATGCGATATCGTTGGCGATTCTTTTGGGTTCAAAAAGAGCTTAAATACGTCCTCTCTTTTATACGCGCATATTTATTTTTTCAGAGATCTTAACCGAAGTTTGTGACAGGCAGAAGCGAAAAATCTCGAGGTATTCGGAATAAAATGAGAAAACAAGCGAGCGATAGTCATCTTAATTTTTTTTAATTCTCGGCGCGTAAAATCGCCTTTCATTTTTTTTTACGGGATGGAGGGGAGTTGGGTGGGGGAAGCGGCGACTTTCACCATGACGACGGAGACGACAATAATTAAGCCACTTAGGGAAAGTTTAAAGCTGGCGGAAAAAAGGAGAAAATCTCGAAATGCGATGGAGGAAAAATAATGGAGGACATCAGAATGTGGAGAATTTTGAGCTTTGAGTTGTATCGTGGAGAGAGAGAGGGAAAGGAGAGAGGGAAGGAGGAAGTGAAGGGGAGATGGAAGGAGAAATAGGGGAAGAGGATAGGAGAGGGAGAGGGGGAGTGAGAGAGAGGGAGGAATGGAGGGGGAGAGAGGGAGGGAAGGAAAGGAGAGATGGGAGGAGAAATAGGGGAAGAGGATAGGAGAGGGAGAGGGGGAGTGAGAGAGAGGGAGGAAAGGAGGGGGAGCGATGGAGGGAAAGAGAGATGGAGGGAGAGGGATAGAGAGAGAGAAAGGGAAAGGGAGGGAAAAGAGCGAAGAAATGACGGAGAGGAAGGTAGATGAGATGTAGATAAAGATGGAGATAGGGAGGGAGAATGAGAGAGGGAGAGAGTGATGAGAGAGGTAGGGAGAAAGAGGTGGAGAGAGGAAAGCAGAGGAGAGAGAATGAGATAGAGAGGGAGGGAGAATGGGATGAAGAAAGATATGGAGAGAGAGATAGGGAGAGAGAAAAGAAGAGAGGGAGAGAAGGAGATAGGGACACAGAGAGAGAGGATAGATGGAGGGAGTGAGGGAGAGAAAGAGGGATGAAGAGAGCTATGGAGAAAAACATGGGGAGAGGGAGGGAGAATGAGATAAAGAGGGCGAAAGAGGGAATGAGAGAGAGAGGGGGGAAAGGAAAAGAGGGAGGGAGAAAGACATGAAGAGAGTGAGAGGGATAGAGAGGAGATAAGGAGGAAGATAGTGGTGGAAAGAGTAAAGGAGAGAGGGAAAGAGAGAAAATAGGGAGAAAGATAGTGGTGGAAAGAGTAAAGGAGAGAGAGAATGAGATTGAGAGTGAGGGGAAAGAGATGTAGAGAGAGAGAGTGGAAGAGAGATAGGAAGGTAGTGATGTATGCAGAGAGGGTAGGAGAGACAGAGAGAAAAAAGAGTGAAGAAGAGAGGCTGAGAAAGAGAGGAAAGTGTGCGGTGGAAGAAGAAAAGAGACGTTGAGAAAGTGCGGAAAAGGGAGAGAAAGAGAGAGAACGGAAGAGAGAAAGAGGAAAAAGACTGATAGAGATGAATAGATGGGAAGATGTGGAGGGGGCGATGCAGAGGAGGAAGAGAAACAGGAAGATAAAGAGGGAGAGTCAGAGAATAAAGAGATGGAGAGAGAAAATGTGGAGAGTTGGAGGGAGAGATGCATGTAGAGAGGTAAGTGGAGACTGAGGGAGAGAAGAGAGGGGAGAAGAGAGGGGAGAAGAGAGGGAGAGATGGAGTGGTAAAGGCAGTGGAAGGGAAGAAGGAAGAAGATGGTGAGAAAGGGAGAAAATGAGAGAGAGACTTAAAGAGAGGAGGAAGAGAGAGAGAGAGGGGGGAAGAGAGGCAGAACGAGAGGAAATGAAAGGGGGGAGAAGTGAGTAAGAAAGGGAGGGAGGAATTAAGGACGTGGGGAGAGAAATTCGTTTCATATTTATTACAAATGCGACTGCTTAAAGATAAGTATCTCACCCCTCTCCACCCTCCGTCCTTGCCGCTCCGAGAACAAAAGACGGTCGAAGAATCGATTCTTTCGCTCTTAAATACAGCGGACAAAGAGTATTTATGCATCTGTTCGCTCAGGTTGTTCTCTTGGCGAACCATTGGCGTGTGTTAAGGTGCGTTCACGCATATGCATGTATGATAAACACAAATCTTATACATGCATAAGTAGAAATATGGAAAACTATAGGATTTATAGAAGACAAGTCTAAGATTCTGTATGAGACAGGTTTTATACAAATCAGAAGCTTCCGCACCAACTATTTCTTCGGGTCCGACTGCGAATGAGAAACCGACTAGCGCATGCGCTGTAGGATATACATCATCTGTCATTCGTCTCTCTACGCTGTTCTGAGTTCATGCGTGACTTAAAACAGTGTGTTTACCCATCTTCTCGGTCTTCGATTTTGTAAATCCTTCATTATTGATTTATATTCGCAGTGGCGACTTCTTCTGCGCAAAATATTTCTTATCCACCATCGACGTTTCATCTTTTTCGCTGGTTTGTTGTTAGTTACATGATTTGCAGCAGCGCGAATGGACGGAAATTTCTCGTTCGAAGACGAATTGTGATCGCTGATTTGTCTAACCGAATGTGAACGCGTAAGAAATTCGCACTTGTATTATACCTGCATTAAATTTATATTATATACTAAACCGTATACAAATTTGTTTAGGACAAGTCTCGGACATGTATTTGGATTTGTTATATGCATGTACATAGTGTGAACTTTCTTTATAATGAGGGGTGTGCTGACAAAACATATCATCGGAAGAATAAATATATGCACTAGGTATGCGTGAATAAGACGCACCATTGTATTGCACGCACCCTTGCATTCCACGCACCCTTGCATTCCACGCACCCTTGTATTGCATGCACCCTTGTATTTCGCGCACCCTTGTATTGCACGCACCCTTGTATTGCGCGCACCATTGTATTGCGCGCACCCTTGTATTACACGGGTTTCGTTTTTAGGCTTTCTTTATAAGCTAAGGGGAGTAGTAGCGGAGCGTCTAATGGACACGTCTCCTTCCATCAGCATCTCTGTCTGTCGTGACTTTTATGTCCTAAACCAGTTAAGGGATTTTAATTAAATAAATTATTCGTGATCCTTATATTAAAATATATCGCCCAATTACAACTTCCACTTTACACAATTACTTCAATAAACTTATGCTCGTATCTCGTCAAATGGCATCCGTCAAGCAACAATTAAATACCCTAAACTTCTCTCCCATGCTCTGATATTATCTGTAAGGTATAGATTAAAATATTTCTACGGATAGAGGGATATATTTACCAGGATAATGTCCGCGGGAAAACATAATTATGACTTTTTGTTTCGAAGATAAAAATTCGAGAAAATCCCGAGCAAAACATCGCAAATTTTTTTTAGATCGATCACTAAGAAGGTTCTCTCTGCAAGCAAAAGTTGAATGCCATATTTTTCTCTCCCTAGCACTTATTTGATCTATATGCTATATATATATATATATATATATATATATATATATATATATATATATATATATATATATATAGTTATTCCTTCATCAGCTACAGAGCTACGTTTGTGATGCATATATATATATATATATATATGCATCACAAACGTAGCTCTGTAGCTGATGAAGGAATAACTGTATTGTGGCTAATGATGTCCTCTAGCCAAATAATGTTTTTGATATATATATATATATATATATATATATATATATATATATATATATATATATATGCATCACAAACGTAGCTCTGTAGCTGATGAAGGAATAACTCCGAAAGCTTCTACGTTTGTGATGTCTCTGTGTTGTTTTAGTGTTCTTTTACGTGTGTCGCTTCGACATCCCCGGGGCCTCGCCAACCTGAAGTCATCCGATTGGTGAGTGTTCACTGGGCTTCCTCATCCCAACATCTTGTTGCCATCCATATATCCATTTTATCTTTCTTTTTCCGTAGGCTGCTATATATATATATATATATATATATATATATATATATATATATATATATATATATATCAAAAACATTATTTGGCTAGAGGACATCATTAGCCACAATACAGTCTGCGAGATCGCATAATTACAACTTGTAGTTTCGGAGTTAAAAATTCGAGAACAGCCCAATTTTTCGATACTGTTTTGTACGAATTTCCGCCAAAGAACACCCTGGAAATCTCTGTGGTATTCCATTTATGGAGTATACTTTTCCATCTTGTACGGTTTTGCGTCACAACCAAACAGAAAATTCGAAAATTCCAAAATTGTTAATTTTTACATTGCGTTTTGATAGTTTTTATCTAGGAAACTATAAGCCCTAAAATAACGTAATAACGTAATGTCGCGGATTATTTCGTAACAAATTTTGTCCTCTATCTGAATAAATATTTTAACCGATACCTTACAGTTCATATAACGTGAAAGGAAGGCAAAATATGATTTTCTTTATTTCACTACGAAGGCTTTAATGCGCAGTTGTGAAAAACAATCGCGCATCGCCTACCGTGCTAGAATAAGCAGAGCGAACTGAAATTCCTGCAGAATGCAAGCACCTTTTTACTAGTGTATCTGTATGAAGATTGGAGGATGTTTTCTGTGATTTACTGAAGGCACTGGGTTCGGTTCCAGGAATGTTTATTGACTAGTCTTATTCATTAAACGAGATTAAATCGGGGACATTCCTAAGTCGCATATAACTTTTTCTCGCCATTTATAGATTTGGAATAGCTTCGCTCTCTCTCTATCTTCCGCTTCCCATCACCCTTCCCTTCTTCCCCTCTCTTCCTCCCGCTATCTCCCTCTTTCCCTCCCGCTATCTCCCTCTTTCCCTCCCGCTATCTCCTTCTACACCCCAATACAAACGCACACATCCACTCACTACATAGTTTTCACGGCATTATGGAAGGAAAGAAGCTTAAGGTTGCTTAATCCTCAGCTCTTTCTCCCCATATTTCTCTCTCACTCCCTCCCTCCTTCCCTCTCTCTCCCTCCCTCCCTCTCTCTCTCCCTCCCTCACCCTTCTACCTAACTAGCCAAACGTCGATAAAGTGTGATAAACCATTTCGTTACAATGCCTTGCAACAAATAAATATATTTGCAACTTTCCTTGTTATCTCCCTCTCTCTCTCTCTCTCCCGTCATCCCATTCTTTCTCTGTCTTTTCCGTCCTCCCATTCTCCCTCCTACTTTCTCTTCCTTCCTCCCATTCTCTCTCCCTATATTCTTCCCACTCTCTTCCCTCCTCCCATTGTCCCTCCCTCTCTCTCTCTCTCTTCCTCTCACTCAATCTCCCTCCCTCTCTCTCCGTTCCTCCAATTCTCTCTCTCCTTTTCCCCGATTCTCTCTCCCCCTCTCTTCCTTCCTCCCATTCTCTATACCTCTTTCTCTTCCTTCCTCCCATTTTCTCTCTCCCTTCATCCCATCATTTCTCCTCTCTCTTCCTTCGCATTCTCTCTCCTCTCTCGTCCTTCCTCCCGTTTCTCTCCCTCTCCATTCCTTCCATTCTCACTCCATCCCTCTCTTTCTCTCCCTCATCCTAATATCTAAATGTTTAATAGCTTATTCAAGAAATACACTTAATGAGTGAAATTTCTGAATAAGGCGATATTTTCAGGCGTTATATATCAGCAAAGCGGATAGTAACAGAGCGTCTTATGAGCACGTCTCGTCCGTCCGTCCGTCTGTTGTTAATTTCATCTCCTAAACCTCTTAACGGGTTTTAATTAAATTTATTATTAGTTATCCTTATTAAAATATATCTCCGATTTGTGATTTTTAACTGCCTCCGTCAATTAGAACTTCCGATTTATATATGAGCACTAAATCAAGTCTCATATACTCGTATCTCGTTAAATGGCATCCGTCAACCAACAATTAAATACCTCACTTTTTTCTGCCTAGCTCTTATATGATCTGTAAGGCACCGATTAAATAAATTTATTCGGATAGAGGACTCCATTAACCACAATAATGTCCGCAAGACCACATACTTACGAGTTATAGTTTCGGAGATAAAAATTCGAAAAATCCCGAGCAAAACATTTCATATTTCGTTCATATCTATCGCTAAGACGCTTCTATTGGAAAACAACAATTGAAAATCCATATTTTTGTCTCCATAATTCTTGTATGATACGTAAGGTACAGACTAAAATGTTATTCTGACAGAGGAAATCGTTTACCGCAAAAAAGTCTGCGTGAAAACATAATCAGCGCTAATAGTTACGGGGATAAAAATTCGAGAATCGCCCAACCTTTCGATACCGTTTCATACGTATTCCCTATAAATAACGCCTTTGAAATCTCTTTGTGTATTACATTTATGGAGCGTAAATTTCCATCTTGTTTTGTATTTCTCGGCAATCTGTAGGCTGAGCGCAATGGAACATTATCGATGAAACGTTACGCCTTTCGCGGTCCAGATGTGATGTTTCCTTCGTTACGGATTTTGCGCGCGAAAAGTGCGTCACACATATTAAGTGTTGGAATCACCCGGACAACGTATTTCAGGTAGTGGATTATAAACCAACTTGCCTATTGCCCGTCAAATTCGTGGAAAACGGAACTATGGAACTATCACTAACTATTTTATATTGAATTCATTTCTCGCAGCGTTCGGTTATCAAGATAATCGAATTTTGATTTAGGGAAGGTGAATGCATTTTGGGGCAACAGTAGAAGCACCTAAGAGTTCTATGTCAGTGAGTGAGTGAGGCACAAGTAGCTGTGTTATTATAGATGTAAATGTCCTATATATATGTGAGAAGCGGCCATTTATGATGACGAGAAATAGAAATTATCCCCCGGAGTCGAACCCAGGTCTTTTATTCGGATATTTCATCGTCAGTCACTTTTAAGCATTTTCGCCAAATTTAGATATTCTGTTTTGATTCGTTGGAGCGTAATCAACCAACCAACACTTGTGTTTTATGCGGATGGATAGACAAAATTGCGACCGAAGGAACAAATGCACCCAGATTCAGGATATGAAGAAGGGATAAACAACTCTGCTCGAAATGACAACAATCGTTGTCATGTGACCCGGCAGATGTTTCTTTTTAAACAGTCGTCGACGAATCAATCGAAAGTGTTTCGTCTTGTATTGTCTGGATTGGAATCCAGACAATACAATCCAGACTTCGTTCATTCAGAGGACTGTAGACTCCTACGTCATTTCCTTCCTTTCCTTTCCTTCCTTCCCAATTTGTGTGAAAGAAATGTTACCCGGTCGGTAATCGACATTGCCAACGAATGAATCGAGGCGAAACACATCAAACTTTTTATATCCATTCCAACAATGCCATTAGTTGCATTGTTGTGTAGACCGCCGGGCATTTTTTCACTTTTTTTACAATGGGAAAGTTCGCTGCCGTGGCGACTGGCATTTTTGCCACGTATTCGATTCAAATGTTGCAATTTCGGTTTTAGAATGTTTCCGTGAATTTATTTTGTAGTTTCGTCTCCATGGCAACAAATAATTTTTCTGATTTAAATTTCGACCGTATTTTTTGTGTTGCGTTGTGTCGTCCAAAACTTTCGGTTACGAGAATTATGAAAAATACTTTAAACAATATTTATAATCCCCCTAGGTACAATTATACGATTAAGTTAATTTTGTAAGATCAGCAAAACTTGGAAACGACTCATGAATTTGTACAGTCGCGTTGTCATTTTGTATTAATGCGTAATTAAGTCCCATTCAACTCTTTTAATTTGATTTTTTGACTTCATTCGTGACAACCAGACATTTTTACAACGATATAATTTATAATTTATGGTTACATTAATTTTTAGAAAATGTTCAAGGACAATTTCGGCAAAACTAATGATATAATTCCGTGATAATGTTCGCGTTCCCATAGCAACATTAGCAAAGCGTTATTTTTAAGCCGAAACTCCTCAAGTATGTCGAAGTGGGGTCTCATCCACCCCACGCGAGTATTTGCAAAACTTTCTCCTCGAGATTAACTAAGGCGTCCCAACCCCTAAATTAGCAAAAGTTTCACCTCAAAAAGCCTTATAATGTGAACAGTGGCTTACAAACCGCGCGGTCCTGTGCGCAGCAAGCGCTGTTTACGGTCTCTACGTGACGCGGTTTTATGAGCAAGGGCTTCAGGAGAGAGGCTTTTTTTTTAGCCGCATTAAAATGTACAAAGCCAGTCTTTACGCACGTTTTCGCAATGATTTATCACTCCCGTAATGCCCACCGAGTCTGTTTCATCTAGTTCCGCGTTTATTCGCGTGGGCTCGATGTCGCCCCATTAATTTTCGCTTTCTCCACGCGTATTGTTTTCGTGAAAAAAATCGTTTTCGAGATTTCAACGGAAATGCACGTTTTGAGGTCCCCAGAACACGTTTTAACCGTTTTCTCGATTATGTCTGCGTGATAGGAATTTCGTGGTCGCTCCGACTCAAAAACTATTGGTCAGATCGTAGCGAAATTTTGTATTTGACATTTTCGCGATAGTAACAACAGTTTATCAGTTTTTGGTAAAAATCGGTCAACCGGAAGTGGGTGTTTACTCTCGTCACTCATCCGTTATTTTCAAATATTTGCTTTAGCACTAGATCAATGTGAAAGAGTACTGGAATAAGAGTTGCAGGAAATTTACTTTTCTACGACGTTTGTTCGAACCATTTTCCCGTCTAATGCATTGTTTAAGAGACATTTTAAAAAATATATTATTTTAGCTGCCACCGCAACACCACCTAGGGGCGACATTTGTAAACACTTTTCGTTTGCGCTTAGATACGTCTTAGTTATCGCTCCTTCTTATTCATAATCGTACTTCTTTTTGAAGGAATTTACGATTTATTTAGGCTATTTGTTGTAGCAGCGAAGTTAAACGAGCCCTAGAAACTTCTTCGTGTAATTGATTGATGTATTTCGTCATTCGGAAAATAAAGGAGTCGCCGCAACAAATTTTGATGCCGTTATAACGTTCTCTCGCCATTGAAATATGGGCGCGTTTTATCAATTCAATTCGAACGTTCTTCGTTGAAGAATGCAAAACGTTTTCGTTCGGTATAGGGGGATTTTCAACACGACGCACGAGCGCGAATAATTTCGTTATACTGCGCTTCGGTACAACGTACGATCGTTATAACGTATCGCGTCGTTAAGTAGCGAGAAGGCGGTGGAATGGCGTATCTTATGGGGCATTCCCATACAAAGAGGTGTTCCGACTCCATCGTGTTTGCACCCTCGACTCGTCGCCACCGGATGGGTGCTATGGGTCAACAACACCCTCAAGAACCCTCTATAAATCAAGGTTTTATCTGTTTCCCTTTGGCCCCCCTCGTATCGGCGGCTTATATCGATATATCGATGGATTACATCGATATATCGATGGTTTATATCGATATATCGATGGAAACCGAGGGAAGATGAAAGCTCGGATTAAGAAGACGTTGGTAATTCACTAGGGCTATTGATAATCCTCTTGGAGAATGATATCGAGCAGCTCCCCGTGATCACAGGGAGGGTTTCTTTTCCAAGGATTATCGTTTCATTGGAAGGCACCTTTCGGACGGAAAGGATCCATTTTAAAATGATTAATCCATTCGAGGTCGCCGCGCGATATTATCATCGTCAAATCATTCGCGTCGTTTAAGGCGATTATAATTTCCCGCGTTTTCGTGCGCTGCCATCTGAACGGGACATTTAGGAACCTGGAAAATAAACAATTAACGTCGCTGGAATTTTTTTACTCATGCAGGACGACAACTTTGCGGAACGCGTCCAGATTTCGATATTTTTATCGATTTTACTGAGGAGGTATTTTTTTAAAAATCCGTCTTAAGTTTTATATATATATATATATATATATATATATATATATATATATATATATATATATATATATATATAAAGCATATATATGTCCAAAAAGTACCGAGACAGACAGGCGGACACTTAAAAATTATTATACAATGATACTGATATTTGATATTTTATCGATTTTAATGAGAAGATATTTATAAAAATCCATTTGGAATTACTTATTTACATCCATATATTTTTATTGCATATTTTAGTATAATTTATATATCATTATTTTCAAATTACTATTTGTTAATTTTCCAGAATAATATATTGCGGTTCGAAAAATTCTCTTATTATTATTCCGTTTGTCCTTCTCTCTGTCTGTCTGTCACGCTAACTTCTCTTAAGCGAAAGCAGATGGAGACAGTTTATTCTCGATTTGGCCGTTCTTTTAACACATCCATTTACATTCTGCTTCTGTAGCTCATTCCTTACTCGCTTACGATTTTTTGTACAGAAAATTTAATCTTTCAGATATGGAACTGTTCTTGCTTCTCCCCGGTTCGCATCTCGGTTTTAATTCTTTTTAAATCGATTTTTACGAAGCCATGCATTTTGGAGTATTGAGACGGGAAAATGGTGTGGAATTTAACCCCCTAAAAATGAAAATGTTCGCAATTTCGGATTTTTCCCGTGGGTCGCGCCCACTGACCCATCGTCATGCAAAAATTTCAGTTCTCTATCCTTTCTACAAATGCCTTAAAATCTCACCCTGTTAATGATTACGCGACACTGAATGTTATCCACATGTATACGATGACGTCACCTGCGTTCATATTTCGAACAACTTCGAATAACTTGAGAACGGATGCGTCAATTTCAGAGATTCTTTCTGTTTTTGATTAGAATGAATTTCCTTGGAAATTATCCTGCAAGAGGAATTGCCCTTCGCATTCTATTTTACGATTTTTTTCGTCTTTCTACATTTCAAAAGCAGTGACGTCACGTTAATAATCACGGTTCTTTTGTCCAGTTACAATGGATACACATCGTTGCTCCTGATAGTATTGCCGGGTGAACCATCAGCATTTTCACTCCATCTTCTGTTTTAGATAATATTTTAGTTTTTTTTTGTGTCGTAACGTTATTTTCGACATCATTTCCAATCGTCCATTTAGCGACCGAATATTTGCTATGGATACTCATTGTTGCTTCAAAATAGTTTTAGTCGGACACGAATTGCTATTTTCCATTCGCTGGAATTATCGAATATGTACTGTTTTCCGATAAACCCTATCAATAATTACGCGGCCGTGTTGGTTGTTGCCCTCATATGACGACGTCACGCGCATTCATATTTCGTGCAAAGTGAGAATGGCTGCGTGAATTTCGAAGAATCTTTCGGTTTTCATTAGATTAAGGTCACGTGACGCGTTCCATTTTACCGTTCGCCGTGTAGAACAAAGGCCCGAGTTCGATTATACCGGGGATTTGTTTTTCTCCGTTTTGTTAATGTGTAATCGGCGAGATATGAAGAACTATGCCTACTTAACGCTTATAGGTATCTTACCATTGATCCTCAACTTTATAACTGCCGACACTTAGTTTTGTCACGCTGATACCGACTCCTCGTCTCGCAGACTGCTTCGTCTCCTCACATCGCATATCTCGGCGATAAAGCGAGGTAAGGGCGCTGAAACTGTTTTCCTTTGTTTAACGTCTAATCGCCAATTTGTTTCCTTTTCTTGCACAAAAAATCTGATGTGGCCGCCACATTACTTTCTCCGTATCGGTAACATTTCTAAAAATAGCTTACGTAATGGGAATAATTTTGAAAAGAGAAAAAATAATAATGATAATAAATATTTTAAGAAAGAGGAAATTTTAGAGTTCGCAAAGAACAGAAATAAACTCAAACCATAGCCTTCTGATATTGGATATGGACACAACGCTCCAACAATTAAGAAACGAAAAAGGAACGTTACTAAGGCGTAACTAAGCGTCAATTGTTAACAGCAGTCGTCGGTAGGTGGCGTGGTGGTGGCAGCTAAAAATACAAGATATCTCTTAAAAAATGCATTATATGGGAAAATGTTTCAAACAAAAGTTGTGGAAAATACAATTTTCTACAGCATTTATTCAAAAACATTTTCACATTTATCAAATATTAAAGCAGATATTTCAAAATAACTGATAAGTGACAAGAGTGAAGACCCACTTCCGGTTGACCGATTTTTACTTTTGACTTTAATAAAAACGTTAAATGTAAAATTTCGCATTGACCTGATTAATAGTTTTTGAGTTAGAGCACCCACAAAAAGCTATCACATACACGCACAGACATAATCGAGAAAATGGTCAAAACGTGTTTTCAGGGAACCTCAAAACGCGTATTTCCGTTGAAATCTCAAAGTCGATTATTTTAATGAATGCATTACTTTCCCCTATACTACGTATGTATGGAGAAAGTAAAAACGCACTCACCTCACAGACGAGTGGTCGGCAGTTAAGGGTTAAGGCGAAACGTTTATTTTTCTGTCCTGGTAATGATTCAAACGAGCAATGTCTCAAAAGAGTGTTTTATGGCAATTGAACCATTATTGAATCGCAATATGTATTTGTGTGTGGTGTATACACACTCGTCGGATTCGGACGATAACCAACCTTCTTAACCGCCTACAATTCTAGCTCTGTCTTTTCCTCCCTTCTACTCACTCCCCATTCTCTCTCTCCCTCTCCAACTCCCTCCACAACTCTTCCAGAGCCCTGCGTCTCTCTTTCTCTCTCTCCCCAGCAAAGCATTTTCGAGTCATTGATCACGTGATCGATAGGGGAGACTCGGGAGATTTGCTATATAAAGAGCGAGGAAGGGGAAAGCGTAACAGTGCGAGAGTTCCTTCAGGGATATTCTCAGGGAGGAGATAAGGAGAAGGAACGGATTGCGCGAGGAGGAGGAACGGAGTGGTGAAATAAGAGGGAGAAAGAAGAATAAGTCAAAATGGAAGAGAAAATGGCGATGAAAGGAAAAAAAAACGAGATGATTAAAACGGGAACTTGTGACGCCTCCTTACTTTTCACACAGTACCGAATCCGGGTCCAACAATAGTCGTTGCGATGGCAACACTCACTCGTAATGACTGATAAAAGAATATGATGCGGCCACCACATGACTTTTTCCATATGTGTAATATTTCTAAAAATTCCAAATAGGTTACGTAATCATAAATATTTTAAGAAACTACGAGAAATTTTAGACTTTATAAAGAACAGAAATAAACTCAAACCTTCTAACATTGAATATAGTCACAAAGCTCCAACAATTAAGAAAAGAAAAGGAGCATTACTAATTGTAAGACGTAACTAAGCGTCAATTGGTAACAATAGTCGTCGGTAGGTGGAGTGGTGGGTGGCAGGTAAAAATATAAGATATCTCTTAAACAATGCATTGTATGAAATTGGTGGAATAAAATGAAACTATGCAGAATGGCATAAGCTGTAATTTTGGGAATAACTTTGAAACAGACAAAATTCTGATGTGACTGCTAAGAAAAACACCCGCGAGGTATAAATGGAATGAGTAAGTGTTGAGAGAGGGGAAGAGATATGAAGATGGAAGGAGAGGAAGGAAGAGGAAGGAAGAGAGAGGAAGAAAGAGGGAGAGAGAGGAGAGGGGGGGGGAAGGAAGAGCTAAAGGATAAAAGGACACAGGATAAGAGAGAGAGAGAAATAAAAATTGAGAAGAGAGTTGGGAAGGACAGATAGCAAGAGAGCTGAGAAGAGAGGAAGAGAGAAATAGGAAAAGGGATGGGGAGAAAGAGGAGGGGAGAATAAGAGGGAGGAAGCAAGGAAGGAAAGGAGAAATAAAAAGAAGGAAGGGGAGAGGGGAGAGAAGAGGGGTAGAGAGGGAGGAAGCGAGAGAAGAAGAGAGAGAGAGAGAGGAAATGAGAGGGAAAGGAGGAGAGCTAGGGAGAGACGGAGGAAGAGAGAAAGAGCGCGGAAGAATGAGGGGAATAGAGAGGTGGAAAGAGAGACAGGAAGAAGAGAAATAGTAAGAGAGGGAGGGAGGGGGGTAAGAGAGAGAGAAAGCGAAGGATGAGGAGAGAGAAGAAGAGGGGGAGAAAGAGAGTTTAGAGAGAGGGCAGAGAGAGAAAGAGCGGAAGAAAAGGGAGGAAGCGAGACGAAGAGAAATTGAAAGGGAGAGGGTAAAGAGAGAGAGAGAGGGGATATGGGAGTAACGGAAGAGAGAGAGAAGGGATAGGTTAAGAAAGAGCGAGTAAGAGGAATAGAATTTGGGGCAGAAATAGAAATTTGGAAATAGAGAGATTGAAAGAAAGGCGAGGAAGGAGTAAGAGAGGGATTGTGTCAAAGGGTGGGTAAGGTTGGATTTGGGGCACCCTGCGGAAAGAAATAGGGGTTATAGAGAGAGAGAGAGAGAGAGAGGGGGGGGGGAGATAAAAGAAGGGGGGGGGGGGTGGGAATCGTGGGTGCGGAGGGTGGGTGAGTGGCTCGAGAATTTTCCGCCAAATGTATTGCTGGAGTGGAGGAGTGGGGGAGAGGAAACAGCACTGGTGGATGGATAGGGGAAGATTCAGGATGGGGTGGGGGGAATTCTCAGACGGGCATTCGACCTGAGGTAGGTGAGCTGGAAAGACGGAATAGTCAAAAAGAGAGAGAGGGAGGAAGAGAGAGGAGAGAGAGATGGAGGGAGAGGGAGAAAAACAGGAGTTATGCGCGTGGGATTTATGTAATGCTGGTGTAAAAAGTAAGTTGGAGTGAGAAGGTTAGAAAGAGAGAAGATAGAAACTCTCGGGAGAAGTTAAAAAAAAAACCAAAAAGTTTTTAAATAAGAAAAGAATTAAGGACATTTATAAACAGCGTTATTCTCTGGTCTAAATCACCTTTATTAATTTATGTCTTTTATATATAATTACTCAATGTCGTTCTGTCTGTCAGTTTTAAACAATCACTGTGTATCATTATGATCTTCTTTACGATGTCTTGCAAACATTCAGATTTCCGCTTTACTACGCAAAAACTTTTTATGCGGGTACCGCTTGTATTTATAATAATTTACCCATTCCCTAAGTTTGCCAGTAAACTGTTAAATTTAAATGCAAACTTTTTTCTAACCGAAGTTTTTCTAAGTGCCAGTTTTAGAATGTATTAATCTTTCTAGTGATAAACTATTTGTATTATATACATAATATCCTAATTCTGTTCCTACGTCCGTCCGTCGGAACGCTGCTATGTTACGTACTGAGTGGAATCTGAAGCTCAATGTGTTTTGACAAATTTCCCCGAATAAGGACCCGGGTTGAACATAACCCCTCTTTCACGCTCCAAGGGACCCAATATATGAGCTATTTAAGATAACTCAATGCCATAAAAAGAACGCACCTCTTAAATGCTAAAGTTAACGGGACTACCGTTTAACCGGAACGCGATTAACCAACAGCCTTGAGACAACCGGTAAAATTGTAACTCGTTCCTGCAGAGAATTCAGCGTGAAATAATGTTTGATAAGTTTGTTTTAAGAGTGAATTTGACAATATTACGCTGATTCGTGGTCTGTCGATAAATAGATTTGAAATTATTCTCAGGAAATTGAAATTAAGAATATTAATTTTTCTCTCTCTCTATCCCTCTCATTCCCGCGTTCTCATTCTCCCTCCATCCCTCCCTCTCTCTCTCTCTCTCCCTCTATCTCCCTAACCCACCCTCCTTTATTCCGTTTCTCTCCTCCCATCCCTTTCACGTCCTTTCTCTAACTCCCTCTCTCTCCCTTTATCCCTCCATCTCTTTCTGTCTCCTTTATCTCTCTTTCTCTCAATTTCTCCCTCCCTCCCTCACTCCCTCTCAATCCCATTCTCCCTCCATATCTCCTTCCTCTTATATCTGCCTACTGGTCGCCCACTCTCCCTCTCTCACTCCATCTCTCATTCCCTCCCTCTCTCCCTCCATCTCTCCTTCCCTCTCTCTCTCCCTCCCTTTCTCCCTCCCCCCCCCCCTCTCTTCCTCCATCTCTTCTTCTCTCTCTCTCTCTCTTTTCCTAGGGAATAGTACATTATCTTCCCTAGTTTTTCCACGCAACAACAGCAATTACCCATATTTTTTTAAATCCTGTACTATCCTATACACTTCATTGTATTTTATGTTGATCTTCATTTTATGTAACCTTTAGTTTAATTTAATTACTTGTTACTGTCTAATTGTATGTAATTGGCAATGGGTTAAATGGAAGAGGAGACTGTTTAGTCTCAATCTCGCCCCTAATAAAGACCTATATCTATCTATCTAGCTCTCTTCTCTCCCTCTCTCCCTCCCTCTCTCCTTCCCTCTCTTCCTCCATCTCTCCTTCCCTCTCTCTCTCTCCCTCCATCTCTCATTCCCTCCCTCTCTCTCTCTCCCTCTCTCCATCCGTTTCTACCTTCCTCTATTTTACCATTACACTTCCTTTTCTCTCTCTCTCTCTCTCGCACTTCCTAAGCGACGAAAAACTTTGTAGGTTTCCCGTCCTCGGGCGCATCGAATGGAATGAATGAGCTTGCAGGAGTGGTCCCATACCTCCAACCTTTTCATCTTCCTTCCTCCCTCCCTCGCTCTCTCCCTACCTCTCTCCCTCCCTCCCCTCGCTCTCTCCCTACCCTCTCTCCCCTCCCCTCCCTCCCTCTCCCTCGATTTCCTCCTGTCTCCGTTCGTCTGCGGAACTCGCTGGGTAACTTGGGAGAACTTTTTTCAGTCGTTCTTTCCCCCCCCCTCTTTGCCTTTCTTTTCCCTATTCCATCATTCATCGCTGTTATTCCTCCTTTGCATTTTTTCACTGTTCTTCCCACCTCCTCTTTCTCTACTCCCGTCTTATCTTCGTGGGGCATATTTTGATTTACTCGTTCGAATCTGGCGTGGCGTATTCATCCATGAAATCTTCATCCGAGTAATACATACCGTAAACACCTGTTTATAAGACAAAACTGTGTGCAAGACGCACTTGTTTATAAGATGCTCTTACGTATAAGGCGCACCCTGCGTATACGACGTACCTTTGTATAAGACGCACCTGTGTATAAGACGAACTTGTGTATAAGGCGCACCTGAGTATAAGCCGCACTTACGTATATGACGTATATCGCCGTAATAGACGCACCTATGTTTAACACGCAGGGTGATTTTCGGGTAAAATTTTTAGAAATATTCTTTGTCTATCCCTATGAAATTTCTAGTAAAATGAATTTCCTCCTAGAATAATCGAACTATATATTAAATACGCACTTACTGACCATAAATAAAATGCTAAACGTTTTTCCTTCAAGTTAAACAATGACATGGTTAGGCGTCATATCGTAAGAAAAGCTTAAATTTTTGCAATATATTTAATTTAAACTTAAAAATTTTCGCGATTTCAACATGAATAAGAATATGCCATTTATTTTCCTTTAAAGCAGTGCCTGTTCTAATAGCGAATGTACATTATTTCTAATTTTAAGCAAATTATAAGTTATTTAAAACGTATAGAATTTAACTTAATAATTTAATGGTTTTAATCTTAGGCTTAAAAGCAGGATAAGTTTTAATGAACAGTCGATTCACCATCAAAGGATAAATATGTAGTGACTTACTGTGAACTAAATACTTAACACGAACTGAAATGAGTTTTAACTATATTTTAAGATCGTAATTTTCTTTTAACTATAGTAGTTTTGAATTTTTTCAGAAAATAGGCTTTTTTTAAAGAAATTTACAAAAAGTCGTAGAATGTTATTGTTTCAATTCTATTAGAAATTCGGTTCGAAATATTTTCTTTATTATCATTTAAAGAAATCCATTAAAAATAAACTGATGTGGGCAACACATGACTTCTCCATATTTATATGGCAAATTACATGTTGTTAGCTTAGGGATCGTTGTCAATATTTACTTCCGGTTGACAGTTAAGATAAGAAAAAGGAGCCTTACTAAGACGTAACTAAGCGTCAATTGTTAACAATAGTCTTCGGTAGGTGGCGTGGTGGCGACAGCTAAAAATATAAGATATCTCTTAAACAATGCATTATATGGAAAAATGTATCAAACAAAGGTTGTAGAAAATAAAATTTCCTACAAACCTTATTCCAGTACATTTTTACATTTATCAAATATTAAAGCAAATATTTCAAAATAACGGATAAGTGACAAGAGTAAACACCCACTTCCGGCAGACCGATTTTTACCAAAAACTAACAAAATCTTCTAACTTTTATAAAAATGTTAAATATAAAATTTTGCGTTGACCTGATTAATAGTTTTTGAGTAAGAGCGTCCACAAAAATCTATCACATACAGACAGACATCATCGATAAAATAGTCAAAACGTGTTCAGGGGATCTTAGAACATGCATTTCCGTTGAAATCTCGAATTCGATTTTTTTCATGAAAACAACTATACTCGTATATTGAGAAAGTAATAACGTTATATTTAGTTTCGTGAAATCTCACCATTTGGAAATGGCGCATGATTTGATTGTATAAAATGTTTCACAATGAATTATAATTTATTATTGTTATTTTTGTGCTGCAGCTCCTTTTACTTCTATGCAAACTCCACGTCCTCCTCTTCCTTTTTCTCAATTTCGGGTCATTTCCTTTGCATTTTCCTTCCACCGCCTAACTGCTTAAATAGACTCAGTATGTGTGTTATACCATTGCATAAAAGCCTGATCCGTATTAAAGCACTAAAATGGTGCATTTATTAAGCATTAATACGAGGGCAGGAATGGAATTCCACTCTCTGGAACGTACCATAATGTGAATTATATACTTTTTAATTTTCAGTCCGCATGAAATGTTTCGTTAAATCGAATTTTATTAGTTTTATTCGAAGGAAGTGCAATATATATCCCTCCCCCCTCAAAATAACGCCAAAAACGAACAGCTATTTCTTAAATTACCGCGTCAACGCTAAGTAAACTAATTCTGATTGGCTCATTATAGTATAAATTTCAGCCAAAATTCAGTTTTCTATCTAATATTCTTGATCGAGCTATTTGCGTTTTAATAACTTTACACTCATACCAACCGACTGAAAAATTAGCCTTTTATTATTATTTTTGTGGTTCTTTTAAGATTTCCCAAACCGTCCTCAAGTCCTCCAACCTTAAACCCAACTCCCGTAACCTATCGCGCAATTCCTTCACTCTATTCATTTTTTACTCGCTCAGTTTGTTTATGAAAACGTCCAGCACGTTCCTCAGATTTTCATACCATTTCTATTTCATTAACATTGAATTTAGCTCATTATTAGTATTTTTAATCTGATGGAATAATATTTCAGCTCTTGTGGTATTCCTTTTCGTAAATAACGCAACGAATGTTGTTTGCAGAATATAATTTCCCTCTCCTTCCATCTTTTTTATCCTTCTCGTATTAAAAGCCTTCAATACGCGCTTAAGCGTATAAGAGTTGAGAAACAAATGGATTTCGAGGTTTAACGTGGCGACATACCGTTAAAATGGCAAGATTTCCCCGAAATATGAGAATTAAACCTTTAACACGAGTAATTTCGAACTGTAGACAGGAAAACATAAACAAAATAAAAAACTGCATATTTTTTATTTAAAACAGTTTGAATTTGAAGATCGTACGTTTGTTCTTTCTGATTTTAATCTCGAAAAGAAAAAATCCCGCACTTCAAAATGTCGATTTTTACGTGTTATCTTATGTGGAATGCAAATCATCGTCTGGAGTCGAGCCCTGGATATCTTTCGTAAGTTCTCCTTCGTCACAGCACTTTCATATCCGAGTAGATTATCTCCGCCAAATTTCAACCGACATATCTTTTTATTATAAGGGGGAATTATAAGGGCGGATAAGGGGCGATTGCTGAATAGGGTGTATCGAAAAAATCGAAAGTTTGAATTTGAATTAGACACTATGCGGAAAAGTTGTGGGACCATAGTAGTAACTCGTACAAAACATTTGGGCTCGATCGGATAAATTTTGCTATCCCCGAACGAGCCTCAAAGTTTCGAGAATTTGACTAAAATTCAGGTTTTGTATAATAAAGTTCGGATGGACTTTCCGCGTGTAGATTTTGGTACATGTGCAATCTAAAGTCACTAAATACTAGATTAAACCTAGCCAGAGACATAATGAGAGGTTTTGGTTACTTTGGGGGGTGCTCCGCCCCCTCAAAAAGTCTTAAAAATTTCGCTGTTTTTCACCCAAATGCGACATTTGTCAGTACTGGAGAGTGCAGCTCTTCGCCCGGTTCCTATAAGAATAAAGAAGAAACCGACTCAGCACTCACCGCGAGAAGGTGGCTGCACATCTAGTTCCGCCCTAACCCATCCCAACCAACCAACCAATGATGGGTTTAATGCCTACAGACAATGACAATTGTATTGGTAAGTACCAAAAATGAGACTTGTGAAGGCTACTAGACAAATCGTTTGAAGAAACAAGTGTTTCTTTAAGAAGTGTCACTATCAGTGTCAATGCCCCGAAACTGGTTCATGGTGTCAAACGATGGCATCACTTGCCTTGATCTTAAAGCATTTCGAATTAAGCCATCACCATTTTCAGCTCCGCAGACGCTTAATGAAGCTTTTGTGACCTCCTTAACTGTACGCTCCACGGCCTGAGTATGGCACGGCAAATTTACTCATCGGAAAAGCCACGTAGGACTGGTGGGTCATAGATATCACAGCACAGTACAAGTGGTCCAACATCATATTCAGGTCTCATAGGAAAGCAGTTAGCAGATTGTAAGGACCTGCCAGTCACAAAATTTAAACCCATCAAAAAAGCAGGGCTACCACAGTATAAAGAAAAATAATTGTCTGATTTCAAAACAAATACATTAGTATACGATTAAACTACGGCGAATTTAACAGGAAACCCGTGCACAGCTCAACTTATTACTTTCTCCGTATACGAAGTATAAAGTATTGTTTTCATGAAAAAAATTGAATTAGAGATTTCAACGGAAATACATGTTTTAAGATCCCCTGAACGCGTTTTGACGATTTTCTCGATGATGTCTGTGTGATAGCTTTTTGTGGGTGCTCTAACTCAAATAATATTAATCAGGTCAAAGCGAAATTTTATATTTAACATTTTTATATAAGTTAAAAGATTTGATTAGTTTTTGGTAAAAATCGGTCGACCGGAAGTGGGTGTTTACTCTAGTCACTTATCAGTTATTTTAAAATATTTGCTTTAATATTAGATAAATGTAAAAATGTAATAGAATAAAAGTTGTATAAAATTATATTTTCTACAATTTTTGTTTGATACATTTTTCCATATAATGCATTGTTTAAGAGATATCTTATATTTTTAGCTGCCACCACCACGCCACCTACCGAAGACTATTGTTAACAATTGACGCTTAGTTACGTCTTAGTAAGGCTCCTTTTTCTTATCTTAATTGTCAACCGGAAGTAAATATTGACAACGATCCCAGTGCTAACAACGTAATTTTCTATATAAATATGGAGCAAGTCATGTTTATTTTCTTAGAAAACTTTGAAAATACTTGGGAATTGCGTGTATCTGAGAGAGAGAGAGAGAGATAGATAGATAGATAGATAGATAATCGTCTTTATTCGGGCGAAATTTAGACCAGAAGGTCCATTCTTACATTTAACCCTTCGTCATTATAATAAATACAAGAAAAAGAATAAAATAAGGTATAACAAAATATACTATATAAACATTATGTACCTAAATCATACAAATTAAAAAGATAAAATTGAATACAGATTTGTGTTTGTGGGGAAAATCTAGGTAAAAACAGACATGTCCTCCCTAGCAAAACCCACGCAGGAAAACACCCACTAAGAAGGGGGGTGTGAAAAACCTGCGAAAACCCTAGATAGTGTACATTTGGTAATACAAAACTACAACATTAAATAGGAAGGAGTATGTACAGTGGGAGAGTTCGTATATACAGCGTAATTATATACCGTCATAAAAAAGTACACGTAAAGGTAATAGCGTAATGTAAACAAGAAATATACAAGTATGCAGAATGAGATGAAATATACATGAAATATATACAATGAATGAATATAAAGAATGTTGTTGGGGCATGCATATTATAAGAAAGCAGGAAAAGATATAAAATACATAAATAATATAATACAATATAAAATAATATAAAACAATAGCAAAAAAAAATAAAAACAACAAAAAAAATACAAACAATAGAAGAAAGAATATATATATACACATACATATACATATATATACATATATATATATATATACATACATACATACACACACACATACACACACACACATACAGAGAGAGAGAGAGAGAGCAAGGTAGAGACTTCTCCCTTGAAGAGAATTCAGGGTATTTCTACTCATTTAAATTTCTTTTCAGAAATTTACAGACGCAATTAAATCTTTTTATAATGAGACAGACGGGCCAGGTCAGGAGGATTAATATATATATTTAAAAAAATGGCGACCTTAAATGTCGGACGGACGTAGTTCGTCTTTTATTTTATTTATTTTTTTAAAGGCAGAAGAATAATAACGCGGAGAAAAAAAGACGCAAAACGGCGTTCATTTTTTTTTCATTGCCCCGAAATCCCCCTCTGGTGAGAGAGGGAGGGAGAGAGGTGGAAGAATTTAGTGCGTCGTCCCGCCCGCCAGAGGGCAGGGCAGGCGGATGATGTCCTGATTTAATTGCACATTACTCTTATTTCATAGCCTTTCTCTCCCTTCCAGAAAAAAACACCGCCTAAAATGGCTTCTTTTTTACCCGGCGTGTTTTTCTCCAAAAGAGAACTTCTTCAGTCTATTTAAGTGAGATTTTGGAATCAAATACACTCCTAAACTCCAAGAAACTTTCAACACTTTTGCCTATTTAACCAAGTGTATAAATTAATGAACGAAAATACAGTTTAAGAAACGCTTCAGTGAGGCAATTTTTTGTTGTCGAAGGCAATTGTGTTGTTGCCGTATCTAAAGATCTTGCGTAGATACTAGTTGTGGACCATCCCGACCATCGATAGTTGGTCCTGCGACTATCGATCGTTTCAAATAAAAAATCTTTTATCGTATATGTAGGGATACGATATCGAAACGAAAGTATCGATACCGTAATCATATGATGTATCGATACCACAAAAGTATCGTGCCGGAAGTACCGATGTCACTAGAAAATCGAAAGAAAAGAATCGAGTAAAAAGTACTTGGTATCGAAAGGAAATTACCGATGTGAGTAAAGTATCGATACTTTATCGTATCTAAGGGTACGAAATCGAGACGAAAGTATCGATACCGTAATCATATGTTATGTCGAATGAAAAGTATCGGTCCGAAAGTACCGATTTCACTAGAAAATCGAAAGAAAAGAATAGAGTACAAAAGTACTTGGTATCGAAAGGAAATTACCGATGTGAGTAAAGTATCGATACTATTTTCATATCCCTACATACAAGTCAGGTATAAATACATGCATGAAATTCGAAATGTCAGTTGTCTAATCTTAAAAAGGAGAAATGTACTATTATTACTTTCAAACGCGCAGATTTCTGACTGACTTCGCACACGTTTTGGCAGGTGCCGCCAGTTTCAATAAAATCGGAAGCGTAAGAAATAAGCAAAAGTAACGAAGAGAAAAAAATATCATAACGATTACAATTTCATCTTCGCCGACATTCGCATATTGCGGCGAAGAAATTGAGCAAACTGGCGATTCGTCAACAAATATTTTCATAAAAATGGCGATACAATTCTGAAATATTAAACCAATACATTAAAAGAGCAAAGGCAAAACATTTCGATAGGTAGATTTATATATATTTAAAAATTGCGTACCGAATTTGAGTTTATAAATCGCACACTATCGGCTGTCTTTTAACTAGTAAACAGCCCGTTGCTACGCAACTTGAAAAATTTGGGGCAATTGACTACATTTTGATTATTCAAAAAACGCCATTATTTATATTTTTTGTTTATCGCAACGCACTAATCATCGAACTACGAAATTTAACAGCCCAGGACATTTCGGTTCTTATGGCAAACAAAATCTGATTGACAAAAAGCTGATGACTTTTTTCCACGGACACAAAGTCGGAAAGCGACGGATGTTATAGTTGGGCCGCGTTGGAATTGCGGTTATTTATTGGGGGCCACGATTGGCAGAATGGACTTAATTTTTGCCGTTAAAAACAGTAATTATGAAAGGCGTTCTATTGTTCCTCAATAACTACCTATTTAAAATCTCGTCTCCTTTTCAAGGAATGGAGTCTTTATGTAAATTATCGAACGATTTAGTTATGACAAATGTTGGCGTTTGGACCGCAGTGCGGCGTGGAAAAGGCCGCTATTCTGACATGTTAGACGATAATAAGTATTTCAAGGAACTGCGAGAAAAATTCCAAGACATTACAAAAGGACAGACATAAATAAACTCAATCCGTGGCAATCTGATTTTGCACATGGCCGCCTAATTCCGACAATTAAGAACATTTTAGACGGAAAAAACGAACGGAATAAGGAATTTTACGATTCATTCTCCAAAACGGTTCGGTCCGAACTACGCAGCTTTGATCTCTTTCTAATTTCAATCTCAAAAGGGATTTAAAACCCCAAATGGAAAAGTCGGTTTTTGTGCGTTGTCGCATTGAAGTCGAACCAAGGACTTTTTTCCAGATTTTTTTTCGTAATCACCTCATTAATTAGGGTGTGGATTTTTCTGGTTTAAAAAAAAAGAATTTCATTCGGAGGGCAAATACCGGGTTTTATTATTTTCCTTTTTATTCGTGTTAAAATCGGGTATGAATAAGGGTAAGGATTTTTCGAGGCTTTAAAAAAAAGTTCAATCTGGGGTAATTTTCGGGCTTTATTATTTTGTAATTCGGATGAAATGATTTTTAAACAAATATCCTTTTTAAAAATTTAAAATTTTTATCAACAATGACAACTTTGCACTATACTTTTAAGTATGGTTTAGAGCGTGATATCTTGTGTTTAAACGCCTCCAGGTGGAGAGGAACACTTCGGAAGTTGCACAAGCATCTTGATTCCCGCTCAACTTCTTTTGAAAACACGCCAGATATATTAATGAAATGATTTATCTTTCGTAGTTAGTTTTCAACTGACTAACTCTTCCTTATCCTATCAAAGATCTAACGGCGACTAGCCAAGGAGAGGTCCTTGACTATTCGTGGCGGTAGCAAACCAAGGAGTTTAAGATTGTGTTACAGAGTGAGCTTATAAACTGTTTTACAAAGAGAATAAACAGACTGATCACGAACATCTCGGACTGCGCTCAAAGCGCTGAGGGGCCTACAGGCGCCAGGATAGAAATTCTCTGAACAAATCTAAAAAACATTGCGTTCAAAGAAAACCAATAATTTCTGAGTTTTTTTAGGGTTTTACCCGAAATTTAAAAAAGGCAATCGTAGAATAAAAATCTGGTAAAAACCGGGTCGAACCCAAAAAATCCAATGCCCTACTCATAATATGTAATCCAAGCATTCTAGCCTAATCTCAAATATACTCTCTACCGAGTTTGATGAAAATCGATCAATTTATGCAAAAGACGTTAGCGGGTGACGGACACACGGACAAACGCGCACAGGAGAATTTCGGGAGGCTTCGCATGCTTCGAAAGCCAGCCTAAAAATGGCAGCGAAGGAGGTCATGAGCGTTGTTATCCCTCTAATTCTCTTGACTAGAGCCTTTTAAAGGTAACAGCGATTTTTAGCCTGCATTCCAGAATGGAAATAGGATTATATTTAGTTTCTCCGCTGTGTTTGTCTGTCTGTCCCCTCCTATTAATTTTTGAACCAATAGACCGATTTTCATGGCACTTGGAGGAAATCTCTTGGTACAGGGGCCGAGCTCTCCGGATGATAGCTTTTGTTGCGAAGATTTAAAGCCCCGGGTTCGATTCCAGGAACTATTTAATCTCCCCGTTTGATTTCCATGGGAAATCTGAAATCCATCCCACAGAGTAATTTTCTCACATTAAAATATCTTAGAATTGAGATATCGGAGCGGAATTTGTACTATACTCTGAGTAATGGAATAAAGATTCTAATTATTATCATTGAATTTTGCTTATCGATTGTATTTCTTGGAATATGACGTCAATACTGTCTGTTTCGCTGTTTTTATCAGCCATTACGACAGTGTTGCCATAGCAACAGCTATTGTTGGACTCGGATTCGATTTAGTCTGCTGCAATAACACGCGTTGCAAATCAAATCTTAAAAAAGTGGTGAATTTACATTCATTTAATTGAAAGCAATTATTATGTGCAAAGTAGGCAGCATAGGCTCCGTTTTTTGATCAATTTGTTGAATATATTTTTATTTTCTCAATAGACGAAGTGTAGAGAAATTGTTTTCATGGAAAAAATCGAGTTAGAGATTCACAACAGAAATACATGTTTTAAGGTCCTCTGAACACGTTTTGACTATTTTCTCGATGATGTGTGTCTGTATGTGATGGGATTTTGTGGGCTCTCTAACTCTAAAACTTACACTTGTATCAATGCCAAATTGTATATTTAGATAGAGTAGTATATAATGAAGAGCTGATTAGGTTTCTGCAACAATCGCTCTACCGAAAGTGGATGTTTACTCAAGTCATATTTTTGTTTTTGGAAAATCATCATCATAATCTATTTAAATTTAGTTTATTATGAACTTCATAGTTAATGTTATTCTCTTTAACTTTTGTATTAAACATTTGTTAGTTAACGCATTGTTAAGGTATTCTATTAGCGTAATATTTGCATTATTATTTGATGAATGCAAAGCAGTACTGGAATAAAAATCGCAGGAAATTTAATTTTCTACAATCACTGTTACAAACATTTCTCCAGATGACGCGCTGTTGAAGAGATTTTAAAAACTAAATTTTTAGCTGCCACAACTACACCACCTACCGGCAACTATTGTAAACATTTTACACTCCTTTTTATCTTCTTAATTGTTGGAGCTTCGTGGCTATATCCAATCTCAGAAGGCTTCGGTTTTAGTTTATTGCTGTTCTTTGTAAAATCTTTCAATTTTTCTCGCAGTTCCTTAAAACATTTATTATCATTTAACCTATTTGGAATTCGTAGTAATATCACTGGTATGGAGAAAATCATGTGTTGGCAACATCAGATTTTTTTTTGTTTTTTAACTTTCCAGGTCATCGACTATAAATAAATCGATTGCCTTGGAAACCAGAATATTAGGAAAATTATTTTTGCTTTACAAATTCTTTTAGAAAGTCTCCTGTCTCCCCTTTTCTCACTCTCTCCCTCCTATCTCGATCCCCTCTCCTCCAGCCTCTCTCTCTCCCTCCCCCTCCCTCTCACTCCCTTTATCCCGGCTTATTCACTCCCGAACTCAACTTCCCTCGGTTATAAATACGTACACAAGTATCCATCCCTCACCCGCTCTCTCTCCTTCTCACTCCACTTCATCCAATCACTCCCTCTCTCTCTATATATATATCTCCCCCTCCCTCTGCAGCTATTTAATCCCTACCTCTCTCCCTCCTTTCATCTCTCACTGCCTTCATATCCACCCCTCCGTCCCTCTCATAATGTCATATATCAACCAGGCATTAATCTCCTTCTCTCCCTCCCTCTCTCTCCCTCTCTCTCCCTCCTTCTCTCTCCATCTTCCATTTAGGGTTACTTTGCCTTAAACATTCCTCGGTTCCTCCTTGTCATCTCAGAATTCTCCCTCTCTCTCTCTCTCTCTTACCATTCCTACTCTTCTTTATTCCCTCTTCCTCTTTCACTTCATTTCCCTCCCTCTTACTTTCTACCTTCTCTCTCTCTTCCTCAATTCATCTTCCTTTGTCTCTCTCTCTCACTGTTTCTCTTCCTTTCTCATTATCTCTCTTTTGCCCTACCTTTCTTCCTCTATGTTTTCTTCCACCTTTCTCTCTTCCTCTTTAACTCTCCCTCTTCCTCTCTCTTTTCGTCTCTCCCTGTCTTTCTTACTTCCTCTCTCATCCTCTTTATCTCTTCCTCATTCTCTTCCTATCTCTTTTCCTCTTTCTCTCTCTTACTCTCTTCCTCCCTCCTTTGCTCCCTCTTTCCCTATCTCTTCCTCTTTATTTTCCTCTCCCTCTCTCTCTCTCTTCCTCGCTCTCCTTCTCTTCCTTTATCCCTTCTTCTTCCTTCGTCTCTCTCTTTCTCTCTTCCTCTCTCTTTTACCATCTCTTCCTCTCTCTCTTCCTCTCTCTTTTACCATCTCTTCCTCTTTAACTCTTTCCTTTTCTATTCCTTTCTTCCCTCTCCCTTCCTATCTCTCTTCCACTCTCCCTTCCTTTGTCTCTCTCTCTCTCTCTTCCTTTTCTTCTCTCCTCTTCCTCTCTTACTCTCTCTCTCTTCCTTTATTCATTCCTCTTTCTCTATCTTTCGCATTCGCTCTCTCTCTCTCTTTATATTCCCCCTCTCCTTTATTACTTTCTCCATATACGAAGTATAGATAAGGCATTGTTTTCATGAAAAAATCGAATTCGAGATTTCAACGGAAATACACGTTTTGAGGTCCCCTGAACACGTTTTGACCATTTTCTCGATCATGTCCGTGACCACCAATGACATATTTGTTAAAGGGACTAGTACTGATTAGTTTTTGTTTATAGTCGGTCAACCTGGAAGCAGGTGTTTACTCTTTTCACTAATCCGTTTATCTGAAATAATATTTTTAATATTTGATGAATGTAAAAAAAGTATAAGAATAAAAGTTTTAGGAAATTTAATTTTCTACAGTGTTTCTTCTAAACACTGTAGAAAATTGAATTTCCTACAACTTTTATTCTATATAATGCACTGTTTAAGATATATTTTTTTAAATAATTTTTTACCCGCCACCACCACACCACCTATGGGCGACTATTGTGAACACATTATGCTTAGTTACGCCTTAGTAACACTCCTTTTTATTTTCTAAATTGTTGGAGCTTCGTGACTATATACAATATCAGAAAGCTACTGTTTGAGTTTATTTGTTCATTGTAAGATCTTTGATTTTTTCTTGCAGTTCCTTAAAACAGAGGTTCTCGACCAGGGGGGGGGATTCCCCCCCCCCCCCCCCCCCCCAAGATGGGAATTTTAGGGTTTCAGGGGGGAATTGGGATCACAGACCCAAAACTGTTGGAATATTGATCTTTCTACAAAATACAATTCTACAGATTTTACATAATCGACAGGACATCACACTTTATTGTACGCCACAGAATAAATTAAAAATAAAGATAAATATTTCATTTTTTATCTGCGTATTATTTGGAATGCACTTTTTGAGTCAGGCAATCTTGGAAAGGGGGGAATGACATCCTGACATATGGTGGAAAGGGTGCGTTGGGCAAGAAGTTTGAGAAACACTGCCTTAAAATATTTCTTGCCATTTAACCTGTTTGGAATTTTCGGAAACAATACAGGTATGGAGAAATTCATGCGGTGACCACAAGATTTTTTTTATTTTCCCTTATCTTCTTGTTTCCGTCTCTTCCTCTATTTTGTTCTGTCTTCCTCTCTCCCTTCCTCTTTTTTTTCTTCCTCCCTTTCTCTCTCCTTTCCTCTCTTTCTCTCATCTATTTTCATCTTATTCTCTCTCTCCGCCTCCCTCTTCCTCTCTCTTTCTTCCACTCTCATCCTTCCCCTTTCTTTCTCTTTCTCTCTCTCTCTCTCCAATTCTCTTCCTGTTTACTTCCTCTGTTTTTGTTTTACTCTTCCGTTCTCTAATTCTTCCTCTCTCTCTTTCCACCTCTTGTTTTTCTCCCTCTCTCTATTCTCTCTTTCTCTATCCTCCCTTCTCGCCTCCTCTCTTCCTTCTTTTATCTTTTTGTCTCTCTTCAACTCTTTCTTTCTTCCTCTTTAACCTTCTCGCTTCATTTTCATCACATTCCTTTTAGTTTTTCTTTTATTGTTTCGTCTTTTTCCTCCCTTTCTTCATTCTATTCTCTCTTTCACCCCTCATTCTTTATTTCGAAATTCTATTGACATTTTCGCGTTCTCTTGTCACATTTTCCCAATATTAGCTTTTTATCATCGCCTTTTCTTTTCCCTCTTCTCTTATTCTCGCCACTTCATCTCTTCTGTTTTGAATTATCTTCGCTTTCTTTAATGTCCTCCTCCTCACGAAAATAATCGCGCTGTAATCCGTCGAAAGCGTGTGGCAGTGTGTGTGTAATCTAACTTACGCTAATTTCTACAAATATACAAACGTCTGTTAACCAGTCGTGTTGCAACCGGTACATTAAAGCTCCGTTGATAGTCTCTCGCGGCATTTAGATGCACTCCGGGTATTTCTAAACATAAATTGTGTGTGCGAGGATTTTCTTTAACCTTCTCAAGCAATGAATACCGAATTGGCCTAATAACACTCTAGCATAACCTACCTCCTGCTTGCACAGATGTACGTATCTACCTTCGATATATAATATAGTAGTAGAGGGTGCTTGCATGCTGCAAGCATTTAATCTCACCTTGAAAAAACACTCATTTTTCCGTGAGATATTTCATCATGGTTAATATTTCTTTAATTCTAAATATTTCTCCTCTTGACGGGTTTTCGTTTTTTCTTTATGGAAAAGTAATGGAGTAAAACTTTCACTAATTTTTGCAATTTTAGGAATATTATACTTTTCCCACATTGAGTTAATAATGCCACACATTTCTGCCAATTTTTAAATTTATAGTACAATTAGAAGTGAAATAACATTTATATAATTATTTAAATTTAAATAATTTTTACCGGCCGAAATAACATTTTTATGGATAAATTGAAATGTGTATTCGTTTAAATAGATTAACCTCTGAATAATTTTAAAATTTCAGTCTCCTAACTTGCGGCGTAGTGTCTAAGCATCTACCAATTTTTTAAAAATTTAAGAATTTTTAACTACCAAACAAACAAAAATATCAAAATTTCTATAATCCTTATTTCGTTTTTTACAAATCCTACCTCTAAAAAAAGTTTCACCTTCGTGGCACATTCGGAAATACATAAACCTTGAAAATTTGTTTAAAAAATTGTGAATTTTTAGCGGCCGCATTGTTGCACTTTTTCAAGATTTTCGTATTTTCTAGTCGGTCCTGTACAAAATCCTACCTAAGAAAAAAATTTCGAATCTCCAGCTCATCTGGAAGTGCCTGAACGTTAGCATCCTCCTATATGCATGTTATATGTTATCTCCTCCTCCTCTGTAAGAAAAGTCTATATATAATGATAGTAGCGTGTCCAGTATCGACATCCGCAGACTGTTAATAGAACTATTGTGCGACGAGTAGAGTTACAAATTTTTCAGATGGATGTCGCCCTAATAGACGTTTAGTCGCAATGGGATTATTTGTTTGGGTCGAACTACAATGTTTATTGCTCGTAATCTTCTTAAAATTTCACTTCAATTTTACGTTTTCTCTTTCATAGCTTTTCCTTATGTCCCTGCAATTATAATCTTTCCTCTTAACCCTGATTTTCGTCCTTTATTAACACTTCAGCTCTTACTTCACCCTCCTCTCTCTCTCTATCTCTATCTCTCCCTACCTCCCATTCTATTCTATTCTCCCCCTCCCTACCCTCTCCCACACATTCTTCTTCCTCCTCCTCTTCGCGCCCCTCCCGATCTGCCCCCTGACGGGAAAATCTTAAGGCACAACTTCATCCCCCTTTCCATCCGGAAGATAGAGCCACCTGTCTCTTGTAGAGGAGCGGGTGGGGGGTAGGTCTTTATCTCTCTAAGACACGCTTCTCTCTCCCTCCCTCTCCCTCCTCTCTCTCTCTCTCTCTCTCTCCTTCATACTGTCCACATACATTAAGAAAACCCGACCCAACCCGCCACGCTATGCATTTCTTCACACTTTCTCTCTCTCTCTTACTTAACTCTTCTATTCTCTATTTTCCTCTATTCCTCTATCTCTTCCTGATTCTCTCTCCGTCCTCTTCCACTC
Source organism: Tanypteryx hageni (assembly GCA_028673005.1). Taxonomy (NCBI): domain Eukaryota; kingdom Metazoa; phylum Arthropoda; class Insecta; order Odonata; family Petaluridae; genus Tanypteryx; species Tanypteryx hageni. Next base: position 6,494,631 of record CM054119.1, on the reverse strand, counting down.
ACTTCTCCCTCCCTTAACTACCATTCTCTTCCTTTCTTCCCTGATCCCCTTTCGTACTTTTACTTTCATCTTCATCGATGTTTGTTTAACGCTCGTATTTCTTACATATTTCTGGATCTAATGATCAATCCTTCGTTATTAATCCCGTGCTCCTCGTGCGTTCTCTCTTCATATCTCTCTCATTCCATCCTCTCTTCATCTCTCTCTCTCCCTCACTTCCACTAACTTATCTCTCCCCAGCTCCCAATCCCATTCTCTGCTTCTCGTCTCCTTTCATCTTTAGTATTGCTGTTTTTTCAGACCGTTCGCTATTTATTTGTTATATATTTCTCTTCTCTTACTCCATCCTTTTTTTGTTCCTTTTTTCATATTTAACATTTTTATAAAAGTTAGAAGATCTGATTAGTTTTTGGTAAAAATCGGTCGACCGGAAGTGGGTGTTTACTCTCGTCACTTATCCGTTATTTAAAAATATTTGCTTTAATATTTGATAAATGTAAAAATGTATCGGAATAAAAGTTGTAGCAAATTTTATTTACTACAACCTTTGTTTGATACATTTTTCCATATAATGCATTGTTTAAGAGATATCTCATATTTTTATCTGCCACCTACCGAAGACTTTTAACAAATGACGCTTAGTTACGTCTTAGTAAAGCTCCTTTTTCTTTTTTTAATTGTCGACCGGAAGTAAATATTGACAACGATCCCAGAGATAACAACGTGTAATTTTCCATATAAATATGGAGAAAGTCGTGTGTCGCCCACATCTGTTTATTTATTATGTAACCTAATAGGAATTTTTAGGAATATTTCAGGTGCGGAGAAAGTCATGCGTTGGCCGCATCAGATTCTTTAGTTCTGTGTGTTATTTAGCGTTCCACTCTGTAGTATATCATTCGCAATCTCGAGGAATACTTTTTGTGTATTTTTTGGGCTCTATATCTTATCCTCTCCAAGTTTATCCTCTCTCTCTCTCTCTCTCTCTCTCTTCCTCTTGCCTTGTTCATCATCCCGTTGTGACTCTTACCAATCGTTCGACTAGCAATAAGTCTTCTTCTTCGAGAGCTTCCTGGATGGATTATTCTTATCTTCGCCATCCCTCCCCCTCTCTGACTCTCTCTCTCTCTCTTTCTATATATCTCTGTTCCCCTGTCCTTAACATTCTCGAGAGAATTTATTTCTCTAATACCAACCTCTCTTCCTATTCTTACATATCCACTCTCCGAGTCCGTATCCTAGCCTTACACTAACTTCTTACTCTCCATCCCACTCTCCTTCTCTCTCTCTCTCTTCCTGTCTTTCTCTCTTCCTTTCTTCTTCCTCCCCCATCCTTTCTATCTTCCTCTCTCTTTCTGCCATTCTCTTCCTTTCTTCTATCCTTTCTCGACCTCTCTTTTTTCCTCTCTCTCTCTTTCTTCCTCTCTCCTTTCCTCCCTCTTCACGTCTTCATTCCATCCATGACCTATTCGTATTGTGACAAATTTTCCCTGATATGTATAGCTTTAAGTTTTTCGCGTATTTATATTTACTTCTAAATTTCACTTATTGATGTCTTTAGTGAATCTGAGTGGGTTTCGCGGGTTTTTCATACACCCCACCCCCTTCTTGTGCAGGCGTTTCCAGCAACAGTGAGCTGTTTGCATGGATTTCATTATTAAGCAGTCCTCATTTTCCCCCACAAATTCATATTTTCTTTTCCAATACTTTTTATTGTTACTTGCATTTACATTGCTAATGTTCTATGTATTATTATTGTATGTTTCGTGGCGAGGCGTTAGTCTCAATCTCGCCCCAAATAAAGACCGCATAAATCAATCCTTCTCTTTTATCTCACGCTTTCCCTTTTTCTCCCTTCCTAGCTCTTTCTTCTTCTTCTTCCCACCCTTCCTCCCCCCCTTCTTTGGTTCTCTCTCGTCTTCTCCATCTCTTCCTTTTTCTTTCTTCCTCTCCTCCTCTCTCCGTCTTACTGCATCCATCCGTTGCTCCCTTTCTCTATGTCTGCCTCTCTGTCTCTTCATCTCATCCTGTCTCCCTCTACAATCCTCTTTCTGTCTTTCTTCGCTTTCTCCCTCATGACCTCTCATTTTATCCTCTCGCTCTTCATTTTTCCGCTATACTCTCTTTCTTTCCATCTATATGTCACTTCCAATCTTCCCCTATCTTTTTTCAGCTCTATGTTTTTCGAGGTATTTCTTCCTCTGTCTATCTCTCACATTTCTCTTCCCCTCTCTCGCTTCCTCCCTATTTCGCTCTCTTTTCCACGCATTCTTCTCCTCTCTCTCCCTCCCTCTATCTTCTATTTCTTTTTCTTCCTCCCTCTCTCTTCTTCTTTCTCTTTCTTTCTCTCCTCTTCCCTCTCTTAATCTCTCACCCTCTCTTCTCTCTCTTCCTCTCCCTTCATCACCTTCTTTCTTCCATTTTTCCCTTCCTCTCTCTTCCTTCCTCTCTCTTCTTCCCTCTCACTTCTCTACAAATTCGTTTGTCTGTCTCTTCCTCCCTCTCTTCTTATCTTCCTCTCTCTTTTCATCCCTCCCTTCTTTCTTTCTTTCTCTCATCCTCTCTCTCTCTTCGTCTCTCTCCCGCTATTCTCTCTCTCTTCCACCCTCTTCATCACACTCTTTCTTCCTCCCTCTCTCTTCTTCTCTTCCTCCCTCTGTTTCCCTCTCTTTCTCTCTATCTCTCTTCATCCCTCTCTCTTCTCTCTCTTCCTCTCTCCCTCCCTTTCTCTCTTCTTCTCCCTCCCTCTTTCTTCTCTTCTCCCCCCCCTCTCTCTCTTTTTCTCCCTCTCTCTTCCCCATATCTCCATTTCTCCGTAACTCCCCCTCAATTCCTCCTATTCTCCTCCTCTCCCTCTCGTTCTCTCCTTACCATCTCGTCTCCCTCTCTCTCTTCCGAATCTGCATTTCCCTCTTATTCCGGTATTCTTTTCCTCGATTCCTTTCCACGCCCTTCCCTCTCTCTTTATCCCTCCCTCCCACTCCCTTCTTTGACACTCTTCCTTCCTTCCCACCCTCTCTCTCTCTCTCTCCGCCCTTCTCTGTTGTCCCTTCCCCTCACTCACTCCCTCCTCACAAACACATGCATCACTCTCTCTCCTATTCTCTACATTTCTATATCTACCGCTCAATTCATCTCTTCTCCGCTTGTGTTGCTATGTATGTTTGTGTATGTACTATATCTTATTCTCGTTTTTGCGTCAAAAAGAAAAAGAAAGTTCGGCCGACTGGTGCCCCCCCCCCTATCGAATGGGATTGGATTTATGGGTTTGAAAAGGTGGACGGTTTTTAAGGTTGAAAAGGGGAGGGGGGTGCGGAGGGGGATTGGACTGTGAGGAGCAGCGAGGCTGCAGTTGAAGGAACGGGTGGAAAAACATAGGATATCCAACTGGATATCGCTTTCGAAGGAGCAGAGTGAACTGCAGAAAAAGTAGAAGAAATTATCGTGGAATGTATCCGCAAAGTAATCTAAAAGTAGTGCGGAAAGTATTTGAAAAGTAATGTAAAGGTAACGTAGAACGCATATGCAAATTAATTTAAAAGTAGTCCAGAAAATACCTGCAAAGTAATTTCAAAGTAGTGCAGAAAAGTAATGTAAAAATTGCGTGTAAAGTATCTGCTATGTAACTTAAAAGTACCGTCGAATGTATCGGCAAAGTAATGTAAAAGTAGCTTAGATAGTATCTGCAGTAACTCAAAGGAGCTTATAAAGTATCTGAAAAGTAATTAAAAGTAGCGTGTAAAGTACCTGCAAATAAATTTTGAAAAGCTTAGAGAGTATATATGCAAAATAACTTAAAGTAAGCGTGAATGTTACGAGTCAGCAAAAGAAAGGTAACTGCAAAGTAGCGGGAAAGTATCTATAGAGCTACAGTGACGTAGCAGAGAAGTTGACGCTAAAGCTGTAGCAAGAAAGTGTGAACTTTGACGAGAATTAAAAGAAAAAGCAACGAAAAAACTATGCCAAATTACCGGAATACATATTAATTAAAATGTAGCCAAGAAATGAATGTAAATTAGCGGATAGGTAATGGGAAAGTGAGGTGAATGTAATACTAAAGTGGCAAAATATTAAGCGAGAAAGTATTGGTAAAGTAACGTTAACGTAAGGTAAAGTTAAAGATAAAGGAATGACAGAGGTAACGGAAAGTAGCGATAAATTGATGGAGTATTAACTAGAAAGTTACACTAAATTTACGGTAAAGTAGAGGAAAAGTATTGAGTAAATTGCATTAAAAGAAAGACAAAGGAACGAAAAGGGAACGACGAAAGTAACGAGAAATTTGCATGATAAGAAAGAAAGGAACGTTAAGAAACGATAGAGGAATGCGAAAGTAACGCGAAAGGAACGAGAATAGAGAAAAACGATAAACGAACGAAAAAGTAACTGGGTAACAATAAAAAATCCACAGTATTATGTATCGTTGCGGTTACTAAGGATACCTTCATAGCCGTGAGGAGAATCGGAAAGTTGGAGGAAATATTTATAAGAGTGAATGTTTTTTCGAAATCTTTAAATGTTCCAATAAACGAGACGGGGGAAGAAACATGGAAACGAATTAGTCTTTTAAGGATCGGGAAAATAAATTTTTTAAATCTCTTCGTTTCAACACGATCATAAAACGGCCAGGGAGATGTTTTATTGAAAAGAAACATTCCCTATAAACTCACGTGATTAGGTTTTATCTTATTACTATAACTTTCTTGCTACACAAAAAATCTGATGGGGCCAACACAAGACTTTCTCCACATCTGTAATAGTATTTCTAAAAATTCCAAATTCGTTTAATGGCAATAAATATTTTAAGGAACTGCTAGAAAAATTCAATGACTTCACAAAGAACAGAAATAAACTGAAGCCATGGACTTCTGATATTGGACAGCCTCGAAACTACAAAAATTAAGAAAATAAAAAGCATTGTTACTAAGAAGAAACTAAAAACCGAGCAACGCCGGGTAATTTCAGCTATTAATAAATAAAATATTCCTTCCGTCATATATATATATATATACTAGTAGAAGGTGCTTGCATACTGCAAGAATTTCATTTCACCTTGAAAAAACATTAATTTTTCAGAGAGATATTTCATCATGGGAAATATTTCTTTAATTAAAAATATTTCACCTCGGGACCGATTTTCGTTTTGTTCTTATGGAAAGATAATGGATTAAAAAAATCACTAATTTTTGAAATTTTAATAATATTATACTTTTTCCACATTGGGATAATAATGCAACTCATTTCTGGCAAATTTTAAATTTGTAGCACAATTAGAAGTGAAATAACATTTATCTAATTGTGAAAATTTAAATTAATTTTCACGGCCGCAATAACAATATTATGGATACATTGAAATGTTTATTCGTATATATAGACTAAGCTCTAAATAACTTGAAAATTTCAGCTTCCTAACTTGCCCCATAATATCTAAACATTTACGTATTTATTTAAATTTTATGAATTTTTAACTGCCAAACAAAAGAAAATATCAAAATTTGTATAATACCTATTTCGTTTTTTTTAATTCTACCTATTGAAAAAATTCTGTTCCGTAGCATATTTGGAAATACATAAACCTTGAAAATTTGTTTAAACAATTTTTTTTAAATTCTACCTATTGAAAAAATTCGCTTCCGTAGCACATTTGGAATTAAATAAACCTTGAAAACTTGTTTAAAAAATTTCGAATTTTTAACAGACGCCTTGTTGAACCCTTTCAGGATTTTCGTTTTTTCTAGTCGGTTTTGCGCAAAATCCTAGCTACAAAAAAAATTTCGAGTCTGCCGCTTTTCTGGAAGGGCCTAAATATTAGTATCATCCTATATATATGTTATATGTTACTCCTCTGTAAGTAACGTCTATATATATATTATATATATATATTATATATTATATATATATATATATATATATATATATATATATATATATATATATATATATATATATATATATGCATTAGTTCTTATTCCCTATGCATTCTCAAAGCGATTCAGTGTTTACGAATTGGAATTCACGCTCGAGGGATTATGGAGTGGAAGGATGGTGACTGTTGGGTGTGTGTGGCAGGGGGTGTCGGAGGATTGGAGAATAACAAGTCACCGCTTTACTGCGGCAATAAAACGGGCCTTTTATGACAATTGCGCATCGTTAAAGTTCAGCGCGGCGGAGTTATTATGTTCGACGAATGTATGAGAAAGATATCGATCAGGACGTTGGTATTGCTGTCGATATGGGAGAATGGGTTGGAGGATAGGGGGAGGTTGTTGTTTTCGTCCAATTCTGTCCCGGAGACCGTTAAATCCTCCCCTAAAAAAACGATAGCAATCCACAAACAATTGAGGGGATTACCCACGGATTATTTTTAGATTAAATGAATTATTTACTCGCCCGGAAAAAAATGTTGCGCGAATAAGTGGGGTGAAATATACCCCAATGTGATTTGTTTCATTTCCATAGGAAACGAGTAGGGATGTACACTGGTTTCCCGTGATACGGAAGTCCTTTTCGTCAAATTCGCCGTAGTATGATCATATACTAACGTATTTGCGTTGAAACCAGACAATTATTTTTCCTTGTATTGTGGTATCCCTGCTTCTTAGATCCGTTCTAAACATGTTCATTTCGTTTTCCCATTCTATAATCGCCCTACAAACTAAATTTCTTTGAAATCGATTCAGCCAACGTCTTATAAATTCATAGTTACAGAAAAATACTAACCTTGATATTGTGGTAGCCCTGCTTCGTCGACCCGCTTTAAGTATGCTATTTTGGTTATCTATTTATACGAAGATTAAGTATACTATATTTGGTCAAAATCCATTGGGTCGGTTCTCTAGAAATACGCGTAAATTAAATATTATTTTACCTTTAATTGTGCTCTTAAGCTCCTCTTCAAAAACCTTGATTTCATTATGGTAGTTTGTGAAATTCTTATATATAAAATTTACTTGACATCCGTTCAAACAATTCCTTTCAAATCCATAGTTACTGAAAGAGTTTAATTTGTAATTGTGGCACCCATGTTTGGCCAAGTAGGTCTAAATATGCTATTATTTTGTGTGTGTGTGTGTATATATGTATGTGTTTGTGTGTGTGTGTGTGTTTATTATAAATATTAAATTTGGTTTACATTGATGCTGACAGTTCAACATAAATACTTGTAAAAAGAAAGTTTTTATTCCTTATATTGTGGCACCCCTTGATTTTCGCTTATATAAGATCGCAAAAACTTTAAATAACTATTGATTTATTCATTTATGCGGCCCGCCGATGCTCGCTTGACTTCCAATGCGGCCCTCAGAAGCATTCACAACTTCTAATGTGGCCCGCCGTAGAGAAAAGGTTTGCCGACTCCTGATTTAGATATTCGATATGTGGAGGAACAAAATTTATCGGGAATTTATTTCAAAGCTCTCCTTTTAGTCATTTCCGAGGTAAATTTAAAACAAGTGAGGGATGAATTGCGTAGCAAATTACATATGGCGCCATTTTTATTGTATTGGGATTGTGACGTCATCGTCGCAAAATTTCATCTTTGGTTGAGATAGGGAGTGATAAATTCTCTTTTGAAAGCGTTATGTCAATTTTATATTTCCTGGCCTATTATTTTCAAATTAATTTATCGTGAATTCAACAAATATTTGAAATATTTACAATACATTTCCATCGCCCTATGTACTCCGATAAGTTAATGTTTTTTTTTAGTGAATAGAATATTTCGTGCTTTCGGATTGCCACGACGACGTGTTCTAACGCCGTTGGTTGAGATCAAAATACGTTCTGTTAAATCCCATTTAAATCATTAACTGAATGCTATCATAATATAGATCATTGGTTTGCCTATTTTGAAGCATTGGAATCGTTTCCACGGTGATTATTATTTTTATAATCGTTAAAAACCGAAGAACTTCTCTTTTTCTGATCGAAAAAAAGTTTTCGAAAGCAACAGGTTAAATTTATAATATTACGGATTATATTTCAATAACGTAGACTGCAGACAGTTCGGACAAACAGACGGTTGTTACGCAGTTGATTTTTAGACTGGTTTACAAAGGAAACATAGCCTTATGAAACAGTCGTGCGTGTGTGTCCCCCCCACCAACAACTTTTGCGCCAATAATGGACCGATTTTCGTGAAACTTGGTGCGAGGCTCGAGTTTCCAGGGCTCTCACCTCCGCGCTATTATTCATTTGGCGGGGATGGAAATCCCGGGTTCGATTCCAGGAACTTTTTCCCCCTATTTGTTTTACAAATCCATCTTGCAGGGATGTTTTATTTATTAATTTTAAAATATCTTAAAATTGCGATATCGGAGATAGGTTTGTACAGTTTTAAGGGGAAAAGGATGCAGATTCTAATTCTTATCGCAGAATTTCGATAATTGATCGTGTTTTCTTGAATTTATACTAAAACATAGCGTTGTTGCGCATTGAATCGCATTTTATCGGATTGTTGCCATGGAGACGATTATTATCGAACTCTGCTTCAGCATAGACGAGTGAACAAATGGGTTATTTTCTTTTCCGCTCGAGTACCCTTCAGCAATGGACAGTTGATCAATACATATTAGCGTGTTATAAACAGTAACATTTATTAAATTCGTTTATTTAAAAAAAATACATTCGAAATAAATCAGAAAGAGATTTTGACATTTCCTTTAGTGTTTTAAACCTGATATTGAGCAATAATTGATTTGCTTTCCAATTTTTCTCTATCATTGACGAACTATGAATAACATGAGTGGTATTTAAGGTATGAGAAGTCCTTGGAATGACGAACACATGCCGAAACATTTCCTTTCAATATGAGTAATCGATTTGGGACTTGGGGAAACCAGCCTGCATTTAGTCCTGGTTCGGACTTCTTGTTTTATATTTAGCGCAACCACAGGTTTCAGATAATGCGGCTGTAATGGCATTTAAAGGTAGATTTTCTTTTGTTATGTGTTACAGAACTAAGAGAGCATTATCAACTCGAAATTATATTCTTAGGCGTAAGGCATTGCGATGCTTACAGTTTATCATTTTAATTAGGCGAGTTGCGTGTATAGGCGTAATTAGTATAATTTTATTCAATTCGTTCTAAAAAAATCTATTTGGAGATTTCGACGTGAATGCACGTTTTGAGGTCACCCAAACACGTTTCGACCATTTTCTTGATCACATCTTTGTGATAGGAATTGTTTTTGGCTCTCTAATGCAGAAACTACTAATTAGATCAACGCAAAATTCTATATTTGGCACTTATATTGGAGTGACAAGAGCTGATTGGTTTTCGGTTAAAATCAGTCAACCGGAAGTGGGTGTTAACTCTTGCAACACGTTTCTTTAAAATATTTGCGTTAATATTTGGTCCTTGTAAACATGTACTGGATTACAAAGTAGGAAGTTTAATTATCTACAACTTTTGCTCAAAACATTATCCAATGTAACGCATTGTTTGAGAGATAAATTAAAAACCGTATTTTTCAGCTACCACCGCACCACGTAGAGATGACTCGCTTTTGTTTACGCTTAGCTACGCCTTAGTAACGCTCCTTTTTATTTTCTTCATTGTTGGAGCTTCGTGGCTATATCCAATATCAGAAGGCTATGGTTTCATTTTGTTTCTTTTCTTTGTCAAGTCTAAAATTTTCTCGCAGTTTCTTCAAATACTCATTAACATTCAACCTGTTGGGAATTTTTAGAAATATTACTGGCATGGAGAAATTCATGTGGTGGCCATATCAGATTTTTTTCCTTCCCACCGCTTGGCGCATTCTTCCGCGTCTAGCTCAACCATTTTGGGTCAACCTAATATCACGTCACAGGACGAAAAGAAAATCCTCAGATAAATGCGTCCATTCGAGTGGAAATCACTCTATCTCGAGGATAATAAGATACCTTCGCAGTTTAATTATGAAACCGTGGCGATGTTTACCATGTCATTCCGGAATCTCTGGACGATATCAAGAAATTATGAATTCATATCAGCAGACTCGGCGCCGTTTAAATGCAGGCACGTTCGTCAGCGCCTATCCTCGGTGCAAATGGTTGCCTGCCATCTGGTGTGGACATATGAAACGATGCAGAAATGAACAATCAAACCAAATGTCCTCAATATTTACTTATACCTGAGAGGCCTCTATACATTGGCCTTCAAATTGTCATGGCGTCACATTACGTCATGGCCACTTAGCAGGTTCGGTTGAACCGTCTGTTACTCTGTATGTAACACCATGATTTTTGAAAACTCCTCTGTAATTGGATTGCATATGTTCCCATTTTATTGTAAGATTTTCAGATATTTACCTAATAGTAGCGTTACCCGCAAAATCTTTTGCGAAATTAGTCAGAAATCTGAATGTTTAATAGTTATAATAACCCGTTTCTCCTTCTAAAATTAGACATCTGACATTTTGAATTTTTTTGTTTGTTTTTATATTATGTATTGCAATTTTTATTGCTTCTCCCTTGCGAAGGTTTATTATAGACGGTGATTGTATCGGAGGCAACAATGCGGGTCGCCGTGGCAACGCCCTGAAAGAGCACGAAAAAGCCATAAAAGTTCGAAAAGAAACGCGTATTTCTCTCAGATTCTTTCGTGTAACATCTAAACAACGCAAGAATAAGATATTTTATAGTTTTATCCGTCGAATAAAGCAAAAACGGAGAAAATTGGTCCATATTTACATATTTTAATGACTGAATGAAATAAACCTTGCACCTTGAAAAATCGAAACTCCGCCGTTAACATATGGGAAAATATAATCGTCTCCTGGAGTCGAACCTGGAACACTTATATAAACGAAAATAGGTTTATCGAGATCTCCCAGTTGGCAGTACACACATACACATACACACACATATATACACTCATATATGCACATATATGCACCATATACATAAACACGAATTCAGAAGAAACGAAAAGTCGATAATTATTCGAAGGATTTCGCAAGGCATTTGTTTTCTCCCACACGTTTTCGGCAGGTTAGTGGAATATTTTCCCCCCATCGTCCTTTCCAAAAAAAGAGAACAAACAGTTATGACTGTGTCCCGAATAAAAAAAATTTAATAGACGCGATAAATCCTTCCGGGCCTACGATCTTCATTTGTTATTTTTTTCCTTTCCGAGCGGGAGGGGTGGGAGGGGCGTGGTGTTTGCTTTTCCCGCCGCGGGATGTCGCCACTGAGAGGGTAGGATACGGTATTTTGTGGGTAGTAAGTTAAAAGGAAGCGGTGTGTCTGTATCTCTTCTCCCCCCCTCCCTCCCCCCCCCCCCTCCCCCACTCTCCTCCAAACCTAAAAAATCCGCCATCAAATAAAATAGAAGAACATCGAAATTTGTTTTTTTTTTCAAGCCGCGGTTCATATTTTCCCGAAAAATTTATTAGCTCCTGTTTTATGTCCTCAATGGCCCCGCTAGCTATTTTAAATTATTGCTCGACAATCATCCCGCTAACATAAACCATTTCGCATCTGATTTTTTCTCCCCAAACTCCCGAAATTCGTTTTTACTCCGGGGTTAAGTCGCTTAATCTCCGATTGACGGCGCTGATGTCTCGTCCTCTTTTTTTTTCTCCCGCATAATAAAACGGATGGTGACGTCACGGAGACTTGTAATGTATTCATTTATTCGCTTGCTTTATAAAAAAGGAGGAGATGGATAGGGCTGTCGATTTATAATACTTATTAGATAACAAGGACGAGATATGAAAACGAGTTTTATTTTTAAAAACAAAAGAGGGGTGATAACGCGCTTTGTACAAGACAGTGGAGTTACTTACGGATTATGTAATCGTGCCATAACAAGGTGATTGATATTCATGAACATGGATGTCATTAGCGCTTTGTATCGATCCGCGTTGTATCGATCCGCGTTATATCGATCCGCGTTATATCAATCCGCGTTATAGCGAATTCCGTTTGTATTTACTCGCAGTTTCATTGGTAGCAAACGCATCCATCTGAATGATATATGAATTTACACAGTAACTCAAGAAATACATGATAGATTTAATGTTTTTCAAACTGTCCACGCTAACACATGAAATTATCATTAGGGCGTAGAAACCATATTTCCATACAAATAAAAAACTTTTTAGCCTAATTTCCGGAATGGAAACATGCTTATAGATTCTTCGTTGTCTGTCCCTATATTAACTTTTGAATCAATAGACCGATTTTCACGACACCTGGTGGAAATGTCTTGCTACTGGGGCCGAGCTCTCCAGATTATAGTTTTTGTTGCGAAGATTGAAAGTCCCGGGTTCGATTCCAGGAACACTATCCTTCCCATTTGATTTTCACGGGAAATCCATCGTGCAGGGTAATTTTCTTTTAAACATTAAAATAGCTTAAAATTGCAATATCGGAGCGATTTTTGTACTATTCTCTTAGGAAAGGAATGAAGATTCCAATTTTTATCGTAGAAATGTGTTTACCGATTGTATTTCTCGTAATTTCGCGTAAATACTGGCGATTATGCTATTTTTATCGCTCTTGACGAGAGTGTTGCCATAGCAGCGACTATTGTTGGACTCGTATCCTGTCTAGTTTAATGCGCAAACGCATTATATTTGCCACGTGATCAATTTAGTTTCCCTTTTGAATATATTTGTAATATTTGATAATATTACATCGTTACATTTTAGATTAGCAATTGAAAGTTTTCATAGCATCGATACCTGGCGAGTGAAAGTCTTCTAGTACAGACGCCAACCATTTCCGTGCTAATCTGTTTGCGATTGCTCCAAACAATTCATTCGTGTATTTTTTGTGTTTGCAGGTGGATGAGAAGCCAAGACCGATAACTAGAGCAGGAAGGACTTTACACGCTCAAGAAGACATTGGGTGAGTTAATGGCGGCTATTTTGAAAGTTTCCGGTGCAATAATGTTGAAATTTATGCACGCTAATTTGATTGGTCGGGAATAATCGCGTCCTCATATTTGCATGTTCACGTGATTTCTCAAGACGCTATGTCAAAATGAAAATTACTCGATCAAATATGAAGATATAAACTTTAAATTTGACGGAAATTATCTACTCGGATATAAAAAATGCCGTTACGAGGGGAAATTTACGAAAAACTGGTCCTGGGTTCGACTCCAGGGGGGATTATTTGCATTCCCCGTAAGATAGCACGTAAAAAAATCGATCTTTTGACTTGCAGGCTTCCCTTCTTTTGGAAACTAAAATCTGAAACAATTGACTGACGACCTTTTGGATCTAGACCATTCTAAATTCTAAACACCTCGAAGTTTTTTATCTTGTATCTTGTAATTTTAATGGAATGTTCCCTTGCCAACCAATTGCATTGTTAAACCTCTAAATCCAATTGTTATTTCAAACCCTGTGAGCTTAAGCGTGCTTTGAAGGCTTTTGATACTATAAGGAAATGGTAATTACTTTCATAGCAACAAATGTAAACAACGCTCGTTGGTTTATTTACGATACGGAATACATTTGAATGTAGAACATTAATCATTCGCATATTATAACAAGATTGGGAAAGTGTATTCCACGTCGGAGTACACAGAGTTTCCAAATGCGTTCTTTGAGATTTCACAATGTTCTCAATATTTTTCGCTCAGATGGGTATTTAACGAGAAGCTGGCGAAGTACGTTGTAAAATACATGTAGATCTTCATGTAAAGTGGTAATTATTGTCCGATTTTAACCAATATTTGAATCCGTCAACAAATTTGAGCAAAACTCCCCAGTACCAATTTTCATCAAAATGTACGTCCTGCGGTTCGCGAGTTGAAACGGGAATATTGTAAAATACATGTAGGTCTTCATGTAAAGTGGTCGCAATTTTTGTCCGATTTTAACCAAAATTGGAATCTGTCAATCAATTTTAGCAAAACTCTCCAATACCAAATTTCATCATAATATACCCAGCGGTTCCCGAGTTGAAACAGGAATATTGTAAACTACATGTAGGTCTTCATGTAAAGTGGTCGCAATTTTTGTCCGATTTTAACCAAAATTGGAATGTGTGGGAAAATGTCAACAAAATTTCCAAATATCAAATTTCGTCAAAATACGTCCAAAGTTTCTCGAGTTGAAACAAAAGAAGTCTTACTTACTTGGAATCGTCGTAGGAGTTCGAGACTTGAAAGACGGAACGCCTTAAAAGAACACAAGTTTGTTTCCCCGCCATCAATTTTTGAATACGCGTCCAATCGATCAACAGATCAGTTTTTAACGCAAAAATTTGACATATTATTACTGATTTGCGTTGTTGCAAGTTTTTCTATAACTGCGTACCATTCAAGCAAGAAAAAAGGGTACTTAATTATTTACGTATCCTAGGTAACAACTTCTCTTCGATGTTTTCCCTTCCACTAGCAATTGACAAGTTATTAACATTTTACAATTAATAATGATAAATAAGCTGTATATAGATATTATATCCGATGAAACTTGTAAAAACTCGCGTAAAAATCCTTTTCTTCTGAGAGAAATCTCCGCAATTATTCTATTTTGCGATAAAATTTTTTTTAAGTTGTTGGGTGTTTGCCGCTTTTGTTTTAGTAACTTGTGTTATTCTTAACATAGTGGCTATTCTTTTTCCTCATCTGTTTATCATCGTATACAGTTTGTCGATGGTTACTAAACAAATCGTGACGTATCTTGTTTATATCCGTTTGCTACGAAGATTGTTCACATAAGCGACAGTTAAATAATAACATTTTCATCTCCCAAATACTTATATGTTCTTTATTAGGACGAGATTTAACAATTTATGCGGAAAGAGGACAGATATTTCCACAAAAATGTCCGCGTCAGAACATAATTGAGTATAGTTTTGATCGCGAATATTTCGCGCAATAATATCAGATTGGAAGCGGGATGCACATCAAAGTTTGTTATCTATAGCAATGGCTTTATAAATTCTGTTTAGTTACTGTTTTTCTAGTGTGAAAAGTAATTCCAGGAACACTATCCTTCCCATTTGATTCACGCGGGAAATCTGCGAATTCCATCGTGCAGGGTAATTTTCTCTCGCACATTAAAATATCTTCGAATCGTAGTATCGAAGAGGGATATGTACTGTTCTCTGAGGAAATAAATGCAGATTCTAATTTTTGTCGTGGGATTTTGCTAGTCTATGGTATTTTCTCGAATTCCGCGTAAATACTGGCGTTTTTCAGTTTTCATCACTCATCAGGAGAGTGTTGCCAGAGCAACGACCATTGTTGTAGTCGGAATCGATGTAGTCTAGTACATACACGCGTTATTTTTGCCGCGCAAGTGCGCATTTTCCGTTCGAATGTATTTGTAAAATTTTATGATGTTAAAAATTATGAAATTTGAGAACACAAATGCAACTCGTTCGCGGTGATTTATTAAAGATATTGATGGCAACATAATATATAATCGCTGCAACACATTTATATATATATATATATATATATATATATATATATATATATATATATATATATACTGAAATGTAAAGAATTGGAGGGAGAAAGAGAGAGAGGGGGGGGGGAAGACAGACAGGTGGAGCTGGGGTTGCAGGAATGGCGAGCTGGAATGTTGTAAGAAGTCAGGTTGAGTTGAGAGGGATGTGAATTTATGCGTTTCGGGCGGAATTTATATATATAAATGTTGCCCTCTTGATTTATGCCCCTTTTTCCCTCCCTCCAAAACCCATTGCTTCCTTATGGGGAGTGTGTATAAAAGGGGGATTTGGAGAGATTTTTGGGAGGGAGACAGGGAGGGAGGGAGAGGGCCGAAGGGAGAGAGGGAGATAGAGAGAGGAAGAGAGAATGTGGGAGGGAGAGAGGTAAGTAGAAGAGAGGGAGAGAGACAGAGGGAAGGAGAGGGAAATAGAAAGAGGTAAAGTGAGAGAAGGAGAGCTGGGGGAGAGACAGGGAGATGTAGGGAGGGAGGGAGTGGAAGAGAGATAAGAGGGAGGGAGAGAGATAGGAAGGGGGAGGGGGAGAGAGAATGGGAGTGGGAGAGGAGAGGTAAAGTGAGAAAAGGAGTGAATGCGGGAGAAAGTGGGAGAGAGGAGAGGAATAAAACGAAGGGAATTATGGGAGAAATATGGAGGTAGTAGGCTGTGAGATGGAGAGAGAGAGATAGAAAGTGAGGGAGAGAGTGGTTTGTGGGAGGTAGAAAGGAAGTGTTTGAAGAGTGAAGAAAATTGAAGGGAGAGAGATGTTGGAGTTGTTAAAAGGTGAAGAAAGAGAGATGTGGGAAAGGAGAGAGAAATGGAGTGAAAGAGGGAGGTGATGTAATGGAGATAGTGGGAAGAGAAGGTTAATGCGAGAGGGAGAAAGAGAGAGAGACAGAATTGTAGAGTGTAAGGGAGAAGGAACGAGGAATGAATCTGCTGTGATTTTTAAGCTATTTAAATCAATATAAATAATAACTAGAGGAATTACCCGCTGAACATCAACGGGACTTTTGATATATGCAACGGGTAATTCCGATAGTAAGAAGTAGTAAGTAAAATTAAAATTAAAACAGAAATATTCGGAAAAAATGTACAGATTCATATGATATGTTCCAAAAATCTCGTAGTATTTCTTTATAAACAATATTTCTTGTGTTGAAACGACCATCTCTCATCTTTCCTTGTCCATAACTTCCTAAGATCTTCGCTCTGATGTCTTCTAAACGTGTAACTCTGGAAAAGGCGACGTATAGCTGTCTGATGGGCGAAGCTTACAACACCTCGGATTATAACAGTTTAGAAGAAGAAAATAAGAGAAGTTAAAATGTAAGAATTAACATGAAAAAAACCTGAGCTGGCTAGACAGAGCCGTCTGAAAAGGGGGGAGGCATTCGCTCATGGCCCCGCGCCTATGAGGGCCCCGCGGATCTTAGAGACGGCTCTGTAATTAAATGAGAAATTTTATTTGTATAAATAGGGGGCCCCGCGGCAACCCTCTCGCCCGGGGCCCCGCGGGTCTTAGAGACGGCTCTGTGGCTGGGAATCACCATGTGAAAAAATATGAGCGCAAAGGATTAAAGGCTGCTACTTTAAATACAAATGAGCTTTTAAGGTTATCTGAAATTATTTACGTTGCTATCTATTACGTTTGAGGCTGCTACAACAATAATTTCGATGTTTCATAAAACTCTCAAAGCGAATAACGCAATTATTCCGTCTATTTGAAGGCTTAATAGACACTAATTCAATCAGAGGCAACAATGTGGGTCGCCTTGACAACACCCGGAAAGAGTACGAAAAAGTTATAACATTTCAAAAAGAAATGCGTTTTTTTGATATATTCTTCCGTATAACATCTAAACTTTGCAAGAATAAGATATTTTATAGTTTTAACCGTCGAATAAAAGAAAAACGGGGAAATTCGGTACATATTTACATTTTTTAATGACTGAATGAAATAAACCTTGCAGCTTGAAAAATCGAAAATCCCGTGTAAACTTATGGCAAAATATAATCGTCTCCCGGAGTCGAATCCGGGACTTTTTTCCGGGATGTTTGATTTTTCTAGGAACCACCTCTTGGGGGATTAACGATTGTGGAAGTTTCAGCTCTTAGTTCCATTGGGAAATTTGCGAAACTACTGTGAGAGACAGACAGACGGACACTTGAGAATTATTATATAAGGATACTATACAAAAGACTACCCCTTTGTCACTTTGTCCATTTGTTGCTCCCTCTGTCACGCTATAAAAATGCGAATAACTCGATGAAAGATTGAGATACGTTTTTGAAAGTTGGCAGCAATTCTCGATTCACATATTTTAAGGTTATGACGAAAACAAATCACGAATAAAGTCCTGGATTCGTTTCCGAGGAAGATATTTCCATTTCACGAAAGATAACACGTAAACATGGACTTCTCGACTTGATTCCTTTTTAGATACGAGGTGTCGGTGCTTGCATACTGCAAGCGCTAAATAATCGCCATACACCAAGATATAAACTCGTAAATGAACCAATATGATCAGAAGGGCCGGAAGACTTGAGCCACGTGGATCCTATATGCATTGCGCAATAAATTTCACGAGTTATAGCATAACATTCATCTTGAATGCGTCTGTTTCCGCGATGTTCATCTCGTTCCTTGATAAAGTCTCGTTGGACGTATACAACTCAGTCCAGGGGCAAAATTATTTCCAGGGAGTCCTGTCCGAGGCTAACAAATAAAATGCGTTTGAGAGACGCAGATTCGAAACAGACGGACTTTAAAAAATTAGACCCCATTGCTTTATATTGGTGAGCGGTCAATTCGCCCCCGGGACATTTCAATCCCCTATGAATATTTGGGGAAAATCTTTATTTTCATCCAAATAAGATCAATTGTTTTTATTAGTAGTCATTGAAATTAACAATGATAATAATTATCATAAAAACACAATTACTTTGAAAAATTAATAGGGTTACATTTCCAAAACTATAAACAATTTAATAGGTTAAGTGTACCACAGACAGTATATGCAATTACTATTATAAACAATTGAAGGGGTAATGCGTGCCGCCAGAACCGGAAACAATTTAGCATGTAATTTGTACCGAGAATAGTATAAATAATTGAACCGGTAAAAATCACCGCTATTAGTATAAACAGTAGAATAGGTAATGCGTACTGCCATACATATAAACAATTGAACGTGTAAATTGTACTGTCTATAGAATAAACATTTGAGCGGGTAAATCATAGCGACAGGAGTATAAACAATAGACAGCGTAATGTGTACCGCCGGAACTATAAACAATTGAACAGGTAATGCGTACAACCATAATTATGAATGATTGATCTGTCAACGTGTACCGCAATAAGAAAGACGAAGTTCTGACCCAATTAAAAAGAGTTCACTTTGAATGGGGTGAGAACGGCAAAAACAAGTAAATAGATGTTAACAAGCGGCTGCTTATTGGATGACGTAATCCAGACGAGAAAATAGAGTTCGTACGAGGAATAGTATACAATTTGCATCAGTTTTGGCAATTTTAGAATGTAACTTTTTATGTTGCTGTTTAGGAAATAAGGTACACTTTCAATGATTTCATTTATGAAATATGTCACTTTTAATTACCATTAATAAAAGTCGTTATAATGTTGGCAAATAAATCTCAATTCTAATAATGGGTGTCAATGTAGCGGGATTGTTTAATGATGATAAATTATTCGTTAGAAGTAAGAAAATACTTTTAAGCTGTGGAATATTTGATTTTTTAAATCAATCAATGTGTGGATAATATGTACGCTAAGTTAATATCTATATATCCTAAATGTGAAATCAAGTTGCAGAAAACGAAGGAATCAAATGTTCCGTATCGCACTATATAAAATTTTCTTTGGTAAACCTAATTGTCTTATTGGATAACAATAAAATACTAATTCGAAAGGGGGTAACATCAACATAATTTATCTACGAGAACATGTACAACACGGTATAAAAATATCATAATAAAATAATGAATAATGTGGTATAATTTACTGTAGTAAAAGCTAAATATAATAAATGTAGAGCTTGATAATAGTTGAAAACCATCTCGCAGGAGACCCACCGGAAGAAGTGGGGCGTAAACAATCGACAAAAAACCTGCTTATGAAAGCAAGGTAAACGTGAGATATAAAAAATAAATATATACTTTAATGAAGATACATATGGGTGGGGTTCAAATAGATGCGACACAACAACCAATTCAACTGTTTATACTATTTTGGGTACAATTTACCCGTTCAAATGTTACGCTATTGACGGTACAATTAACTTGATAAATTGTTTATAGTTCTGGCGGTATACATTAGCCATTCTATGGTTTATACTACTGTCAGCACAATTTACCAGTTCAATTGTTTATTCTACTGGCAGTACAGTTTACCCGTACAATTGTTTATAGTTATGATGGTTCGATTGTTTATACTTCTTGGCAGTACACATTACCTGTTCAATTGTTTATAGTTCTGGAGGTACACAGGAACCGCTCAATTGTTTGTACTTATGGCGGTACACATTAGCAGGTCAGTTATTTATAATTATGGTTGCACGCATTACCTGTTCAATCGTTTATAGTTGTGGACATGTGACAATATTAATTGTTTCAAATGTGTTATTATGATAATTGTTATTATTGTTAATTTCGATGACTACTTATAAAGATAACTGATCTTATTTGAATGAAATCTCCCGGGGGCGAAAAGACCTAGGACCAGCTGTTTTTACGATTCCCCGTTTAATTGAAGATCTTTCACTCTCCCTCCCTATTCCTCCCATTCCCTCCCAACTCTATCTTCCTTCCATCCCTCCTCTCTCTCTCTTTTCTCTCCCATCTCTCTTTATCTCCTTTCTCTCCCTCTAACTCTCATTTCCTCGCTCCATCCTCCAGATTTCTATCCATTCTCTCCCGTTCACCCTCTCACTCACTCCCTTTCTCTCTATCACTCCCCCCTTTTCTCCTTCCTCCCTCTCTATCTCCCTTTCTCCCTCTCACTCCCTCTTCCTCCCTCCTTCCATCTATCCCTCCATCTCTCTATCTCCCTTTCTCCCTCATCCTCCCTCTCTATTTCCTATCTCTCTCCCTCTCACTCCCTCTTCCTCTTTCTTTACATCTCTCCCTTCATCTCTCTATCTCCCCTTCTCCCTCCTTCTCCTCTCTATCTCGTCTCTATGTCTCTCTTCCTCTCACTCCCTCCTTCCATCTTTCCCTCCCTCTCTTTCTCTCTCCCTTACTCTCCCACGCAAGACCAAATCAGAAAACAAGGAGTTTAGTTTAGGCCAAAGTTTCGCCCACTTTACCGTTGAGGGCCCTTAACTTTCTTGTCCCCTTTTCCTTTGGGCCCTCCTCAGAGCAGAATGCAAATGCGGTGGGCCCCTTTCCCCCCAAAGGACGAGATAGTCCGGCGAATTCGCAGGTGAGAGGAACTTTCTCCAAACTCTCTCTCTCTCGCTTACTTTGCCAACTTGTCCGCAACTCCACTACAGCGCCCATTTCTCTCGCGGCGATCGTCGGTACTTAATGTCGAGTATCTCTCTCTCTCTCTTTTCCCTCTTCCTCTCATTTCTCTTTCCTCTCTCTCTTCATCTCATTTCTTCTCTCTCTTTCTCTCTCTCCGTTTTCGTTTCTTTCTCCCTCCCTCCTCTCCCATTCTCCTCTCTCTTTTAGTTTCTGCATATCTCGTTTCCTCTCTCCCTTCTCTCCTTCTCTTCCTCTCTGTATTCTTTTTCCCTTCTTCCTCTTTTCATCTTCCTCTCCCGCTTCTCCCTCTTTCACTCCTTCCTCTCATTCATCTTCCTCTCATTCTTCCTCTCTTCATTTCTTTCTATTTCTCTCTTCCCTCTTCCTCTAATTCTCTGCTTCACCTCCCTCTTCCTCTCCACCTTCTTTTCTCTTCCTGCCAATCTTCCTCTCACTCTTCGTCTCTCTCTTCGTCTCTGTCGTTCTCTCTCTCTCTTCCTCTACCTCTTCTCTTCCTATCACTCTTCCTATCTCATCCTCTTTCTCCTGTCACTTTCTCTCCCTCTCTCTCTCTTACTCTCCGTTCCTGTCTCTCCTTTCCTCTCTCTTCCTTCCTCTCTCTCTTCTCTCTCTCTCTCTCTTAGTCTCTCTCTTCCTCTCTTTCTTCCTATCTCATCCTCTCCTCTCTCTTTTTCTCCCTATATTCCTCTCTCTTAGTCTCCGTTCGTCTCTCTCTCTTCCTCTTCTCCATTCCTCTCTCTTTCCATTTCCCATCGTTTCTCTTCCTCTCTCTTCCTCTTCCTCTCACTCTTCGTCTCTCTTTCTCTCCCTCTCTCTTCCTCTCTTCGTCTATTTTCCCCTCCCTCTTCCTCTCTCTCTCTATGCTTCTTCATCTCCGTTTTACTTTCTCTCTTCCCCTTTTCCTTCCTCTCCATCTTCATATCTCCTTTTCCCTCCCACTTCCTCTCTTTCCTCTCTCAATCTTCTCTCTCTCTTTTCCTCCCCATTTCTTCAATATATTCCGATCGTCCTCTTCCTTTGCTCACTCTTTCTTACCACTTTCCCTCTTCATTCTCTCCCTTATCCTTTTCTTCCTTTCTGTCTCCCTCTTTCTCTCTTTTATTTCTCTCTTTCTCCTTTTCTCCTTCTTCCCCTATTTCCCTCTCTTCCTCGTCTTCTTTATGTTCCTCTCTCTATTCATCCTTTCCCTCTCCTCTTCCCCTCTCTCCCAATTATCACTTTCTCCATTCTCTTCTTATCCTTCTTCCGATCTTTCCGTATCCGCTCCAATCTTTTCCCACTCATTCTCACATACTCCTCAATCACTCGATCTCATGTTTTTCTCTTAATTGTGGTGGTCATTGTGGTTTAAAGACTCGAGTGTCGGGTGTCGCGTGAAAAGCGTCAAGTTCCCACGTTTCCTATAACTTTACAAAGTTTATTTTTGTACAGAAAATGAAACAAGATGATCCAAACAGAACTTATGACGCCTACTTCCCATTTAATCATTTATTTAATACTTATATTGGCTTTAAAAGCTTTAAATTCATCGCGGATATGTAGCTCTTTGTATTCCAAAATCCCATAATTTAGCGTTATATAAAATATAACAAATATTACATTCGAACATAATATTAAATTGATCACGCGTATTTGTGCGGCAAAAATGACGCGTGTACGTATTAGACTATATCGAATCCGAGTCCAACGATAGTCGTTGCTATGGCAACAGTCTCGTAATGAGTGATAAAAACCGGGGAATTCTATGAAATGAAATCGGTAAATAAAATTCTACGGTAAAAATTAGAATTTCTATTATTAATCTCAGAGAATAGTACAAATCCCGCTCCTATATTTCAATTATAAGATATTTTTAAGTGCGAGAGAAAATTACCCTGCACGATGGATTTTAAGGATTTCACATGTAAATCAAATGGAAGGATAATTTCCTGGAATCGAACCGGGAAATTTCAATCCCCGCAACAAAAACTATCCTCAGGAGAACATGGCCCCAGTAGCAAGAGATTTTCACCAAGTTTCATGAAAATCGGTCTATTGGTTCAAAAGTTAAGGGGGGGGGGACTAATAGACAAACAGACAGACAACGAATAAAGTATAAGCTTTTTTATATTCTGGAAATTGGTCTAATAAATGAAGAAAGACGTGCGCACCGTAAAAGATGTACATTAATGGCTTAGTTTAATATCTCAACTAAATATCAATGACTTTGCATAAAGTTCGGATATCGTGAAGCGATACATCAGACGCCATTTATAGGAAATGTTGAATTTTTTATTCGCCGATTCATGTCCTAATCTGTCGTAAATGATCGAAAAACCCTAAAACCTTTAATATTGACGAGTACGTGTAATCTTTCGTCGTAAATTACCCAATTCTTTTCACTCACAACTGCCAGTGTCTATAACAAAGGAAAAATACAGGTATTTAAGTTTAATTTCTCTTTCTCTCCTCTATATCTCTACTTTTCTTTCTCTGCCTTTTTCTCTCCTATCTCTTCTCCTGTACATTTCTTCCACTCTTTCTGTTTCTCTGCATCTCTTTTTAGGCGTTCTTTGTCAGGAAAGCGGTAATAGCTGAACGCCGTAAGGGCACGTCTGGTCCGTCCGTCCGTCCGTAGTAACTTTCACCTCTTAAACCGCTGGACGGATTTCAATTTAATCTTTATTAAAATTTATCGCCCAATTGTGGTTTTCAACTGAATCCGTCAATTAAAACTTCCACTTTACATAATTACTTCAATAATCTTATATTAGCATCTCGTTAACTGGCATCCGTCGAGCAACAATGAAATACTAAACTTTTCTCTCCCTAGCTCTTATATGACCCGTAAGGTATAGATTAAAAACTTTATTCGGATAGAGAACAGCGTTTACTGCAAGAAAGTCCGCGAGACCACATAATTACGAGTTGTGGTTTCGGAGATAAAAATTCGAGAAAATCCCGAGCAAAACATCGCATATTTTGTTTACATCTATCTCTAAGGCGGTTCTCTCGGCAAACAACAATTAAAAATCAATATATGTCTCTCCCATTCTCTTATATTAACTGCGAGGTATAGATTAAATATTTATTTGGATGGATTTACTACAAGATAGTCCCCGGGACTATAGTTTCGGGGATAAAAATTCGAGAATCCTATCACCATCTTCCTCTCTTCTCCTTTCTTCCTCCCGCTGTCTCTCTCTCTCTTCCTATCTCTCTTTCTTATCCCTCTTGCTTCTTTTCTTCCTCTTTTCTCCCCCTTTTCTTCATCCCCTCTCTCTCTTCCCCCTTCTCTTCCTTTATTTATTCCTCCCTCTTTCTCTCCCTCTTCGTCTTTCTCTTACTCCATCTCTCTCTTCTCTCTCTATTATTTTGTCTTTCTTTATCTTTCTTCCATTCCACTCTATTCCTCCGTTCCTCCATAGCTCCCTTCTTATCACTATTTCCCTTTCTTCCTCCCTTTCTCTCACGTCCATGTTCTTCTTTTCCCTCTTTATCTTTCTCTCGTTATTCCTCTTGCTTCATCTCTCTCACCGTTCCTTTCTCATCATTTCTTTCTTCCTCTCCCTTTTCATTCCACCATTCCTTCATTTCTTCATGTATCACTTCTTATCACTACTTTCCTCTCTTTGGTCATCTCCTCTTCCTTCCTTCCTTTCCTCTTTTCTTCTACATCTCTCTCTCTCTTGCCCTTTCATTTTCTTTCATCGATTCTTTCTTCACTCGTTTCTTTCTTCATCTTTCTCCCTCTTTCTCCATCTCTCTCTCTCTTCCTCTCATTTCCCTATTTCTTTCTTCCTCTCTCTTCGTCTTTCTCTCGCTCTTTCTCTTCCTCTCTATTCCTCTCATTCTTTCTCATTTCTTCCTTCCCCTCTTTCTTTCTTCATCTACTCTCTATCTTCCTCACTCTTCCTTTTATTCCCTCTTCCTCTCCCATTTTCTCTTCCTGTTTTCCTCTCCCTCTATTTTCTCATCCTTCCACCCCTTTTTCCTCACACCCATCTCCCTTCCCACCACCCTTCTCTCTTCCACTCCCATTCCCATTCTCTTCCTTACTCCATTAACCCTTTTTCCTTCTCTCTCTCTCTCTCCCCCGTTTCTCACACTCCTCTTTCTTCCTTTGTCTTCCTCTCTTTCTTCTCATCCCTCTTCATTTCTCTCTTCATCTTTCTCTCCATCTCTCTCTCTTCATCACTCACTCTTCTTTCCCATCTCTTATTCGCTCTCTTCTGTTCTTCTTCTTTTCCTCCCACTCCTCTCTTCTCTGTCTTTCTCTCTTCCTCTCTCTCCTCTCCCTCTCTCTTTTCTTTCCTATCTCTTATTCTTTCTTGTTCTTCTTCCCTTCCTCACTCCCCTTTCTCTATTCTCTCTTTCTTCCTCTCTTTATCTCTCTTCCTCTCTTCTTTCCTGTCTCTTACTCACTCTTCTGTTCTCCTTTCCTCCCTCCTCCTTTCTCTCTTCTTCTTATCTCTTCCCCTCTCTCTTCCTCTGTCATCCTCTCCCTCTTCCCCTCCCTCTTCCTATCTCTCTTCCTCTCTTTCTTCCTCTGCCTTTCTCTCTCTCTTCCCCTCTCTCTTCCTTTCTTTCTCTGCTTCTTCGTATCCCTATTCCGTCCTCTCTTCTTCTCCCTCTCCTCCTTCCAATCTCTCTTCCTCTCCTTTCCTCTCATTCTTTTCCCCTCTTTCTCTTTTCCACCCTCTATCTTCTCCTTCTCGAACCCCTCCTTCCTCACACCCATCTCCCTTCTCACCACCCTTCTCTCTCCCACTACCATTTACCTCTCTCAATCACCTTCTCTTCCTTTACTCCATGAACCCTTTCTCCTTTACTCTCTCTCTCTCTCTCCCTTAAGCACTTTCTTATTCCTCCCCCTTCCCTCTCATCAACCAAATCACTTTGCTCAGTGGCTCCTTCTGTGGAAGTGTTTAACTTTCCCTCCCCCCCCCCTCTCTCTCTCTCTTGACCTTTTGGAGTGGCGGCGGCGAGTCAGGGTTCGCAAGGGTCCGATCTCCATGGGAACGCCCACTCCCCTAACACTCTCTCACTCCATCTATCAAAGGCACGCAAACTATTTTGATGACCGCGGCAATCGTAGAGGAGTTATAAGGGAGAGGGAGATTGAGAAGGGGATAGGAAGGGAGAGGGGAGGGAGGAGGACGGGAGGGAGGGAGAGAGGTTGCAACCAGACACCTCCCATTTTCCCACCCTCAATTGCCGTACTCTTTGATCGGCGCATTTCCCCTGCTGTAACACGCCACCCGAAAAACGCCATTCCAATCGATATAAATCGCTCTTCTCCTTCGATATATACATATATCTCTATAAATAATTAGCTAAGAAATCCGGTTGCGCTCGGCTGTGGCGCCGCCCTTAAAAGAGCCGTTATAAAGTAGCGGGAGAATCGAGAACTATTTACGTCAATGTATTGCCATTTTTAACAAACTCGGTATATTATAACGTAACCGGTCGTTGTATGATTATTTATATAGAAATATCTTCTATGGATCATTGTCTAGGATCCTAATCACCACAACTAGACGAATTTTAATCGAACCCCTTGTACCATGTTTGACTAAATCGATATTTTGGGAAATTTTACGAGGAAATAAACGAGCTTACATTGCTTTGTAGTGCAATTTATTTTAATGTGGCTTCTATTTCGGTTGGTGCCCTACATAAATGCGCCATTTCATCTGACTCCGTCCGAGAGTTTAGCCTGTAGAGCCTCCCACGGACAGACCGACGCAAGGAATTGTAAAATAAAACGTTTCCTGACTCATCCGCAAAGGAAATTAGCGCAATATACATCAGAATCTCGAACTCGCATCACGGTCACTCTCTATTTATATAACTAGTGTAAAAACCCGTCAATATGACGGGAAGAAAAATATTTACGTGTATAGTATAAGCGTCCGACAAAAATGTCGCCTCTCCTTTCATCTTTCTCCTTCCCTTCGTCAAGTCTCTTATTCATATCGCAATTATAATTAATAATTTTAAAATGCAAATAAATGTATACGCTACACCATATTTACTCTCATATCACATAAATAGTTCCCGATTCTCCCGCTCTTTAAGAGAGGCGCCACAGTCGAGCGTTGAAACGGTCAACCAAACAGACACGTGGCTTTTATATAAGAGAATAAGCTACGTTTGTCCCTCACGCTCGACTGTGGCGCTGCCCTTAAAAAGGTATTTATAAAAGTGCGGAAGAAGCGAGAACCGTTTACGACTGACTCCAATGCTATTTTTTAACAAACTTTCCGAGTAGGTAGGAGATCTAAATTCGGTGGGAATGTTTGATTCTCATAGTAAAAGACATTTACGGAACAAAATGACTAAAAAAGACCCGGGTTCGTCTCCAGAAGATAGTTTCAATTTCCCCATTAGATAACACGTGAAAACCAATTTAGGGAAGTGCAAACTTTCGTTCTTTTGTCCAATCTAACAATAATAAAAGCCTACTTCTGTCACTTTGTGGCTCCCTCTGTCACGCTATAAAAATGCGAATAACTCGATAATGGAACGAGATTCATTTTTTATATTTGGCAGGGATGGTTGATTCACATATTGTAAGATTATGACAAAAAGGAATATTGAAAAAAGTCCTAGGTTCGACTCCAAGAAAGACATTTCCATTTCCCATGTGATACACACGTAAAAATCGACTTTTCGATTTGTAGGCTTTTATTCTTTTTGAGATCTAAATTAGAAATAATTAACCCACGATCTTCGGATCTAGACAATTTTAAAGAAATACTATGAAGATTTTTATTCTTTTCATCTTTTCCCTCCCACAGTTCGAAATTCCTCATGTTAAACGTTTTATTCATATATTTTGGAAAAATCTTGCCATTTTAACGGGATGTTGCCATGCCAACCCATTATAGTGTTAAACCCCGAAATCCAATTGTTATTTCAATCCTTATGGGTGATAGGGTGATTTGAATGCTCTTACAATTAGTACGAGAGAGAGAGAGAGAGAGGAGGAGAGAGAAATTCTTTCCATAGTAACCAAAGTAAAGAACATTCGTTGCGTTATTTACAAGAAGGAATACATTTCAATGTAGAACATTAATCAATATTAAAATCAGGTATTTGGAATCATCGTAAGAGTTCGAAACTTGAAACAACGAACGCCTAAAAGAACGAAAGTTTGTTTTATTGCCGTCCAAAAAAAGTCAAGCTATATTTATTTGTTCATTTTTTATTTCACCAAAATCTCTCCCCGTTGAGTTTCAACGTGCATCTCCCTAGTAAAAATTATAACAGTTGACCACCGACCTTCAAACTGGGACTGTTTTAAAGAAAAATGAACAAGGTTTTGTTATTCTTAAAATTGCAAAGTTTTGGGATTGTTTTAATCTATTATTTTTACATAAGGGATAAACGAAAATCGCTCCGGAGGTGAAATATTTAGAATTAAAACAATATTTGTAATGATGGAATATGAAAAATCAATGTTTTTTTATGTTGAGATGATATGCTTGCAGAATGCAGGCACCAAATACTAGTATGTTATATCCTCCTCTGTAAGAAACGTCGATATCATTATATATAGATGTTCCTTACAGAGGATGAGGAGGAGGATATAACAGGAGGATACTAATGTCCAGCCCAAACTACAAAAGCTAGAGAGCTGAAAGTTTTAGTTTTTGTTGACATGATAGAAAAAATTTCAGATAAAATGAGACTTCTTACCTAAGTGACATGAGTTCGACTTCAGAAATTCCGAAAGTTGCGTTTTTTCCCATAAGAAAAGCATTGCGCCATTTTTGTAAATTAATTATGGGCACTTGCCGGTAAGCTAGAAAGATGAAACTTTCAGTGTTGCTAGATGGCCGCAATATCAATTAGGAATTATTGTCACTTTTGCTTACAGTGTCTATGGTTCGACTCCAGAGACCCCGGAATATCTCCCATAAGTTATCATGGGAAAACGCAATCCAGTGTGTAGACCAATCTAATAAGTTTAGGAAGCTGAAATTTTGCAAGATTATAGAACTTTTCTCATAACCAACTATAATTATCGAAAATTTTAAAATTGTTAATTTTTAGGGGTTGTTTCAACCCCATTTGTACATTAAAGTTTAATAATTTTTATCTTGAAAACCATATGCTGTAGGTTCGAGTTTTTGAAATCATTTTGTAGAAAATTATACATAAAAAAGGTAATTTAAAAAAGTTCAAAAATTCTACCGTTAAAAATTCGCAATTGTTTAAACATATTTTTGAGGTTTGTGTATTATCAAATGCGCTACGAAGCTGAAATTTTTTTACCGGTTGATTTTGTGAAAATACGAAATAAAAAATTATAAAAATTTTGATATTTTAATTTCTTTGGCTGTTAAATATTCTTAAAGTTTAAACTAATAGATAAATGTTTAGGTATTTTGGGGCAAGCTAGGAAGCTGAAATTTTAAAGTTAAGTGAAGCTCAGTGCACTTAAACTAACAAACATTTGAAAAGCTCCAACAAAGTGTTATTGCGGCCGCATTTAACTTTTGAAATTTAAACAATTAAATAAATATTTTTTCACTTCTAGATGTGCTACAACTTCAAATTTGACAAAATGGTGGGTAATTAGCACCTTACATTAAATAAAGTGTAATATTCTTAAAATTCCAAATTTAAGGCATTGTTTTAATCAAATATTGTTCAATAAGGAACGATAGAAAATGTGTGCACAGGTGAAATATTTTGAATTAAAAAAAATTCTAACAATGCCATATCTCTCTGAAATATTAATGTTTATCAGGGTCAGAGGAAATTCTTGTATAATGATATCGACTTTTCTTACAGAGGAGGATATAATATATAGGAGGATACTAATGTTTAGGCATTTCCAGATGAGCTGGGGACTCGAAATTTTTTTCATAGGTAGGATTTTGTACAAAACCGACTACAAAAAACTAAAAAATTGAGAAAAAGTGCAACAATGCGGCCGTTAAAAATTCGCAGTTGTTTAAACAAATTTTCATGGTTTATTTATTTCCGAATGTGCTACGGAGCTGAAAGTTTTATTAGAGGTAGACAATGTAAAAAAAAAACGAAATAAAGATTATACAAATTTTCATATTTTTATTTGTTTGGCAGTTAAAAATTCCAAATTCCAAATTGGTAGATGCTTAGACACTACGCCGTAAGTTAGGGAGCTGAAATTTTCAAGTTAATTAGTGTTTAGTCTATTTAAATGAATAAACATTTCATTGTATCTATGAAATTTTTATTGCGGCCGTCAAAAATTATTTAAATTTAAACAATTAGATAAATTCTACGAATTTAAAATTTGGCAAATATGTGTGGCATTATGAACCTAATGTGGAAAACGTATAATATTCATAAAATTGCAAAATAAGCAATTGTTTTACTCCATTATTATTCCATAAGGGAAAAAAGGAATTTGATCCCTAGGAGAAATATTTTGAATTGAAGAAATATTTCCCACCATGAAATATCTCTCTAAAAAGGTTTTTTCAAGGTGAGATGAAATGCTTGCAGAATGCAAGCACCTTGTACTAGTATATATATATATATATATATATATATATATATATATATATATATATATATATATATATATATATATATATTTGTGTTCATATGGGTTATTTTTCACCCTCAGCGATGCACTTAGTTCAAAGAAATTCTGTAAGATGGCAGAACGATCGACCGTGAAACAAGACAAAGATGGATAGATAGATAGAAAGAAATCCGCTCCAGGGGATTATTTATATTTATATTTCTCATTAGGTAACAGGTTAAATTGTAGACTTTTCGGCGTGAAGGGTTTTTATTCTTTCGGAAATGAAAATTAGAAAGAACTTAGTTAATATCGTTATATTTGAACCATTTTAAGAAACAATTAATAAAGTCACTTATTCTGCGAATCTTTTTAAGTCTACAAAAATTTCAATCAAAATTCTTCAATATAGTAAGCGTTTATAAACCAAATATTTTTGGGAAATAATTTCTTTTTAACCATAACTCTCTTGACGACAATGTAATTGTCAAAATTTGATGTCATATTGTTGTCCGAAAGCTACTTGCCTTCCCCTCCATTATCCCAGAATTTGTTTACATTGACAACCGACTGCTGCGAGAAACAAAATCGATATAAATATTATTAGGTGAAATAATTTACTTGAAGTTAAAATTTCGAATTCCGTTTTTTACTTTCTTCTTATAAATATACAGAACGGAAAGTTTTGGTGGAAAAAGTCGAATTCGATATTTCAGCGGAAAAACATGTTTTAAGGTTCCCTGAATAGGTTTTGGCTATTTTCTCGATGATGTCTGTGGGTGTGCGTCTGTAACCAGAATATTTTGGGCGCTCTATCTCGAGAACTAAAAATTTGATCAGCATATAATTTCATATTTGGCATTTGCATTAGAATCTCAAAAACATATTACAGTTTAGCTAATATCGGTCTACCGGAAATGGAGGTTTATTGTTTTCAATTATCCGTTTTTGTTTATATTTGCTTTAATACTTGGTGAATGCTAAAAGTACTGGAATGTACTTTTTAGGTAATTTAGTTTTCTGCAAAATTTCTTTGAAACGTTTTCCAACATAAAGCGTTGTTTAAGAGAGGGGTGCGCAAACTAGGGGTCGCGCTTCCATTTGGGGGGGGGCAGAACAAATGATGCGAGGGGCGCGATTATAGCCATGGATTAATTTTAACTGCAAGAAAATTTAGTTCTTTTTTCACACATTTCAAATATCTTTTTTGTTTACAATGTTATATTTCTGTAATCTTTCGTATTTACGAGAGTAACATGCTGGGAATCCCTTCACTCTATTCAGCGTGACTTTGTTTACAGTGCGCGTTATCGCTCTATACTGCAGTACGTTGTCGAACGAAGGCCCTCATGTGAATACGTCTATTGAAATGTGCAATGTTTAGTTCTGAACCGGTGGATTTATTCTTTATCGTTTTACAAATAAATTTAATAAATAATTGTCAGTAAGAACGCCATGAATCAGAATTGAGAGTGGCGATTTCATCAATTAAGCCGAGACTGGAAGAAATTGCCAGTAAGAGACAATCCCACAGATCCCATTGAATTAAATCTATTCATAGAAAAATCAAGTGTTATTTTTCTTTTTTTGTGCTTTTCTTATCGTTATTTTAAAATGTGGTATTTATTTCTGTATTCATATTGCTGTTTAATTTTATTAGAATGTTCATTTTGTGTATTTATCTTGAATTATTTTCTTATTTTCAGTTTTAATAAAATATACCATTTTTTGTAACATATTATTTCTCAAAATTACCATCGACATAAAACCCCTCCCAAATACCAAATCTTGATAAAAATCTTGCCAGCCATGGTAGGAGGGGCCCAAGTTTGTATTTTGAACAAAAATTGGGGCGCGGCATGAAAAGTTTGCGCACTCCTGGTTTAAGAGATATTTTAAAAACCATATTTTTTACCTGCAACAACCACACCACCTACCGGCGACTATTGCAAACACTCGACGCTCCTTTTTATTTTCTTCATTGTTGGAGCTTCGGGGTTATATCCGATTACAGAAGGTTTGAGTTTATTTCTGTTATTTGTGAAATCTTTATATTTTTCTCGAAGTTACCCAAAATATTTATTATAATTTAACCTATTCGGAATTTTTAGAAATATTATTACAGTTATGGAGAAAGTCATGCGGCGGTGGCCGCATCAGATTTTTTTTAATTTGAAACCATCATTTTCGACAGCCAATCAGAATATAATAAAGCACTTATTCTCCTGGTCACTTTGTCATTCTGTCCGTAACGATCAATAACTCAGCCGTTTCTTCAGTCAGTTCAACCAAATTTGTTAGGATTGCTATTCTATAATTTCGTAATAAAATTTGTTTTTTAAATTGTTTGATTGCGAAGCCCGTTTTAAACGGGCTAATTCATCTTGTATACTATTTTTATCCAATTTTCCAGGATGGAAATTGGCTTATAGTTTCTTCGTTGTGTCTGTCTGTCTGTCTGTCACCCCCTTATTAACTTTTGAACCAATAGGCAGATTTTAGTGACACCTGGTGAAAGTCTCTTGCTACTGGAACCGAGTTCTCCCGGGGATATATTTTGTCGCGAAGATTGAAAGTCCCGGGTTCGATTCCAGGAACGCTATCCTTTCAATTTGATTTACATGGGAAATCTGTGAAATCCATCGTGCAGGGTAATTTTCTCTCGCACATTATAATATCTTAGAATTGTGATATCGGAGCGTTTTTTGTACTATTCTCTGAGGAAAGGAATGGAAATTCGAATTTATGACGTAGAATTTTGTTTATCGATTTTATTTCTTCGAATTTCGCGTAAATGCTGGCGATTTTGCAGTTTTTTCACTCATTGCGAGAGTGTTGCCATAGCAACGACTATTGTTGGACTCGTATTCGGTATAGTCTAGTACAGGGATCGGCAATCTATGACCCGCGGGTCAATGACCATCCCGCCATCACGATTTGGGTGACCCACAAAGGTAAACATGTTCAGAAAGGGTTTACGTTTTAAAAATAAAAGAGCAATATATATCTATATATATACAGGGTGTCCCAAAATGTTGCATACACATTGTCTTATAGAATATCTATTCACGGATTATTGTTCGGATGAAAATTATAGCGACTCATTGTTGCATGACATGCAATTAAATGATGACTTCGGTCATAATGAAAAGCAACAATTCAATACCCATAATTCACAACATAATAAAAATGGCGGAGCATCATTTGTCTTTCGAGCAAAGAAAAGCAATTTTGAAGTGGTACTGGAAAATTAAGAGTGTGTGTGAGGTTCAAAGACAGTGGAGACGCGATTTCAAGACTCACGAACCACAATTGCAAGAATTCGTGATAAATTCGAGACTCGCGGTACAGCGCAAGACGTGTGCAGGGAACGATCTGTGAGGCGTCGAACTTCGACGAATGCAGAAAATTCTGCTATGGCGTCGGAGCAATTCGAACGATCGCCAAAAAAGTCTGTAAGGCGATGTGCTGATGAGACTGGAATCAGTAGAACGAGTGTACGCCGGATTCTCATAACTGCTAAGTGGAAGTGTCATGTTCCAAGACTGTTACAGAAATTGTCTGAAGATGATCCTGACCGCAGATCTGAGTTCTGTGAATGGTTTACAATGAAAGTGACTGAGGATGCAAATTTTGTTCACAAGATTGGTCTGATGAAGCCACATTTAAAACTCAATGGTACAGTTAACCGGCATAGCTGCGTATATTGGTCATCAGAAAACCCACAAATTCATTTAGGCAAGGCAGGGAATTTACCAGGTCTTACCGTTTGGTGTGGTGCGTCGTCCAGGGGAATTGTAGGGCCGTACTTTTTCGATGGGACTGTTACTGGCACTCAGTACCTCAACTTAAAGTATCCATTATGCCCAAAATTCAACAGCTTTATGAAGGAGGGGAATTTTTTCCAACAAGACTGGGCACCTCCACGTAACCATCGTGATGTGAGGTTCTTTCTTGATAACCATTTCTCAGACCGGTGGTTAGGTCGGAGAGGAAGTGCTGAGTACCCAACACGTTCACCTGATTTAACCCCACTCGACTTTTGCTTACGGGGTTACCTGAAGGATAGAGTGTACTCAATGAAGCCGGCAACGCTTCAGGAACTCGAGCAAAACATTGAACAGTCGTGTGCGGCCATCCCAGCGGATATCTTGGTGGACGTTTGTCGGTCGGTAGCCACCCGTTGCCAACAATGCATTGAAGCTAATGGAGGTCAATTTGAACGTCTGCGATAATTAAACTTTTAGTGAAAGCTTATTGCTTCGCGCACACCAAATATTGTTCTTTTTCCAATTTTTAAAGAATTATATTTTCGGCATTAAAATGTGTATAATACATCTTTTTGTGACACCCTGTATATGCAGCTTAGCTCATATAAACATCCAGGTTCGATTTTTAAATTCACTCAAATCTTTTAATCGACCAATCCCATTTTCCAAAAACCTTTAATTGACCCGCCATCGAAAATGGTTGCCGACCACCCTGGTCTATTAGACGCACTTGTTATCTTTGCCGCACACAAATACACGCGATCAATTTTGTATTCCGTTCTAATGCACTTGTGATATTTTATGTAAGGATAATTATGAAATTTGGGGAAACAAATCGCAACTCATCCGCTGTGATATTTTTAAGCCCGTGTACGTATCAAATGAATAATTACGCGGCGATTGAGCGTCGAGTGTTCCGTTTCGGATCGTCTTCTTACGACATTTGGAGTCGATGTCGCGGCAGAAGGTTCTAGAACCTTGCAGCGGAGGAGAAATTTAAAGTCTTTTAGGTTTATACGTACATTCGGATAATGGGCGTTATTCTGTTTATCGGCATCTTGGAAAATAGACCGCGAAAACCCTTTATCCGATTGGAGGAATGCGCGAACCCTTCTTTCGTCTCGTAGCAACGCATTCCTTCCTCAATCTTCCTTGCCGACTCGCCGAACTCCATCCCGCGTCGTTCTCAAAACTGAGACAGACCCATCGCTCATTAGAGTAGCGGGGGGTGAGGGCTGCTTGGAGACGGGGGCCCTTAATTTTCCTTCAGACCCTTCCAAAAGGGGGCCCCTACCTAAAATTCATCGGCCGAAACCCTCTGCCCCGCCTCCACACTCGCTATACCTTCCTATATATACCCTAATGCTCTAACCCTTAGTGTTTCACCGTCCCTCTTCCCCTTATCAATTAAGCCAAGCCCATCAATCAACTGAATCGATACAGCTGAAGGATATCCCCCCTCCCCCTTTCCCACTCCCTCCCTCTTCCTCCCTCTCTCTCTCTCCTTCTAAGGAAATTACCGGCTTCCCTTTTAAACTCACCCCTAACCAGCGCCCATTTCCTCATTACCTCCACACCAGATACTTCTGCTCCCTCCCCCCTTACATTTTGGGCAACCCCCGCCATTCACCATCGCAAAGAGCACGCTATCCTTACCCCCCCACTCCAAAATTCCTTCTCTCTCTCTCTCTCTGCTCCTCTTTCGCTACCTAAATTCGCCGAACTTGTCTTTAGGTTCTTGGTCCTTCGCCACTCTATATATCTCTCCCTTCTCTCTTCCTCTCCCTTCCTTTATCTTTTCTTATTTTCCTGTCTCTCTCTCTATTCCATTCGTTTTCCTCTCGTGTCCTCTCTATCTTTCTCTTTTCTCTTTATGTTTTTCCTCTCTCTCTTTTCCTATTCTCTTTTGCCTTCCATTCTTTTCCTCTCTTTCTTCTCTCTATCTGTCTCTTCATTTCTCTTTCCTTATCTTCCTCTCACTCTCTTTCCCTTCCTCTCTTTTACTATCTTCCTCTCTCTCTCTCCCTATTCCTCCGCCTTTCATTTTTCTCTCTTCATCTCTCTTCTCAACACGCTTCCTCTGCCCGTTTCTCTCTTCCTCTTTCCTTCTCCCGTTCTCTGTTTGTATCCTTATTCGATAAAGTCCCTCATAGTGATTTATTGAAAAAATTACGAGCTTTTGGAATAAATCGAAAGATAATCGAGTTGATCAGGGACTTTCTCAATGACCGGGAACAAATGGTAGTCATAGATGGATTTAAATCAGATTCGGTCAGCGTGACCTCCGCCTTTCCACAGGGAAGTGTCATCGGTCCCCTATTATTCCTTATATGCATAAATGACTTAGATAAGGTTATTACAAGTAAAATCAAGTTATTCGCGGATGATACGGTAGTTTACAGAGAGATTAACAGTCCTGCTGATCAAGCATTACTTTCTAACGACCTACACGCAATTCTCGAGTGGTGTAAAGACTGGCAGTTAGAGCTGAACTTAGGTAAGTGTTCCGTCATGAGATTCTGGAGAAATGAAGAAATTGAGGCGATGAATTACAGTATAGAAGGCGTACATCTAAAATTAGCCGAATCCGTCAAATACTTAGGCGTCATTTTAACAAGTAACCTCTCGTGGAACAAACACATACGAAATATATCCGGGAAAGCTAAGCAGAAACTAGGATTCATCAAACGGATAGTAGGTAAAAGCGAGGAAAATGTGAAAATGTTACTTTTCATTATTTAGACCGCTGCTAGAGTCTGCGTCGAGCATATGGGATCCGTACGAGAAAGGATTAATCGCCGAGTTAGAGAAAGTGCAGCGAAAAGCTGCTAGATTCGTCAAAAATTGTTATGATAGAAATAAAAGCGTTACAGGCTTGATACAGAACTTAGGATGGGAATCACTAGCTGAGCGCCGATCACGTGCTGGGTTAAAACTTCTTGAAAGATTTAGAACGTGTACTTTCTCCAGCGACGTCAAAGAAATAATAAGAACTCCCAACTATATCGGTAGAATGGACCATCCTCGTAAAATAAGAGAGATAGCCCGTAGGACGGAGGATACAAAGGCTCGTTTTTCCCTAGAACGATAGCTGAGCAGAATAAAACTTGCGATCAAAAGTAACCTCGCGTAGGGGCGTAAACCCAGACCTAATTTTGGAGTTTTCCCCTTGGTGTCAATGCACCCCCTGCCACACACCCTTGCGGTGGCTTGCAGGGTAAACTGCAGATGTAGATGGTGGTAGCCCTGCTATTTTTATCCGATATAAACATGTTCATCTCGTTTTCCCATTCCACACCCGCCCTACAAAGGAAATTTCTTCGAAATCCGTTCAGCGCAATGCCTTGCAAATTCGTAGTTACAGAAAAATACTAACATTGATGTTGTGGTAGCCCTGTTTAGTCGACCCGGTTGAAATGTGCTATTTTTGTTATTTATTTATATGAAGATTATTCATACTAATTGAAATCGAAATAAAGAAAGAAGATTTTTTTCTTTTGTTCAATCGTTAAAAATGCCCACAGCCCACACGCAGTTTACTCATTATTAATAATCTTTAATTATTAAAGTTTCAATCTATTACAACTATAATTTCGATGCTTCATAAGCAGTGCGAAGCGATTAACGCATTTCTTTCGTCTATTTGAAGGCTTAATAGACGCTAATTCAATCGGAGGCAACGATGTTGATCGCCTTGACAACACCCGGAAAGAGTGCGAAAAAGCCGTAAAATTATCGAAAGAAATGCGTGTTTCTGACAAATTCTTCCGTTTAACATAAAAACATTACAAGAATAAGATATTTTATAGTTTTAGCCGTCGAATAAAGTAACAACGGAGAAATTCGGTTCATATTTACGTATTTTAATGAATGAAAGAAATAAACCTTGCACCTTGAAAAATCTAAACTCCAGCGTAAACATATGGGAAAATATAATCGTCTCCCGGAGTCGAATCCGGGACACTCCCGAAAACGAAAATAGTTTTCCTGGGGCTCTCCCATTTCGCAGAAACAAAATGGCGTTTACAACATTTCTCTATTACAAAATGATCAATAGATTAAAGGGGGGTGGACGGACGGACAGACATTGAGTAATTATATATAAAGATATTAGGTTATAAAATCCATGCGGTAAATTCTCTAGAAATACGCGTAAAAGAAATATTATTTTAATTTTTACTGTGTGCAGGCGTGCTCTTTAGTTCCGCTTTAAGCATTTTGATTTCATTATGGTATGTGGTACAAGTCTTATATCTATACAA
This sequence comes from Tanypteryx hageni, assembly GCA_028673005.1. Taxonomy (NCBI): domain Eukaryota; kingdom Metazoa; phylum Arthropoda; class Insecta; order Odonata; family Petaluridae; genus Tanypteryx; species Tanypteryx hageni. The sequence goes on along the minus strand of CM054119.1, from coordinate 6,456,190 downwards.
AACGTAGTTGAAATTCGTTCAGCCAATTCCTTCCATATCCATATTGACTGAAGGAGTTAAATTTGTAAGTGTGGCACCCCTGTTTGGTTCATCCAGTCCAAATACTGTCATTTTGGTTTTGTGTGTGTGTATAAGTGTGTGTGTGTGTGTGTGTACGTATGTGTGTGTATATTCATATATATATATATATATATATATATATATATATATAGGGTAAACTCTTTTCATTTTTAAAATTTGGTGTGAAGAATAAAAGTGGGTGGCCAAGAAGAGAATCAAGTATACAAGCTACTTATATGTAAAGGCCGCCCACTTTTATTCTTCACACCAAATTTACAAAATGAAAATTTCTATGAAAACTTTGAGGAAAAAAATGTATTTTCTACTTTTGAGTGTATCATAAAAGTGTGTGCTATTGAAAAACCAGTTTTTTATTTATTTTATTGTGACTGAGGTGATTGCAGTAGGCTTAGATTTATATTGTTAGGGTTTCCTCTCGTCTCCTGGATGCTGTTGGGTTGCGGATTTGTTAGTTGTCTGTCAGTCACCAACGGCGCGGCAATTGCTTCTCTTGAAATGTCATCTCTCTGTTGGTATGAGAAGCATACCTTTTGACAGAAGCATTCCCAGATGCACAAGTACGTACTTTGATTCAATTTTTGTATTCAGGCAACCTATAATCATATTCAATAAGGCTAAGTATTAAAATAAACAATTGTGACGGGCTAGGGTTTCTTGGAGAGGAAAGGGCACAAATGAAAGTTACACGTAAAAACACAAACACCTTTAATCGCCTGGGGCGCACACTACACTACGTAAGCTTCCACAAGAGAGGAGAGAACTGACGCGCACCCTGTTGGCTGTGCGCAAAAACAAAATAAAATGAAGAGCAAAGTCCGTTATCGGTCTGGTCTCGTTACACAATAAAATTAATTTATATGTCGTGCTTTCCCAATGCAGTGCATGAGACATGCAGGTTGAGGTTATTTTAAAAATATAAGAATTCAGTAGTTCTTCGTAAGGGTTGGCAGCCCTGACACTTGTGTTTATACTACTTTTGAGATTAAGGTACGATTTATCGTACACTCACTCATATTTTCAATGTTTTGAGGCTTGTAATAATAATAATAATAATAATAATAATAGTAATAATAATAAATTTATTAATCCAGAGATAATTACACTGATATAGGACAAGTCAAAAAATAAAATAAAAATACAGAAACATATATATAGAAGGACAAGAAAAGGATTTGGAAAGCTAATCAATATATCTAAATATAAGAACATAAGAAAATTAAAATACAGTTTACAAGAGTATATACGTTACAGCATATGTATATGCATATGCAACGGATAAATACACAAGTATCCAAATCAGTAAGAAATAAACTGACGTGGGCAACACATGACTTCCTCCGTATTTATATGGCAAATTACATGTTGTTAGCTCTGGGATTGTTGTCAATAATAACTTCCGGTTGACGATTAAGAAAAGAAAAAGGAGGGTTACTGAGACGTAACTAAGCGTCAATTAACAACAGTCCTCGGTAGGTGGCGTGGTGGCGGCAGCTAAAAACATAAGATATCTCTTAAAAAATACATTATATGGAAAAATGTATCATACAAAGGTTGTAGAAAATAAAATTCCCTACAACTTTTATTCCGATACATTTTTACATTTATCAAATATTAAAGCAAAAATTTCAAAATAACGGATAAGTGACAAGAGTAAACACCCATTTCCAGTCGACTTATTTTTACCAAAAACTAATCAGATCTTCTAACTGTTATATATATGTTAAACATAAAATTTAGCGTAGACCTGATTAATAGTTTTTGAGTTAAGAACACCCAAAAAAATCTATCACGTACAGAACGACAGACACACAGACATCATCGGGAAACTAGTCAGAACGTGTTCACGGAACCTTAAAACATGTATTACCGTTGAAATCTCGAGTTCGATTTTTTTTCATGAAAACAATACTTTCTCATACTACGCATATGGAGAAAGTAAAAACAACGAAATAACGCTTGTCTGATGACAATCGTCCGCCCACACCAACATAAACGACTTCGCAGTGTTTATCCTTGTTTCTACGGAAACCAGCAGTCAAGCAAGATCCATCGTTTGGTGAGGTTGCGAACTTGCTATGACTCCGCTTTCTGCGTGACAGTGAAGAATGACAAACATCACGCACTAAATCGTGTCGCGGAATAACCAGGGTTTGCCCTGAATTATAAATATTAAATTTGGTTAAATTGATGAGGACAGTTAACTACAAATACGTGTAAAAGTATCTTTTACCTCTTGCATCAGGGTCGGGGCTGACGCGATACAAGAAGTAAAAAACTTCCTATATATACACAAAAAATGTTGATTTTGTCATATGATGTGGCATGCCTCGTTCGTATAAACTTGCTTTGAAATCGGTTCAGCCAATTCTTTCCAAATTACCGAAGGCGAAAGAAGGAGAGAGGAGGAGGGAGAGGAAGAGAAATAGGAAGAGGCCTGGAAGGGAGAGTGGCGAAGGAGAGGAAGAGAAAGAGACAGTAAGAGGGGTGGGAGAAAGAAAGGAATTGAGGGAGAGAGAGAAAGGGAGGGAGAGGGAAGGAAGGAGAGAGCGGTGAAAAGAGGGAGGGAGAAAGAGAGGAAGGAGAGGAGAGAAAGATGGATTAGATGGGAGGAAGAGAAGAAAAAGGAGGAAAGGAAGAGAGAGGAACAGAAAGAGAGAGAAGGGAAGAGGACTGGAAAAGAGAGAGAGAGAGATGACGAAAGAAAGGAATAGACGGGGAGATAGGCAGGAAGAAAGAGGGAGGAGGAATTGAAGTGGATAGGCAGACATATAGCTGGAAGGAGCTGGACGGAAGAAGGGATGAAAAGAGAGAGAGAGAGGAATAGATTGTTGAAATATGTTCTCACAGCCACTTCCCCTGTCAGATAAATATACGATCCCTTTTTTCCCCCTATCCTTCCCCCACCCTCGACCTCTCCCCCTTCCTCCATGCAACAAAAAAAAACCCTCTGTCGCCTTGGTGACGTATGGTTCGAAAACATCGGGAGCGTCGGTATGAAAAATTTACGTCCCGCTAATTCCACCCCCTTTCTCTACGTCCACCCACTTCGAGAGAGAGAGAGAGAAAAAAAGCGATTAAAAAAAGTTGAAGGGCGGTAATTAAAAAGGGGTGCTTGTATGAAAAATTGCCCGGTCGGATCGCCAGGAAGTGTCCGCTTCGGGGGGGGGGGGGAGGGGGAAAACAAGTGACGGGCGGGCACGGAGCGACGACTGGCGGATGTAGGGAGGAAGTAAAAACATCGAGGATGAAAAAATGAGCATCTGAAGTGGCAGATTAGATCCTTTTTTGTCTTACACACGATTTGTAAAAATCCCCTCTGAATAATTAATTGGGGTTTTTTTTATTTTTAAAAAAGGTTTTTCGGAATACTTTCTCGGGCGTAAAATATCCCGCCATTGTTTTAAGTGACGTATTGGAAGAGGAAATAAGACGTAATTTTTACGATTTTTTTAATTAATATTTTTTTCCCAGAATGTAATTAATTTATTTATCCCTGGACAGGAAAGTAATCTATTTAGCGAGCGGAGAAATGTCTGACAGCATAAACCGCGCAATATATGTTCCAAGAAATTTAATTTTTTTCGAATAAAAAACGAGTAATATTTTTAATTTATATATTTTTAATAATTGCGTTCGGTTACAACCATTATACTTAGGTGTTCTTTACCAGCGAATCGGTAAAAATAGAAAGCCTTATGGGCACGTCTCGTCCGTCTGTCTGTCGTAACTTTCACCTCCTACGCCGCTATACGGATTTTAATTGAATTATTTACGAATGAACGTTATCGAAATTCATCGCTCAATTGCGATTTTGAATTGAACCCGTCAATTTACAACTTCCACTTCACATAACTACTTTCATTAAATTATACTCGTATAATGGCGACCGTCAAACAACAATTATCTAACAATAATAAAAGGATACTTCTGTCCCTTTGTGACTCCCTCTGTGACGCTGTAAAAGTGCGAATAATTCGATAATGGAACGAGATTCATTTTTTATATTTGGCAGGAATGGTCACACATTCTACGATGATAATGAATTGATAATTGATTGCATTTTCTTGAATTTCTACTAAAACGTAGTTTTTTGCGTCTTAAATCGCATTTTATCGGATCGTTCCCATGGAGACGATTATTACCGAACTATGCTTGAGCATAGACGATTGAAGAAATGGGTTATTTTTAGGCGAAGCGGTATTAATAGAGCGCCTTGTGGGCACGTCTGGTCCGTCCGCCTGTCCTAACTTTCATCTCCTAAACCCCCGGACGGATTTTAATTTAATTAAGTATGAGTAATCTTTATTAAAATTTATCGCCCAATTGTTATTTTCGACTGATTCCGTCAATTATAACTTTTGCTTATCATAATTACTTTAATAAACTTATGCTCGCATATCGTTAAATGGCGTCCTTCAAGCAACAATTAAATACCAAACTTTTATCTCCCTATATTGATGGAATAATAGGAAACTATGCAGAATGGCATAAGCTGTAATTTTGGGAATAATTTTGAAACAGAAAAAATCCTGCTATGGCCGGGAATCGAACCCGGGTCTTACCACTTGCCGTGCGGATATCCTACCACTGAACTACCTTAGCAGATAATCTTTCCTGTTTCTGAACGAGGGTGTTTTTCTTAGTTGGGTCCGGGCTAGCCAAGCTAGTGTCAACCCCTCCCTCTCACCAGCGTTCAGAAGCAGGAAAGATTATCTGCTACGGTAGTTCAGTGGTAGAATATCCGCCCGGCAAGTGGTAAGACCCGGGTTCTGATTCCCCGGTCATGGCAGGATTTTTTCTGTTTCAAAGTTATTCCCAAAATAACTCTTATATGATCTTATATGATAGATTAATAAATTCAACCGGACAGAAAACAACATTTACTACAAGAAAGTCTTTTCCGCTCGATTACCCTTCAGCAATGGACAGTTGACCCATACATATTAGCGTATAAACAGTAATATTTATTAAATTCGTTTATTAAAAATAAATTCATTCAAAATAATATAATGTCAGAAGAGATTTTGTGATTGCTTTCAGTATTTTAAACCTGATAATTTCTTTGTTAGTTTGTTTTCCAATTTCTCTCTACCATTGATAAGAATCTATGAGAATTCCTTGGAATGACTAACACATGCTGAAACATTTCCTGTTAATATGAGTGATCGATTCGGGACGTCAACTTTAGGGATTACCGGCCCGCAGTAGTCCTGGCTTGGACTTCTTGTTTATTCGCGAATTGTTACCAACACCAATTTTTTTGTCCTATACAATATGTTATATTTCATTTATTAATAATGGCCCATATTCTCCTCATCATTAAATTTTACACTGATGCGTAGACCTATTTGCAATAATAAACATTAGATATATAATGCGTTTTACTTGCGAAAAAGATAATATTCCAACGCTGAGGGGTAAGGAAGTCAGTGACTCTTTTTTCCTTTCAGTCGATCGTTAAAAATGCCCGCAGTCCACACGAAGTTTACTCGATAATAATTATCTGCAATTGTTTAGCGTTGCAATCTATTGTTGCTACAACTGTAATTTCAACGCATCGCAAAATGTGCGAAGCTAATAAAACCAATATTTCCTTTATTTCGAGGCTTAATGGACGATAATTGAATCGGAATAAATAATGCGGGTCGCCTTGGCAACGCCATGAAAGAGTACGAAAAAGTCATAAAATATCGAAAAGAAACGCGTGATTCTGGAACATTATCGAGTTTATCGCCTAGAAATTGCAAGAATAAGATGTTTTACGGTGTTGGCCGTCGAATAAAGCAAAAACGGAGAAATTCGTTTCATATTTACGTATTTTGATGAATGAAGGAAAAATATCCTGCATCTTGAAAAATCGAAAATACCTTGTAAACTTATTGGAAATCTGTATAATCGTCTCCTGGAGTCGAACCCGGTACTTTTTCTGGGACGTTTGATTTTTCTAGGCATCACCTCATTTCATCGTGAAATGTCCAGAAGTAATGTGGCAGACAGACCGACACTTGAGAATTTACATATAGTTATACGAGTTATCGGTGCTTGAATACTGCAAGCGCTAAAAAATCACCTTATACCAAGATGTAAACTCGTAAATAAACAAATGCGATCTCCAAGGCAACGTGGAGTCTATATGTATTACACAATGAATCCCATGAGTAACAGCAACATATTTATAATTTTCCGTGAAATTAAGGAAACTATCCGTAATTTTTAAATTCTCTGGCAATCGGCTCGTGTCCAAGTTTTCGTATTTCAAGTTTCGTGACTCAGATCGCAATGCATGAGCAGCACGAATAATCACCATTAAAACAAAACCCTACACTTAGGGAAAAATTAGGATATTTTCTGTTAAGGTTATGGCATCATCGCCCATGCCTTTAGCGCGTATTTAGATATAAAAAAATATCGAGAAATAGGTATGAAGCCAATATATTTAACAATTGAAAAGAGTTCTAGAAAAACTACGAAACACAACATTAAAATACTTTTCAAGTTTTACCGTCATTGATGTCAGGGTTGTTTCTCCGATTGTGATCCCTTATAATCCTGGAGAAAAACAAACCTATTCGTTCTTTCCTACAGTCAATAACCCAAATTTAATCGTCACGTTTGTGCTTTCAGTAGTACGTGAGAATTGCAATTATCTATGATACCCTCAATCACAGCGCGTGATGCAATTACTGTTTTGGATAGAGTAAAATCTTACATATTATCGGAAGAAAATATCGGTTATGATGTTTTCATGATATGCATGATATTGAAAATTAGAATAAATTAAATTATATGATTACAGAAATAAGTTTGGTGTTAATTCGATTAAAAAGAAAAATGAAAAAATATTTCCGTAACTCTAATTTTCTCTAACTCGAATAATTTTTGCTTTCCCTTGAGATTCGAGTTATATAAGTTCTACTGTATGTATGCAAATGTTTAAAAATAAATTTCCATAACTTGAGTTTTCTGGTACTCGAATAATTGTTGCTTTCCCTTGAGATTCGACTTACGGAAGTTCCTTATAATGGCATTAATTTCCATTAAAAGCATTAAATCACTTAAATCGTTACGTATAATATTTCCATTGTTGAAAAAAGGAACAAATTCACGGTTTTTTTCCGATTAAAAGCAGACTTTTACACTAAAACGGTAAGTATTTGAATTCTGTCTTCAAAAATTAAGAACTACCTTCTTTAAGATAGACAACAGTCCTTTTCCCGAATTCGTACCCCAATTTAAAGTAATTTAAAAATGCATTTTTAGAAAAACTTGCACTGAATCCCATGCTTTTCTTATGGGGTATTGAAATTGAACATTGGGGTTAAAAAAGACCACTTAAATATTAACCTTTTTGTGATTTTCGATTTTTCTCGTTGGTTGTACCACTCGACCAACCTACCCGCTCAATTTCATATCTCTAGCTCTTCTAGAAGTAGAAAAGAGTTTTACGTGAGTGAGTGAGGCACAAGAATCTTTATTGCATTGGTACATCACAGAATCGTTTTGCATAAATTTTCGATTTAATAAACTCAAGCTTTACGTCTCAGTACGCCGACCAGACGCAAACAAGTGAGCATCTGATTCCCTCGCAACGACGTTACTGAATGATAAGTGAAAGGCGGAAAACGTATTGCGCCTCCCTTGGGTAGATTGTGCACATTCCGCGATAACAATTAATGGAAATTGAGGGGAAAAAAACATTTTTAAAGATATATTTCCCTTTCAAAATTTTCACACGACCAAAAAAAAATAACATGGCCAGGTGATCGGGCCGACAAATCAAAACCATAAATCGTCGCTCGGTTGTTTCTTTCCCCTCGGAAAATGCTTTCGGGAGCGAATAATCGTTAGCCAATATTGAGAGAGGGAGAGAGAGAAAAAAAATGAATTCCTAAAAGCGTTTGAGCGATTGAAATATCGCCAGCGCGAGAGTTAATTAACGCCGTGGAGTGCACACACACGCACCAACACACACACACTCGTAACCGGCGCGAGAATAAAATATGACGCCGCTTTCAATTCAGCGCCAGAAAATTGATGTCTTAATTTCATTGAAAGGGTTTCGGATGAATACATATAAATGTGAATTTGCTGTAAAAGGGGATTCATTCAATGTACTGCCTTTATTTTTTCGTCTTTCTATTCCTCCCCATTCCATAATATCTACCTGTCAATCTCCCTATCTCTGTCCTTCTATCTCCCTCTGTCTCTCTCACTCCATACCTCCTCTCTCCCTCCCTCCCTCTCCCACCCTCTCTCTTCCTCCTCTCTCCCTCCCTATCTCTCCCTCTCTCTCCCTCCCACTCGTTCCCTCCCTCTCTCTCCCTCCCACTCGTTCCCTCCCTCTCTCTCCCTCACTCCCTCTCTCTCCCTCCCACTCGTTCCCTCCCTCTCCCTCCCACCCTCTCCCTCCCTCTCCCTCCCTCTCCCTCCCTCTCCCTCCCTCTCCCTCCCTCTCCCTCCCTCTCTATCCCTCCCTCTCTATCCCTCCCTCTCTCTCCCTCCCTCTCCCTCCGTCCCTCTCCCTCCCTCCCCCTCTCTCCCTCCCACTCGCTCCCTCCTCTCTCTCTCTCTCTCTCTCCCTACCCCTCTCCCTCGCCTGTTATCTGCTAATACCTGGTTACGCCAGATAGTTGGACGTCCGATATCAGGAAACGCCTGTTATCTGGTAACACCTGTTATGTGAAAACGCGTGCTATCCGGAAACGCCTCTTTTCTGGTAACACTGGTTGTCTGGAAACTTCTGTTATCTGGTAACCCCTGTTACTTGTAACGCCGGTTATCTGGTAACACTTCATATCTAAAATCGCCTGTTATCTGGGAACGCCTGTTATGTGGAAACGCGTACTATCCGGAAACGCCTCTTTTCTGGTAACACTGGTTGTCTGGAAACTTCTGTTATATGGTAACCCCTGTTACTTGTAACGCCGGTTATCTGGTAACACTTCATATCTAAAATCGCCTGTTATCTGGGAACGCCTGTTATGTGGCAAAGCCTGTTATTTGGAAGCGCATGTTATATGTAAACGCCATTTATCTGTTAACTCCTGTTGTATGGTAACGCTTGTTATCTGCTAATGCGCACCAGTTCACTGGTGTATCTTACACACGGAAACATTGAATTTTCTTAGAACTTAGGACCAAAACACTACCTTCATATTATATACTAGGATTTACGGTATCATTCTTTCTCCATCTCTCTCAGGTCCTCCTTCTGCAAGCGCAGACGAGGTGTCGCGATCTCAGAGGAGTCGACCCGCCTCTCCGCAGCCGTTCCCAGAGGCAACCGTCGCCTGGACACGGACAGGAAGCAGCAACAGCAACAACTGGAAGAGGAGCCTGAAATCCAGAAAGCGGAGGAAGAGAGGAGTGGAGGAGGTGGTTGTAGGAGGGAGGGAGGAGGGCGAGGAGGAGAAGGAAGAGGGAAAAGGAGATACGAAGGAGGAGGAGGAGGAAGTGTCCGGAGATGCCAGAATCTCCAGTTGTCACATGAAAGACTTAAAAGCCGAACTGAAAGCTTCTTACAGGTTGGTCGAAAAGGATGCTGTGGTAGATAAGAGGAACGGTACCCCTGTTAAAGAAGACACCCGCCGATTATACGAAGAAGGACAAGATGGGCGTGAAGAGCAGGAGTTTCGAAGAAAACAGGACTATGATCCCTAAGAAAAGGAGCTACAGCTCCATGCAGGGGACAGAGGCTGGAGGAAAAGGCGGCGGAAAGTGCGGAGTGGAAAAGCAGGAACAAAACGGCAAAGGACCAGCCAATCAGGTGAAAGGAGAAGATAAGTGTGCGTTCAAGAACTCTGAAAAGAGGGAGACGACAGCAAAGATGTCCAAACTACAGGAAAGATCCTGTTCTTTCGACGAGGATCCTGTTCTTTCGACGAGGATGCGAAGGAGGAGAGAAGAGAAGGGAGGAAGAAAGTGGAGAACAAAGAAGACCAGGTGAGGTTCCTCAGAGAGACGGAAGCGGCGCTGAAATCGCTATCAGGTAGTTGGCCCGCCACGCCCAACTCAACCGCTGAAGAAATCACCAGGGAGGACAAACCCTCTTTCGAAAACCTCTTCGAGGAGAAGAAGCCGGACAAGAAGACACCCGTCATCATCAACAACAACAACAACAACCTGAATATCAAATGCTCAAACGATGCGAATCGTATCAATTGCTCAAGCGTGCAGACCCAGGGAGCGGCTAACGCGAACTCGGCGGTGGCGGCCTCCCCGGGGAAAAATTCCGGCAACCCAGGCAACCTTCTTAATGACGTCATCACGCTGTCAAGCTCCAAGTTCGAGGGGGAGGAAGGTGGGGGACGGGAGGGAAGGGAGAGAGGATCCGGAGGTACCAACCCCTCGGCCGGGAACGCCTCCGAAGAGGCGGGACAGGGTCCTGCCAGCGCGGGGAGACATCGACGGTGCACCTGGCAGGGTACCCCCGGCGGAGGAAGGCTCCTACGGCAACCGCCAGGATGGTGTCTCTGGTACTCAGGGAGTCCAAGCGGATGGCGACCATCCCGGCAAGGAGGGGGCAAAAGGTCAACCGGGAGGGGGTGGAAACGACCTCGAAAACTTGCTGAAGATCGAGGTTGAGTGCGCCACAATACAGTCCAGGGTTGGCAGGGAGGAAGAAAGGGCCCCCTGGGTTTGAGGAACTGGTGGACGACGATTCGACCGTCTGAACTGGAAATTGTGACGTCAGATGGGGAAGATGGAGGGGGGGAAGGAGGGGAAGAGAAAGGGGGGAGGGGGAAGGTGGGACGAGAAAGAGGAGGAGGAAGGAAGAGGGGGGAGAGAGGTGCGAGGAATCGAACGGAAAAGACAAAGAAAGCGAAGAAGGGCAGGACGGACAAATCAAACCAGAGGGCCTCAAAGAGCCGATAGACTCCCCAAACGTGGCCCTGGGGCCCTTCCCGGCCGGGGCCACCTTCGTGGGATACCCTCCGGTGCCGACCGCAGCGCCGGTTCCGGTCGAGCGGCAGGAGGAGAAACTAATCCCCAGGGGAAAGACCGGAGTGGTGACGAGTAGTTTGGAAAACGGTCACGGAGCCGTGGTGGAGCTGCAGTCGATAGGAGTTCCCGCCGAAGTGAGGTACGTGACCATTTTGAATCTTTTTGCTCAGATACGAGATCCATTTTTCAATAAACACTTTCTGCAAAAACCAAACAAATGTGCTCATTACCAGCTAATGATATAATTGTAATTTGTAATTTTTAACTGCATAAATAATAGAAATTGATGGAATAATGTGATCTAAAGATCCTATGCAGATAAGAATTAAGATTTAAGAAAATCACCTGCGTTCAGAAATGATAAAATTAATCTGTTACGACAGTCCGGTGGTAGAATATCAGCTCGGCAAGTGGAAGGCCCGGTTTCGATTCCCGGTCATTGCGGATTTTTTCCGGTTTCAAAACTATTCCCAAAATTACATAAATAACGATTTGAGAGGCGAAAATATCACATTAGCACGTGCACCAACTTGAAAAAGAATACATAGGTCGATACAATGTACCATTTTAAAAAAAACATGATATTTTATTAACGATTATATTTATGCCTTTTGTATGCCGGCATAACTAGACTGAAAATAAGACTTCATTCACGGTGTATTCGCACCGAAATCTTGTAACTCGTCAGAACTTTTTTAAACTTAATATTCGCGCGCAGTGTTGCCAATTCTTCTCGTACGTCGAGGATAATGGGAGTACAACCGAAAAGTTTTCCAAAATATTTCCGTTCGTTTGCGGCAACCTGAGGTTTCCATGGTATTATGGCTGAAATACCGATAAACATGAATTCCGCTAGTCCCGCAATCTCACGGAATTCCTAATTCGAAACAAATATTTAAGCCAATACAGATACTTATAAATCACACTGTATACCAAAATGTCCAGCGGAAAGATGTGGACGAGTGGAACCTTTCAATATATTCATTTTTAGCCTATTTTCGAGAATGGAAATAGGCTTAGTTTCTTCGTCGTGTCCGTCCGTTACCCCCTATTAACTTTTGAACCAATAGACCGATTTTCATGACACTTGCTGGAAATCTTTTGCTACTGGAACCGAGCTCTCTAGAGGATAGTTTTTGTTGCTAATATTAAAGTCCCGGGTTCGATTCCAGGACCTATCCTGCTCATTTGATTTACGTGGGAAATCTGTGAAATCCATCGTGCAGGGTAATTTTCTCTCGCATATTAAAATGTCTTAGAAATGTAATATCGGAGGCGGGATTTGTACTATTCTCTGAGGAAAGGAATGAAGATTTTAATTTTTATCATAGAATTCTGCTCATCCATTGCATTTCTTAGAAGTATGTGTAAATACCGGCGATTTTGCGTTTTTTATCACTCATTACGAGTGATGCCATACCGACGACTATGGTTGGACTCGGGTTCGGTACGGCCTAGTACATTCACGCGTTATTTTTCCACACAAATACGCGTCATCAATTCAGTTTTCCGTTCAAATGTATTTGTAATATTTTATAACGCTAAATTATGAAATTTGGGCAACAAAGACCAACTCATTCGCGGCGGTTTTGAAGCTGTCAAAGCCAGTATGAGTAATTGCCGCACCACATATAATATGCATCATAAGTTCCGTTTGGGTCATCTTCTTTGTTCCATCCTGGACTTTTGCAGCAGCACATGCGACGGTTCCGGGAAGCAGTACACGACACTCCAGCCAGCCGGAGCCGGTTCGACAGCTGCAAACGCCATAAGGGAAGTGAATGAGGTCATGGGAGTAGTTCCGGTGGCGGCCGTCGTCCAGAGGGCAGGCGCTGGCGGCAGCATATCTCCTGGAATCGGGCGAGCTGGTAAGTGTCACGAAATTTCCTCTGAGATTCGATTTTAGCGTGTTAAATATGGTCTCCAGCGGTTATCTAAACGTTACTTGATACCTTGGATAGATTTACTGCGAGCTGGGACCAGTACGGACCTTGAAAAAGTAATTTAATGCTTGTTCAGACTTTTTAAGTATTCGTAATCCACAGAAAGATACAGAAAAGCAGTTTTAATTTTATTGTAAATGTGGTTTGGGGTACAAATCTGTGTTCAGTACGTTCCTCAGAACATATTTTTATTGGATATACAACGAGAAGACTCATCCAAGCTCTGGGAAATTCGGAAATCCTATTCCAAAGGTAAGCATTATCCTGTCATATGGTGAGTTCTATTTCATGAATTTGTGTATATCTCATAAAACTGAAAATTTTAATTACACTACGTCTAAATAATAATTTTTAGAAATTTCTCAGTCGCGTAATGGTTCAAAATATAGGATAAAATCTGATGTGGCCACCGCATGACTTTCTCCATACCTGTAATATTTCTAAAAGTTCCAAATAGGTTACATAGTGAAAATATTTTTAGAAATTGCGAGAAAATTTTAGACTTGAAAAAGAACAGCAAAAAACTCCAACCATAGCCTTCTGATATTGGATAAAGTCACAAAGCGCCAACAATTAAGAAAAGAAAGAGGAGCGTTACTAAGACGTAACTAAGCGTCAATTCTTAACTACAGTCGTCGGTAGGTGGCGTGGTGGTGAGAGCTAAAAATATAAGATATCTCTTAAACAGTGCATTATATGGAAAAAATGTCTTAAGCAAAGGTTGTAGAAAATTTAATTTTCTACAACTTTTATTCTAGTATATTTTTACAAATATCAAATATTAAAGCAAATATTTCAAAATAACGGATAAGTGACAAGAGTAAACACCCACTTACGGTCAACCGATTTTTACCAAAAACTAATCAGTTCTTCTGACTATTATAAAAATGTTAAATATAAAATTTCGCTTTGACTTGATTAATATTTTTTTAGTTAGAGCACCCACAAAAAGCTATTACACACACCCTAACACACACACACAGATATCATCGAGAAAGTGGTCAAAACTTTTTACTTTCTCCATATACGTAGTATATGGAGAAAGTAAAAATTTGTTATATGCAGTTGAACCTCGGTTATTCGTCACCCTTTTATCCGTCACTTTCGGTTAACCGTCACCCCGCTAGATTTTTTGTTTCAATGTTTGAACATACATTCACAGTGCTAAGAAGTACATTCGTCCATGTAAAATTTCTCTTACGTGATGTTTACTCGTACATGGCATTATTTCAGCCGTTCCTACAAAAAATTCGTGTTCACTCCTCGCTAAAGATTCTCGGAATCAACATCACGCGTCTTCGCATATACAAATAATTCTCGGAATTAACATCCCCTACCGTTCGTCACTTTAATTTTCTGCCAGTTTTGAAAGATCAACCTGTGTGCCCTACATAAAATTGGCGGAAAAACGATGTTCGAAGCTTAAGGCAAAACTGCGTCCTGTTTAACAGACATTCGCGGTGTTGCAAGAACTACTATTAACGATTTGTAGCGGGATGGCGACAAAATTGAGGACTCGGTAAGCAAAATGGAAGTGAACTATGGAATCGCAACTCGAAGGATAACGTCTGTTCCACTCACAACCAATTCGATATCGCAATGTCTCGGCGATTCGTTCGACAACGCAGTAATAGAATTCCTCCAACAGGGCCAATAATTAAGGCAGAAGGCCCTCGCTATGAATGCAAAACTGAATGGCGATCCAACCGAACCGTTGTTCTATTCCTCTCTCTCTTCGTTATCCGTATATTTCTCAAATCCGTCATCTTCTTGGTCCCGAAACCTGACGGAAAATAGAGGTTTTACTGTATTTCTTGATTTTTTATTATTATTTATTACTTGTGCGTATTTTAAAAGAATTATAAATTCTATTATTTCACTTTTTATCTGGACTGAGAGAGAGGGGGGGGGAAAGGTCCCAATGTAATTCTTGCATTTATCCGCATTAAGACCGTCCGAAGGAGGGCCGGAGATAGCCCTTGAGATAGAGCTGCTGGAGGTGTCCAAGTGACAAACGTAAAATGAACACAGAAAACACGGAAGCTTTCGGGGCGATCCCTTTGTCAGCACAGGAGAAAAACAAATGTTGGCGGCACACACACACACACTTGAACGTTCTTTACACATTCCTGTCAAGTATTAATAAACTATACATTTTTGATTTAGAACAACTCAAGGAACTGGAGCGTTTCACACGGCCGGGAATTGAATTCCATAGTTGGGACCCCCACGACCTTAAAGGATTTGTGAAAGGTAGTGGTCCGATGGGTAATAGAGGTGGCCGCAGTCGGACCCATGTGGTCATAGTCACACGTGAGGGCCGTTTGGGGGAACAAATTGAGGAGGTACTCGGGCTGTTTATTTTGAAAAAGTGAGTAAAGGAATATTGCACAAAAGTATTTACGTCTGGACTTTGTGGATAGCCAACCAATGTTTTCCAAATATGGGGAAATATAGTCGTCTCTCCTGAGGTTGAAAATGAATCTGACACAGGAATTGATTGAGCGCTGGAGCTTGGTATCGAGCTGATCTGTGAGGTCATTAAATACAAGACAACAGTAGTCAAAGTGGGGAAAGATTAAGGTGGATATAAGCAATTTACGGGTATGTAGAGGTAACAAGTTCCTATTTACTTTCAGCTGGTATAAAATTTTGTTTATTTTATTGGAAATGACATATACCTGATTCTGCCAGGACAGATTTTCATTCAATGTAATTCATAGATTTCGGACAGTATTTGAGAAGGGAATGGCAGTGGTTCCAAGCAAAACCTTATGAATACTATTTAATTCAAAGTAATTTATTAGTTTTGAGCTACCGATAATAAAAGCTTTGGATTTTGAGCAGTTTAAAACAAATGAATTGTTATTGGCCCATTTTTAAAAGGCAGTGAGGTCTTCATTGATATTTGAGATAGCATCCGGAAGATCCCTATGATGACAATGCCAGTAAGATAGAGAGAGAGGGAAAGAGAGGGAGGGAGAAAGAGGGAAGGGAGGGAGAGGAATGGAGGAATGGACAGACAGACAGACGACTTGAAATTGAGACTCTATAGTCACGTCTTACATTTAACCCTTTTGTCAGGTAATTACAATATTGACACATTAAAAATAAATGAGTTACATATGAATTAAAATCAAATACACAATAATTACAGATTAATTATATACTAGAGAAATTACCCGTTGAACATCAACGGGACTTTTTAGTGTGATTTAAATTTAACTTCTGATGGGTGTGTGTGTTAAAAACTTATATATAGGCACGCACAGAATTTACTGTTGATATATGCAACGGGTAATTCCGATAGTAAGAAGCAGTTAGTAAAATTAAAATGAAAACAGAAATATTCGAAAAAGATTTTACTATGAAAAAATATTAGTGCAAATGGCTAAAGGCCGCTACTTTAAATACTAATGAGCTTCTATAGGTTATCTGAAATTATTTACGTTGCTATCTATTACGTTTGACGTTGCTACAACAATAATTTCGATGTTTCATAAAACTCTCAAAGCGAATAACGCATTTATTTCGTCTATTTGAAGACTTTTTGGACGCTAATTCAATCGGAGGCAACAATGTGGGTCGCCTTGACAACACCCGGAAAGAGTACGAAAAAGTTATAACATTTCGAAAAGAAATGCGTTTTTTTGATATATTCTTCCGTATAACATCTAAACTTTGCAAGAATAAGATATTTTATAGTTTTAGCCGTCGAATAAAAGAAAAACGGGGAAATTCGGTACATATTTACATTTTTTAATGACTGAATGAAATAAACCTTGCAGCTTGAAAAATCTAAAATCCCGTGTAAACTTATGGAAAAATATAATCGTCTCCCGGAGTCGAATTCGGGACTTTTTTCCGGGATGTTTGATTTTTCTAGGGACCGCCTAATGGGAGATTAACGATTGTGAAAGTTTCGGCTCTTAATTCCATTGCAAAATGCTCAAAACTACTGGGACAGACAGACAGACGGACGGACAATCGAGAATTATTATATAAGGATTGGTTAATAGATCATGGAGCATTACCAAACAATATTGTTCGTTTTGTGTATCGAAAAAACTGTGTATCAGCTGTGTTTTAACACAGAATAAAATGTACCACTGCTGAAATCACCTGCGAAGAGTAGAAAAGGGTAGATGGAAAGAAGAGGAGAATTATGAAGTTAAAGAAGGAAATACGCAGAAGAGAGAGAGAGAGAATGAAGGAGAAATGGAAAACAGCGAGAGAGAGAGAGAGAGAAAAATACGGATATAATGACAAAAAAGCAGGCTGCAAGTTGGGATAACTTTTCTCATCTGGGCGATAAGAGGAGGAGGAGGAGGAACGGTTCATTTTTTTAATCTCTTTCTCACTCTCCCTCTCTCTCCCCCAATCTCCCTCCCTTCCTCCACGTTTTCCTTCCCGCTGTGTCTCTCTGCGGAATACGCGAATTGTAATTGAAAAGAAGAAAAAATGGACGCCCCTTTTAATGTTTTTTTAAAGGAATGTAAATTCGATCCGGAATTCTCCTCTTTCTATTACTTCCTCCCTATCTCCGTTCTTCTCTCTCCTCTTCACTCCTTTCACATCTTTCGCATCCCTCTCCCTCCTCTTTCGCTCTCTCTTTCTTCCTCCATCTTCCTCTCTATCTCCATCTCTGTCTCCCTCCCTTCTCGCTTTCTCTTCCTCCTCTCTCTTCTTCTTTCTCTCTCTTTTTCCCCTCTCTTTATCTCCCTCCCTTTTTCTACCTCCCTTTTCCCCCCTCCCTTTTCTCCCTTTCTTTTCCCCCTCCCCTTTTCCCCCTCTCTCCCTCCCTCCCTCCCTCTCTTTTTCCCTCCCTCTCTCTTTCTCCCTCCCTCTCTCTTTCTCTCTCCCTCTTTCTCCCCCTCTTTCTCCCTCCCTCTTTCTCCCACCCTCTCTTTCTCCCACCCTCTCTTCCTCCCTCCTTTCTTCCCTAATTCTCTCTTTCTCTCTCCCCCTATTTCTCCCCCCCCCTCTTTCTCCCTCCCCCTCTTTCTTCCTCCCTCTCTTCCTCCCTCCTTCCCCCCTCTCTCTCCCTCTCTCATTCTCCCTCCCTCTCTTTCTCCCTCCCCCTCTTTCTCCCTCCCCCTCTTTCTTCCTCCCTCTCTTCCTCCCTCCTTCCCCCCTCTCTCTCCCTCTCTCATTCTCCCTCCCTCTCTTTCTCCCTCCCCCTCTTTCTCCCTCCCCCCTCTTTCTCCCTCCCCCTCTTTCTTCCTCCCTCTCTTCCTCCCTCCCTCTCTTTCTCCCTCCCTCTCTCTTTCTCCCTCCCTCTCTCCTTCTCCCTCCCTCTATCCTTTTCCCTCCCTCTCTCTCTCCTTCTCTTCCTCCTTTATTTCCAAATTCCCTCTTTCTCTCTCCTTCTTCCCACCTTCCTTTCTCTCAATTTTTTCTCTTCCTATATATCCATTTTTTAATGCAACTCCCTTTCCCTCATTATATTTTTCAATCTACTTCCCTCCGAAATAATAATTGTATTCCATTTCGCAGAGAGAGAGAGTGAGAGAGAAGGACAGAAAGAGAGAGAGAGAGAGAGAGAGAGGGATATATATACAAGACTGCGACGACCGAGGGGAAAACGAAAAATAAAAAAAACGGAATTCGATTATTTTTTCATATTTACATAATGTCTTCTTGTTTTAAGATAAGGTGTGGAGTAAGAAAGGGAGGGAGAGAATGGAAGGAGAAAGGGAGGGACAAGGAGGGAGGAATAAGAGAGAGGGGAGGGCTGGGAAATATAGATTCGACGTTTGTAATTCAGTCCCTGTCCTTGTAAAATTCTTACAATATTCCAAATGCCACAGAAGAAATGTCTCGAGCATTCGCGGGCGGTGTTACTGCGAATTTTCTCGTCCATTATTGCTCAATAAACCTGCGACCAGACCTTCATCGAAAAAGATTTTTTTTGTCTCCAATTACGCGAGATTGCTTACTCTCTTGTATCTAAGGTGCTGTAAGCGAAATTGTGCGAGAGATTCCTTAGAGACGAACGTCTTCATTGTTGAATTCACACTCCTGGCGTAGTAATAAACAATAACAATAAACAAGTGTTGGTTGGTTGGTGATTATATATTTTTCATTATATCCCGAAAACGGTCAGAGATAATGTTCCTAAATTTCCCAGGAATGAATTAGCGACCGACAAAAAATTTATTTGAAATAAAAGCCACCTGGATTCGATTCCAGGGGATTATCGTTTCTATTCCTCGCAAGGTGACAAGTAAGACCAGACTTTTGGAGTGCAGGCTTTCATTCATTTGGAATTAAAATTAGAAAAAACTAACCTGCCGCCATCCGATTTAAACTATTTTAAAGAAACTTTAACGGAGTCGCTATTTCCGTTAATTTTCCTTTCGCCTACAACTCGAAATTGCCCCTTTCGGACGTTAAAATCGCTTATTTTGGTGAAATACTGCCATTTTAACTACAGCTGCCCTGCCGACAATGTAGCAATTGTCAAAACCCGAGCTCATATTGTTGCCCCGAGGCTAAATGCCCTCTTCCCCCCTCCACTACCTCAGCATTTGTTTATCCTGACAACAGACTGCTACGAAAACCAACATCATCATAAATTGTGATGGTTGGAATAATATATTAAAGATAAAGATTTTACTGCATTTATAGTGCTTTTCGTCATTGCTGAAAAGCACTATTATCTTCGTGATGTCCGTCCGTCCGTCCGTACGCATATATCAGGGAAGAATTGGCTGAACCGATTTCAACCAAATTTGGAACATGGAATACTAACGTATATTAATGACCAAAATTATATATTTGAATCGGATCAACTCGGCAGGGGTGCCACAATTGCAAAATAAATCCTTTTCGTAATTATGAATTTGGAAGGCATTGGCCGAACCGATATCAACAAGATTTTGTATGAAGCAGGTGTGCAACATAAAATAACAAAACAAAGATTTTTTTAGTATTGATATAGAAAGCAAGGCTACCAAAATACAAGGAATAAAAAAATTCGTTTTACACGTATTTGTGTTAAATTTTCGGAATCAATTTTAAGCAAATTTTTAATATTTATAATGTCACACATATACACTAAACAACAATAGGATATTAAAACCGGATCATTCGAACAGGGCTGCCACAACTACAAATCATACTCTTTCTGTAATCATGGATTTGGAGGGAATTGGCTTTACGGATTTCAACTAAATTTTTATATAAGATTTGCACAACATACCATAGTGAAACCAATATCACATTAAAAGTTAAATTATATTTCTTTTGCATGTTATTCTAAGGAATTGACCTCATGTATTTTAACCAAATATCGGAAATAAATATAATCCTCATATACATGAATAACCAAAATAACAAATTTCAACCGGATGGACTAATCAAGGTTACCACAATATCATGGTTAGAATTCTTTCTGTTACTATAAATTTGGAAGGTATAGGCTGAACCTGTTTCGAAGAAATTTTGTGAGTAGGTCGGGTATACAACGGCAAAACGAAAAGAACACATTTAGAACGAATCTAAAAAGCAGGGCTACCACAATATAAGGAAAATAATATTCCGATTTCTTGGCAAACATCATTATATATAGACGTTTCTAACAGAGGAGGATATAACATATAGGAGGGTACTAATGTTTAGGCACTTCCAGATGTGCTGAGGATTCGAAATTTTTCTTAGGTAGGATTTTGTGCAAAACCGACTAGAAAAAACGAATATATTGAAAAAGTGCAACAATGCGGCTGCTAAAAATTCGCAATTGCTTAAACTTAAATTTCAAGTTTTATGTATGTTCGAATGTGCTACGAAGCTGAAATTTTTTTTAGAGGTAGTATTTGTAAAATAACGAAATAGGGATTATACAAATTTTGATTTTGTTTAGCAGTTAAAAATTCTTAAAGTTTAAACAAATAGGTAAATGTTTAGATACTACGGGGCGAGTTAGAGAGCTGAAATTTTTAAATTGTTTAGAAGTTAGTCTATTTAAACGAATACAGATTTCAATTTATCCATAAAATCCTTATTTTTCCGTTAAAAATTATTAATATTCAAACAATTAGATAAATGTTAGTTCACTTCTAATTATACTATAAATTTAAAGTTTGGCGGAAATGTGTGGCATTATTAACTGAATGTGGAAAAATTATAATATTCCAAAAATTGCAAAAATTAGCGATTGTTTTACTCCATTATTGTTCCATAATGAAAAACAAAAGTCGGTCCCGAGGAGAAATCTTTTGAAACAAAGAAATATTTTCCATGATGAAATATCTATCTGAAAAATTAATGCTTTTTCAAGGTGAGATGATGAAATGCTTGCAGAATGCAAGCACCTTCTACTAGTATTAGCATACGATTATACTGCGGCGAATTTGACGGAAAACCCTTCTGCAGCACGTGAAACCGGCGCAAAACCCTACTTGTTTATTAATTTGAAGCCTTCCTTTTTTGCGGTCTATACTATAATAGGTACTAGCTTTTGATATAAATCGTAACTTTTTCAAAATATCTCTGCTCGCGACATGAATTTAGTACCCTTTGTTGTCAACGCGTTCGATTCCGAAACACTTGACGCGATTTGGTATTTTAAAATAATAACGGAGAACATCTTAACACTTTCACAACGTTAATCGAATTCAGGGAAGATAAATCCTTCATAATTCGAACCCACCTCCTTTAACATTGGAAGAGGAGCAATTTGGAGCGTGTGAGGGCATTTTTAGAGAAGATGGCGGAAGATTCATCACACTAAATGACTCCGCATAACATTGCTTAAGTGGCCTTACGTTTTTTCGTTCCGAAGGACACGTTTTCCCTTTTGGGCTGAAACAAGTTTAATTTGTAAGCGAAAGGTCATTATGAAATTTGAAATTGTTTTGTGAGTTGTGCAGTGAAGACTGCCCAAAGGTGACATCTGCTCCGATTCCTTTGTTTACTTGGTTGGGCATGACTTTCTCCATATCTGTAATATTTCTAAAAATTCCAAATAGGTTACATAATAATAAATATTTTAAGAAACTGCGAGAAAATTTCAGACTTTACAAAGAACAGAAATAAACACAAACCATAGCCTTCTGAAATTTCACACAGCCACAAAGCCCCAACAATTAAGAAAATAAAAAGGAGCGTTACTAACAATAAGACGTAACTAAGCGTCAATTGCTAATTATAGTCTTCGGTAGGTGGCGTGGTGGCGGAAGCTAAAAATATAAGATATCTCTTAAACAATGCATTATATGGGAAAACGTTTCAAGGTTGTAGTAAATTAAACTTCCTATACCTTTTATGTCAATATATTTTTTTATTTATCAAATATTAAAGCAAGTATCTCAAAATAACGGATAAGTGGCACGAGTAAACACCCACTTCCGGTCTACCGATTTTTACCAAAAACTAATCAGTTCTTATAACTTTTATGAAAATGTTAAATATAAGATTTCGCCTTGACCTGATTAATAGTTTTTGAGTTAGAGAACCAACAAAAATCTATCACATACAGACAGACAAAGAGTCATCATCAAGAAAATGATCAAAAGGTTTTCAGGGGGCATCAAATCGAGTATTTCCGTTGAAATCTCGAAGTCGATTTTTTCATGAATACAATACTTGCACCATATACTACGTATATGGTGAAAGTAAAAATACAGCAATAAAGGAAGAACAAGGGAAAGAAAAGAAAATGGAGGAAAGAAACAGAAACTACAAAATGGGCACACTATGGGAAAACACCCGCACAAGAAGGGGACAGTATAAAACCTGTGTATCGCACAGAGGTACAATAAATCTATCAAAAAATACTGTAAAAACAATTTTAATAAGAGTGAGAGGGAGAAATAGAGAGGGGAAGAAAGAGAGAAAGGGAGAGAGAGAGGGAATGAGGGAGAGAGAGAGGGATTGAGAGAGAGAGAGAGGGTAAGAGGGAGAGAGAGAGAGGGAAAGAGGGAGAGAGAGAAAGTGGGGTAAAGAGAGAGAGAAGAGAGGAATGGAGAGAGGAAGGGAGTGAGTAAGAAGGAGAGGAATGAATAGAGAAAGGTAGAGAGCGAGGAAGGGAGAGAGAGAGGGGGGGACAATAAGAGGGAGGAATGTAGAGAGACAGGAGAGAGAGGGAAAGAGAGAGAGAGAGGGATTGAGAGAGAGAGAGAGAGGGAGAGAGAAAGGGGGTAGAGAGAGAGAAGAGATTAATGGAGAGAGGACGGGAGAGAGTAAGAGAGAGAGGAATGAAGAGAGAGAGGAATGGAGAGAGAGACAGAAGGAGAGAGAGGAATGGAGAGAAAGGGAGAGAGTGAAGAAGGGAGACAGTGAGACAGAAGTAGAGGGAGGAATGGAGAGAGACAGGAGAGAGAGGAATGGAGAGAGAGTGAGAGGATAGGAGAGATACAGTGGGAGGAAGAGTGAGGGAGAGGTACCCATGATGAGAGAGAGAGGGGAGAGGGAGGGGGGAATAGCGAGAGGGAGAGAGAGTGGAGAGTGGTGGTAAAAGGGAAGGAGGATGGATGGTTGCGATGGAATGGGAGGCGAGATCAAAGGAGGAATTGGAAAGCCTAACGAAGGAAAGCCTTAACGACCTCGCTAATGTGATTTAAAAGGTAAAAAAAGTGGAGGGGAAGGAGCATTATAGGGGGGGGGGGGTGAGGGGCGTTCTCCCACTCCCAATCTCCCCTTTCAATACTTTCTCTCTCTCCCTCTCCCCCTTTTCCCGATTCCTCTCTCTTTCACTCTATTTGTCTCCTCCTTCGTCTTTCCTTTGACAACTGTCCCTTCTTTACTTCTCATTCTTTCTCCTGTTTTCAAATTTAACTCCGTTTCATCTCTTTCTGCTTTGACTTGGAGAACGTTTTTTCCGTCTTTTACCGCTTCACGGTTCTTTTTCCCTCTTTCTTCCTCTTTCTCTCTCTCTCTCTCCTTCTGCTCCTTCACTCTTTTCCCCTTCATTACTATCATTCCGAATGTTTTCCGTGTGTCTCTATCATTATAAATGATGCTTTTTACAAATATATGTGTATAGGATTCATAGTGTTATATATGTATACTAGGGAGATTCCCGTTGAATTTTTGTGAAATAGAAAATGAACAAATAAATATATAGCTTGACATTCTTTGGACGGCAATAAAACAAACTTTCGTTCTTTTAGGCGCTCGTTGTTTCAAGTTTCGAACTCCTACGATGATTCTAAATTCCTGATTTTAATATCCGAATCATTCAAATGTACTACATTCAAACGTACTCCTCCTCGTAAATAACGCAACGAATGTTGTTTACTTTGGTTGCTATGAAAAGAATTTCTCTCTTCTTCTCTCTCTCTCTCTTTTCTTCTTACCAATTGCAAGACGGCTTCCTTCACTCTTCCTTACTTAATTAACATTAATTATTTTTTTTGCAGGTTATCGAGTTCGCAAAGTGTACGCCTCCTTCGACTGTTACCTTTTCATTGTCTAGTGTCTACTATGTTATAGTGTTTATACTAATTCTCATTGTATTATATCATTCTGTATTGTTTCATACTATTTTATACTGATCTATATCATTTTGTAATGTTTTATACTATTTTATACTGATTTATATCATTTTGTATTGTTTAATACTATTTCGTATTACTTTATTTTATTATGTATTGTTTTATATCATATGTGTAATTTTATATCATTTCCTTCTTCCTTATGTTATGCATGATCCAACAACAATCTCCATATTCATTGTATATATTTCAAGTATATTTCATCTTATTCTGCCTAATTATTGTATTATATTTCTTGGTTTGCATTACGTTAATACCTATATATGTATTTTTTATGACGGTATACAACGATGCTGTATATACGAAGACTTACTGTACATACTCCTTTCTATTTAATGTTGTATTACTATATCATTATATGTACACTATCTAGGGTTTTCGCAGGTTTTTCACACTCCCCTTCTCAGTGGGTGTTTTCCTGCGTGGGTTTTACTAGGGAGGACATGCCTGTTTTACCTAGGTTTTCCCCACAATCTCTAATCTGTCTTCAATTTTATATATATATATTTTTTTTACTCTGTATTATTTAGGTATATACTGTTTATGTTATGCGTATTGTATATATATATATATATATATATATATATATATATATATATATATATATATATATATATATATATATATATATATATATATCTTACTTTACCATTTTTTTATATTTTTTATATTGACGAAGGGTTAAATGTAAGAATGGACCTTATGGTCTAAATTTCGCCCGAATAAAGACGATTATCTATCTATCTATCTATCTCTCTCTCTCTCTCTCTCTCTCTCTCGTACTAATTGCAAGAGCATGCAAAGCACGCTTTCACCCATAAGAATTGAAATAACAATAAGATTTCGATGTTCAACAGTATAATTGGTTGGCAAGGCAACATCCCAATGAAATGCCAAGATTTCCCCATCATCTTTGAATTAAACGTTTAACATGAGCAATTTCGAAATTTAGGCGCAAAAAAATGAACAAAATAAAAAACATCATAGTTTTTTCTTTAAGATTGTCTAGATCCGAAGATCACAGGTGAATTCTTTTTAATTTAGATCTCAAAAAGAATAAAAGCCTGCAAATCGAAAAGTCCATTTTTACGTGTTATCATATGGGAAATGGAAATGTCTACCTCGGAGTCTAACCTAGGACTGTTTTCGAGATTTCTTTTCGTCATCATCTTACAATATGTAAGTCGATCATTCTTGCCAAATATCAAAGAGAGTAATTCGCATTTTTATAGCTTGACAGCGCATTCGGAAATACATAAACCTTGAAAATTTATTTAAACAATTGCGAATTTTTAGCGGCCGCGTTGTTGAACTTTTTCAAGATTTTCGTTTTTTTTAGTCGTTTTTGCACAAAATGCCACCTATGAAAAAAATTTCGAATCTCCAGCTCACCTGGAAGGGCCTAAACATTAGTATCCTCCTATATGTTATATGTATGTTATATCCTCCTCCTTCTCCTCTGTAAGAAACGTCGATATATAATGATATCGAATCTAAAAATTCTACGATAAAAATTAGAATCTCCATTCCTTTCCTCAGAGAATAGTACAAATCCCGATATTACAGTTCTAAGACATTTTAATGTGAAATAGAAAATTACCCTGCACGATGGATTTCACAGATTTCCCATGTACTAAATCAAATGGGAGGGATAGTGTTCCTGGAATCGAACCCGGGACTTCAATATTCGCAACACAAAAACTATCCCCTGGAGAGCTCGGTTCCAGTAGCAAAAGATTTCCAGCAAGTGTCATGAAAATCGGTCTGTTGGTTCAAAAGTTAATAAGAGGGGACGGAGAGACAGACAGACGGACAGACAGATCGACACAGCGACAAAACAATAATCCTATTTCCATTCTGGAAAGTAGGCTAAAAATACCGTTTACAATATGTGTCGAAGGTCCGTCTGAGGCAAGGTCATTTGAATGGCACACTATTCGAATAGCAATTATGAATCAACATAAATGATGAGTAACCCGTCTGCTCGCGAATAATATAAAGTCCCGGCTTCGACCCCGATATTTTTATTCAATTTTATATTTCATTTCTTTATTTAATTCGATTGATGATTTTGGTTTGACTATTTTTAATAAATTTAAATACACACTTACATGTTCTGTTATCCTCAAACGTATGAATTATAAAGGTAAAGTACGTTAGTCTATTTTTTAAGTTGCTCAGCAACGGGCAAGCCGAAATTAATAATAAACAAGGGTCGGTCGGTCGGTGATCATTTTATTTTCTGTATTATATTTCGAAATCGGGAATGCTTCATTCAATCGATAAAAGCGATTCCCGACATTATATTTGGATAAACTACCCAGATTCGACTCCAGAGTATATATATATATATCATTGTTTCTATTTCCCGTAAGGTAAACGCGTGAAAATGGACTTTTCGAAGTGCGGGCTTGTATTCTTTTGGAAATTAAAATTAGAAAAAACTGACCTATGATCGTTGGATTTGAACTATTTTAAATAGATATATTAATAAAGTCACTTATTCTATCCATCCTTTTCCGTCTACAGCTCAAAATTGAACGTTGTAATCACATATTTTGGGGAAATAACGCCATTATAAATATAGGAACTCCATTAAGACGGTCGTAACTCGAGCTCATTGTGGTTGTCCCAAGTCCTTTCCCTCTCCCCCTCCTATGCCTCGGAATTTGTTTATCTTGACAACCAACTGCTGCGAGAAACAACATCGTTATAAATAGAGATGGTTAAGATAATTTATTTAAAGTTAAAAAGCTTTAATTACCTTCTCCCTCTTTCTCCCTCCCTAACTCTCTCTCTCTCTATCTCTCTCTCTCCTTCCTTATTCATTATATATATGTCATTATATTATATATGTATATGTTGACCGTATATTATGTCCCTACACGGCTCGCAAAGCCGTAGATAATTCTTTTCGGGATTTATATAATGTTCCGCGCAGAAAATCATTTTTTCCGACTCGCCGATAAATTTCTTAATATTTTAAAACGACCTAAATTTTGTTTCGAGATAAAAATATTTTTCCCCGTGGCCTCCATTGCTTGTAGAAACATGATGATGGCGTTTGCCGAGTTCCTCTACAACTTAAAAGTTCTTGTGATAGTTCGTGATAGACTAACGGACGGACTACTTGGGAGATGCCTGTTGGAACCCGACGGGAAAGCTTTTTATGAAATAAAAAATGAACAACGATAAATATCGACTATCTTTGAGTGTCAGGAAAACAAAATTTCGTTGTTTTAAGCGTTCGTTGTTTCAAGTCTCGAACTCTTACGATGATTCTAAGTGAATATAATATGCGAATGATTAATGTTCTAGATTCAAATGTATTCCTTCTCTTAAATAACGCAACGAATGTCGTTTACATTGGTTGCTATGGAAATCGTTTCCCTCTCCTTCCCTCTGTCTTTCTCTATCGTATTAAAAGCACTCAAAGCATGCTAAGGATTGAAACAACAATAGGGTTTCGAGGTGTGACAATCTAATTGGTTGGCAAGGCAACATCCCGTAATAATGGCAAGTGACGTTATTAAGCGTCCTTTTCCAGCAAAGCGGTAATGGCGGAAAGCCTTATGGGCACGTCTGGTCCGTCCGTCCGTCGTGACTTTCATCTCCTAAACCGCTGGACGGATTTTAATTTAATTAGGTATGAGTGATCCTTATTAAAATTTACCTCCCAATTGTTATTTTCAACTGAACCCTTCAATTATAACTTCCGCTTTACATAATTACTTCGATAAACTTATACTCGTATCTCGTCAAAAGGCATCCTTCAAGCAACAATGAGATGCCAAACTATTCTCTCGCTATGATTGTATGGTATAGATTAACAAATTCATTCGGAAAGAGAACAACATTTACTACAAGAAAGTCCGCGAGACAACGTAATTACGAGTTGTGGTTTCGTAGATAAAAATTCGAGAAAATCCCGAGCAAAAAGTCGAATATAGATCGGAATGTCTGAAAGACGATGTTGTAGGAATGATTGAAGCACCAACGTATACAGGTTAGAACGACCGTGACGATAAGATACGTGAGATCGATTCTAGGACGGAGCGTTATCTAGGCACGTTCTTTCCGAGAACAATAGGAGATCACAACAGAAAAATTCAACCTGCGATAGACGATCTTTAGGTAGGTTATGGTGCATTGCACCCCCTGCCACCCACCAATTAGCTTAATTGCAGGGTAACACGTAGATGTAGATGAAAATACCCATAAACCATCAGTGACGCTGCTGAGGAAAGATTTTTAGCCTAATTTCCAAAAAATGGGTTTTATTAGTATTATATATAATACTATTATAAGAGCTCCCTGTTGTGCGGGTGTGTATGTGCGTGTGTGCGTGTCCCCCATAACATCTTCTTCATGAACAAACAGATTTCAACTAAATTTAATGCATGGAATATGCGCATAAATTAATGACCAAATTGACAAATTTGGACCGAATTTACCCAGCAGGAATGCCACAATTTCAAAGTTAATCTTTTCGGTAATCATGAATTTGGAAGGAATTGTCGCAGCCGATTTCAACGAAATTTCATATGAAGTAGGCTTGCAACATTAAATTACAACATCAGGATGTTTAGTGGAGATATATAGAGCAGGGCAGGAATAAAATAATTATTTTTACACGTATTTGTGCTGAACTGTAAACATTAATTTCAACCAAATTTAATGTTTATAACGTACACTTATATACGAAACCATATCGGGATATTTATACAAGTAATAAAAAAATTTCTTTTTGCAAATGTTTGCGATCAATTTTAACCAAATGTAATACTTATAATGGACGTATATACACAGAACGATAATAGCACATTTTGACCGGACCAGCAAAACAGGGGTGCCACAATTACAAATCAAACTCTTTCAGTAATTAAGGATTTGGCTGAACGAATTTCAATTAAATTTCGTATATAAGATTTGTAGAGAATTGATCTAATGGATTTTAACCACATATATTATATTTAATCTTCATATAAATAAATAACCAATATATTATATTTTAGCCGGGTCGACTAAACAGGGCTACCACAATATCAATGTTAGAATTTTTCTGTAACTATGAATTTGAAAGGTATTGGCTAAACCGATTTCAAAAATAAATTTCGTTTGTAGGGCGAGTACAGAATGGGTAAACGAGATTAAATATGCCTAGAACGGATCTAAAAAGCAGGGCTAACACAATATTAGGAAAAATAATTTTCAGATTCATTTTTAGCAGTTGTTTACAAAAATAAAAAAAAATACTTCTTTTGGTCCCGTCGTGTCCGTCTGTCTGTCCGTCCGCACGTTCCATCTCGGAAACTACTGCGATTTAGAACACGAGGGCAAAGAAAATAAGAAAATTACGTAAATGTTCCACGTAACCTAATCGGGAGTGCCACCTTACTGGTGACGAAAAACGAACTTTTCTTCATATCTCGCAAAATGTCGCTTACAGCAAAGGCCTTCAACCTTCAAATTGTAGAACTAGTCAAATTGCGTCTGTTTCGTTCATTGCGCTCTTGTCGAAGTATTGGCCGGTTTCAAGAGAATCAAACGAGAAAGTCGCCATTCAATTTCTCGTGTTTTTTAATTGTTGCCAACGAAAACAATCTCCTTGGCAACTGAAGTAAACATTTGCTGTGAATACCTAATTAGTTAAATTTTATTCCTTGCGCGAGCAACTTTCAGTAATGAAGGGAAATGGATTATCCACGACGAAGAATGACGATTCTTTTTTCTCTTCGTATACGCAGCGATTTGTAAGTAATAAACTGATGAGGGCAACACATGACTTTCTCCATATTTATATGGCAAATTACATGTTGTTAGCTCTGGGATCGTTGTCAATGTTTACTTCCGGTTGACAATTAAGAAAAGAAAATGGAGCGTTACTAAGTCGTAACTAAGCGTCAATTGTTAGCAATAATCTTCGGTAGGTGGCGTGGTGGTGGCAGCTAAAAATATAAGATATCTCTTAAACAATGCATTATATGGAAAAATGTATCAAACAAAGTTTGTAGGAGATTAAATATTCTACAACTTTTATTCCGATACATTTTTACATTTATCAAATATCAAAGCAAATATTTAAAAATAACGGATGTGACAAGAGTAAACACCGATTTTTACCAAAAACTAATCGCATATGGAGAAAGTAAAAATAAATGGGCAATTTAGACCAAGGAATCAACGTGAAAATAGTGATTGTGTCGTGTTACTGCCATTCGTGTGAGGCACGTCCTGAGTCGATTGTCGATTTTTTTTATCAATTACAGTTTATTAGGAAATAAATCTGTGGGTCCAAAATACGATATTTCCTTGGCATCACAACCGGCATATCATTTTTCAGTTCTTACTACATTAATACTAAGCCTTTAATGTTTACATTTTTTGGCACGATTGCACAGATCGTAAAGATGCGTTAAACTTTCCCCTCTTGTTCTATTTTTA
This sequence comes from Tanypteryx hageni, assembly GCA_028673005.1. Lineage (NCBI taxonomy): Eukaryota > Metazoa > Arthropoda > Insecta > Odonata > Petaluridae > Tanypteryx > Tanypteryx hageni. The sequence continues at coordinate 6,425,280 of CM054119.1, read as the reverse complement.
GTTTAGAAAGAGGTTAAATGATTTTTTGACTGTAAACTCAGCAGTGGATTTAAGCTGTCCTTGTCGTTTTCGTTTAAAAAAATTTAGGAGGTAATGTGATTTTTTTGAGGTGCCGAGATTGCAATTGCGCTATATCGAAACTACTCGAAGCGAACGTGCTCAGACGGAGACATGGCTTGCGCAGTATTAAAGGGGAGAAATTTACGCGTGATCAAAAAAAAGTACGTTAATTCGAAGAGTACGTAATTGCGAAGTACGTTGTAACGAGGTCTTACTGTAAATCCCTTTTCGTTTCTCTCTCTCTCTCTCTTTTCATCCCTCTTTCTTCGTCATTCCCCTTCGAAATTTATCAATTCTCTCTTCCCCCAAGATCCTTCTATCCAATTAATCGATTGAAACCCTTTTAATATCATCAATACTTTCCCTCAGGTCTCCTCTTTCCCTCTTCCTCCATCACTCCGTCCAATTCATCAATGATCTCTCTTCCCCTCCCTCTCTTTGCCTTCAAAGGGACTTCTATATTATCCCCCTGACGATCAGAAAGGCAACTAATGAAACAAATGACTCTCGTACCGCGGTCGGGACGTGAAGGTAATAAAAATCCCTCCCTCATCTTCTTTTCTCTTTCTCTCGCAACTCAATCTTCCTCCGCGGAGAGGCGCCACCGTCGCCGATATTTTTTTTTCTCTGGTTTACAGGGGTGGGCTTTTCTCTTCTTTGTCCGAATTAGAGGGAGATGGGGAGTGGAGGAGGGAGATAGAGGGAGGGAGGAAATCAGATCTCCTTCAGGGCGCAAAAGGAAGACATCAAAAAACACCTTTTTATCCTGGAATTCCAGTCGGCGTTAAAAAGGTTCTCCCCAATGTCGGGGCGTTTGATTAATTATCCCGCCATCTGGTGGCTGTGGGAGGGAACTTATGGAGATTCGGGGAAAACGTTTGTTCTGTCTCCGGATGTCCTACTCGAAATTCCCACTGGGATCCAGAGAAGAGCGGCAGCGAAAAATCTTTTGACGCGCCTTCCATTGCAAACGCTTCAAAGATGCGAAGATGGGTAAATATTTAAGAAGACTTTTAACGCTGTAACGCCATGACGTACTCTTTCAAATATTGATTTAATGCGCGTTTTTTACTTTCTCCGTGCGTACTATTGTGAGTCTTCGTGAAAAACCGATTTCGAAATCTCAACAGAAATACACGTTTTCGCCATTTTCTCGATGGTGTCTGTCTGTGTGTTATAGGAAATGTGTGAGCGCTCTAACTGAAAAAACGTTAATCGTATCAACGCGAAATTTTATTAGATTAGATTGTGGTTAAAATCGGTCAACCGGAAGTCACATCCGTTTTTTCTAAATATTTGATTTAATACTTGATCAACGTAAAAAGGTTGTCAGAATAAAAGATGTAGGAAATTTAAAACTAACATTTGTTAGAAACATTTCTCTGTATAATGCATTCTTTAAGAGATACTTTGAAAACCATATGTTTTGAAGGTGCTACCACCACACCACTATTGTTAACAATTGACGCTTAGTTACGTCTTAGTAACGCTCCTTTTTCTTTTCTTAATCGTTGAAGTTTCGTGGCTATATCCAATGTCAGAAGACTTCGGTTTGAGATTACGTCTGTTCTTTGTAAGGCGTTTGAATATTTTCCGCAGTTCCTTGAAACATTTATAATCATTTCACGTAGTTATTTTGAATTTTTAGAAATGTTGTTATAGGTGTGAAGGAAGTTATGTAATGGCCACGTCAGACCTTTAACCTACTTTCCACAATGGAAATAGGCTTATAGTTTCCTTTGATGTGTCTGTGTGTTCCGACTTATTCATTTTTGAACCGACAGACCGATATTCATGACACTCGGTTGAAATCTCTTACTACTGGAGACGAACTCTCCCGAGGATGGTTTTCATCGCGAAGATTGAAAGTCCCAGGTTCGATTCCAGTATCACTATCCTTCCCATTTGGTTAACACGGGAAATCTGTGAAATCCATCGTGCAGGGCAATTTTCTCGCGTGGATTGAAGTATCTTATAATTGTAATATCGGAGCAGAATTTGTACTGTTCTCTGAAGAAAGGAATGGCGGTTTTAATTTCTACCGTATAAATTTGCTTATCGGCCGTATTTCTTCTAATTTCGCGTAAATACTGCAGTTTTTATCTCTCATCGCGAGATTAATACGAATAAAAGCTATAACGAAGAGATTATATATATATATATATATATATATATATATATATATATATATATATATATATATATATATATATATATAAATCATCATAGTTTTAATATTTTAAATATATAAATAAAGTAATATTAGCCAAATTTCAACTTGGCGGTGAATTAAATTAAATACTAAGATGCTTTTGAACATATAATCGTAATAATGTTGTAATCATTTTACCGAATGACGAAATACACCCATTAATGCGCTAAAATATTATGCAAACGAGTTAGATTTCAAGGTTTGTTTTACTTGCTGCAATTACAGGGTTAGGAGGACAAATAAACAAAAGTTCCCTCTTATTATAATAATAGTGTAATTGCCCGTTGAAATTCAACGGGAAAGTTTTTTTTATGAAGTTTCTTCCATTAGGTTCGACGCGTATTAAATATTCGATGGCAGGAAAATAAAAATTTCGTTCTTTTAAAGGCGTCCGTTTTGTCTCGAACTCCGGCGATGATACCAAGTAATTTTAATATGCGAATGATTTAAATGTATGCCTTCCCGTAAATAACGCCACGGATGTTGTTTACGTTGGTTGCTATGGAAATCATTATCCCCTCCTTCATTCTTTCTCTCTCTCTCTCTCTCTCGTATTAAAACATTCAAAGCGCGCTTTCGCCTATAGGGATTGAAATAGCAATAGGATTTCGAGATTTAACAATGTATTTATTTGGCAAGGCAACATCCCGTTAAAATTTCAAACTTTTTCAAAAATACGTAATTCAAACCATGAACATGAGTGATTTCGAGCTGAAAATTACGAATAGAATAAGAAATAATGTTTTCTTTGGAAAGGTCCCAATCCAAAGGTCGTAAGACAATGTTTTCTAATTTTTATTTCCAAAAGAATACAAGCCTGCACGTCAAAAAGTCGATTTTTAGTGGTGTATTATGTGGAACGCAAATCATCCCCTGGAGTCGAACCTGGGACACTTCTGTAAACGAAAATAGCTTTCCCGGGGTATCCTAGTCTGCGGGAACAAAATGGCGTTTACACCATTTCCCTAACAGTTCAAGAGATAAAAGGGCGGACGGACATGCATTGAATAATTATATATATAAAAGATTTATACGTATTAGTGGTATCCGCAAAATCTTTTGTGAAGTCAGTCAGAAATGTGCATGTTTATAAGTAATAATAGCCCATTTCTCCTCATAAAATTAGACAACTGGTATTTTCAACGCCATGTTTGTTTTTGTAATTACGTGTGCAATTTTAATTGCTTCTCTCTTACGAAAAAGATAACATTCCGGTATTTAAATTAAGTACATTTTTTCTCCTGGGCAATCGTTTAAGATGCCCGCAGTCCACACACAATTTACCGAATAATAATAATCTGCGATTATTAACCTTAGAATCCATTAAGTTTGACGTTGTGACACCAATAATTTTGATGCTTCATAAACGAGAAGCGAATAACATTATTCTTTCGTCTATTTGAAGGCTTAGTAGACGCTAATCCACCCGGAGGCAACAATGCGGGTTGCCTCGGCAACACCCGGAAAGAGTGCGAGAAATCCATAAAATTTCAAAAATAAACGCGTGTTTCTGACAAATCCTTCCGTGTAACGTCTAAACATTGCAAGAATAAGATATTATATAGTTTCAGCCGTCGAATAAAGTAACAACGGAGAAATTCGGTCAGTATTGAAGTATTTTAATGAATGAAGGAAATAAACCTTGCACGTTGAAAAACCTAAACTACTGTGTAAACATACGGGAAAATGTAATCGTCTCCCGGAGTCAAATCTGGGACACTTATGCAAACGAAAATATATTTCACGGGATCTCCTAGTTGGCAGGAAGAAAATGGCGTTTGCAGCATTTCTCTATGTCAAACTGTTGAAGAGATAAAAGGGGGGGCGGACAGACGGATGGAGGGACAGACATTGAGTAATCATATATAAAAGATTCTTCACGCTTTTCCCAAATTTAGGCATCGAAATAAATGTGGGAAAGGGCCGATAAATTCGAGGCAACTCTATATGATAGTACTTTGCGCGCAGTTGGGGCGATAAAGATGTTTTCCCAGCTTCCTCTCCGATGTTTATTTTCGTCCTTCCGTGCCGTTCTCCCTCTCTCCACTTTCTCTCTCCCTCCACTTATCACCCCCTATCTCCCTCTTCCGATTCCGTTGGCTCTTCACCTCGTAACTTTTACAACGCGCGGCTTCCTGAATCCTTTTCGCGTCATTTCCGGTGATTTGTACTCCGTCTCCAACCCAACCCCAAAAAATAAACGTGGACCTTGCTTCGCACGCCGCCCGTGGCGACATCAGGTGGCCGAAAGAGGAATTAGTGGCAAATACCGAGTTGTAATATTTCTCATCCAGTGATTCTCATTCTTTTTCTCGAAGGATCCTTACGCACTTTAGAAGAAGAATGCAAAGGTGTACTTCATGTCGGAGTACGCAGAGTTTATGTCGTCATGTCTAAAAAAGATAATTATTAATATCAATGCGGCCCTCATACCAATTTCATGCGGCCAACCACCGTGTTTTCTAGTAGTCAAAGCTTTTTTATTTTTATTTTGATTTGCCCACCAAATGTTATTTTATATCTAGCAGGACGTGTTAAAATATCTAGCATTCAATTTTGACAAATATTTATCTATTCAAATAGGTTCTTTTTAGGCTGGTTTCCGAAGGAAAAACATTGCCTTATGACATTGTCTGGTCGGTATGTGTCTGTGTCCCACTAACAGCTTTTGCATCACTGGACCGACTTTCATGAAACTTGGTATGAGACTCGTCCTGCCAGGGCCCATCTCCGGGCTATAATTTATTAGGCGAATCTTGAAGTCCCTGGTTCGATTCCAGGAACGTTTCTTCCCTATTTGTTTTACATTGGAACTCTCAAATCCATCCTGCAGACTTGCTTTCTATAACAATTAAAGTATCTTAAAAGTGTGACATTGGAGCGAGGTTTGCACTGTTCTGAGGAGAAAAGAATGTAGATTCCAGTTCTAGTCATCTTAATCGCCGACTTAGAGAAAGTGCAGCGAAAAGCTGCTAGATTCGTCAAAAATTGTTATGATAGAAATAAGAGCGTTCCAGGCTTGATACAGGACTTAGGATGGGAATCACTAGCTGAGCGCCGACCACGTGCTGGGTTAAAACTTCTTGGAAGATTTAGAACGTGTACTTTCTCCAGCGACGTCAAAGAAATAATAAGAACTCCCAACTATATCGGTAGAATGGACCATTGTCGTAAAATAAGAGAGATAGCCCGCAGGACGGAGGGATACAAAGGCTCATTTTTCCCTAGAACGATAGCTGAGCAGAATAAAACTTGCGATCAAAAGTAACCTCGCGTAGGGGCGTAAACCAAGGCCTAATCTTGGAGTTTTCCCCTTTGGTGTTAATACACCCCCTGCCACACACCCTTGCGGTGGCTTGCAGGGTAAACTGCAGATGTAGATGTAGATGTAGATTTTGATAATTTATCGCATTGTATTGAATATATACTAAAACAGCGTTTTTGCGTTATAAATTGCATTTTATCGGATTGTTGCCATTGAGACGGTTATTGTCTTCAGCAATGGACAGTTGATCCACACATATTATCGTATAAACAGTAACATTTATTAAATTAGTTTATTTTAAAAAATACATGCAAAATATGATTTCAGAAAGAGATTTTGACATTGCTTTTAATATTTCAAGCCTGATAATGCTCTATTAATTTGTTTCCCAATCATTGATAAACTAAGAAATACAAGTGGCATTTATGGTATGAGAATTCCTTGGAATGTCTAACATTTCCTGTCAATGTAAGTAATTAATTCGGGACGTCAACGTTGGGAAAAAGCAGCCTGCATTAGTCTTGGATTGGAGTTCTTTTTAATTTTTAATTTTGATCTTTTTTCAAAGATATTTCTAAGCTTTAATTCCGTCAATATATATAATAATATTGTAATGTTAATCCTAAAAACATAATTTTAACTTTATTTTCACTCGTATTGGTGCGTAAGACTCTCTAAGTAACTTCCGGTTCAACTTTAATCTGGTTCGCCGAAACATTGGCCATTTCCAATGCGGCCCTCCTAAGGATTCACTGCCAACAATGCGGCCCTTCATGCATAAAAGATTCCCCATCTAGTGCATATACGCGCTATTTTTGCCACACAAAAATACGCTTGATAAATTTTATTTTCCTTTCGAATGTATTTGTAATATTTTATAAAACGCTTTAATTATGAAATTTGGGTACATAAAGGAAAAGTCAGCGATTTTAAAGCTATTAAAGCCAATATATAAGAGCAATGCTGCAACGCATTTAAGTAATTTAAAATGATTATGTTGGAAGGTAGGCATCCTAAGTTCCGTTCTGGATTAATTATTTTTTATATATAACAGTGCAATATGCTTGAAATGCTCGTCACGTCTATGTTAACGAGAATATTTCCTAAGCCCAGGATCAAGGTTTTGTGAAAGGATTTTGAACCTTAAGAGATTTAAAAATCACCATGGCAATAAATATCGGTACCCTGCTACAAGACTGAACTCGTTCTCTCAATCCCGTGAACATTTAGAAAAAATAAAAAAACTATTATTTGTAATTGGAATTTGTCCAAATCCTATTCTCATCACTTAAAAATTGGTATGACCAATCGTATATTCTCTCCCTCCTCTCTCCCTCCCTCTACTCTCCCCTCCCTCTCTCTCTCTCTCCTCTCCCTCTCTCTCCAACCCTTCCTCCCTCACTATGTCCCAGTATCTAAGCGACCAGGGAATCAACAAGTGGTCACACGAAAAAAAAAATAAGCCGGCACCCAACGAATGAATGAGCGTTAAAAAAAACAGCAGACTGTCTGGATGCGAGGCGATAAATAAAGGCGGCTGCGAGGGATGTGGTGTGAGTGTTTTGGATAAGGGGGACAATCTCTTCCAATTTATCTTCTCCCATTTACTCTATCTCACTCTCTCTCTCTTCATCTCTCTTTTCCACCCTTTTTCTCTCTTTCTATCCGTTCATCTCCTCTTTTTCCTTTCTGTTTCCCTCTCTTTCTTTCCCTATCTTCTCACTCTTTCTTCTCATTTTCCATCTCTTCTCTCTCTCTCTGTTCCTGTCATTTTCCCTCTCATCCTCTTTCTCTCTCACTCTCTTCCTCTCTCTCTCTCTCTCTCTCTCTCTTTATATATATATATATATATATATATATATATATATATATATATATATCTCCCTCACTCTTTCTACGTCACTCACTTTCTTGTTCCTCTCGCTCTTTCTTCCTCTCCTCTTTATTCCTCTTCCTATCTCACTTTCTTCCTCTTCCTTTCGCCCTTCTTCTCGCTCTATCTCCGTTACTCCCTCTTTCTTTCTCTTTTTTCTTCCCCTTCCTCACGTCTACTCCCTTTTTCTCTCTCTCTCCCACTTCCTCTTTCTTACTCTTTCCTTCTCTCTCTCCTCCCTTTCTTCTCCCTTCCTCTCTCTCTCTTCTTCCTTTCTTACATTCTCTTCTCTCTCTATTTTTTTATAATAATCCAAGAGTTTGATTAGCCAGAAATATAAACAAACAATTCCTTTTATCTTTTCCTCTTACCTTTACTGTCCTCTTCTTCCGTCTCTTTATCCGTTCCCCTCTTTTTTCCTTTTTCGCTCTCCTTTCCCTCCATTTTCTCTCTCCCTTCTCTCTTTCTCCTCCTCTCTCATTTTCTTTATCTTCCTCTTTCTCCCTTCTTCTCTCACTTCCTTCATTGTTTCCCTTTTACTCTCTCTTTCTCTTCCTCTTTATCTTCCCCTTATTTTTATTCTCTGTCCTCTCCTTCTTTCTATTTTATCTCATTTTTTCCTCCTTTCTCTTTCTATTTATCACCTCTTCCCCTTTATCATTGTTTCTCTTTTAATTTCTTTCTTTCTTCCTCTCACTTTCCTCTTCCTCCTTCGCTCTCTCCCTCATCCTCTTACTATCTGCATCTCTTCCTCTTTCCCTCTCTCTCTCTTCTCTTCTCTTCCCCTTCTCTCAAATTTCCAAACGACAATCGGATAAAGGAAACGAGTTCTTATTCTCTCTCATACTATATTCCGCATTCATTTGTCATCCAGTTTTTCTTGCGCTCTGCTCCCTCTGGCGTTTGCCTTCGGTTGGAAAAACAGTAGAACGTCTGTTCTTTTTTTTCTTGCTTTCCTATTCCTTTCGAGTTCGGTTTTGCGAATAATGCGTATGTAGGGGTAGTCGTTTCCGTCCGTCTGTCCGTCCGTCCGCATGTTTAAACTCGGGAACCGCTGAAGGTACTTCGATTAAATTTGGTATTAGTTTTGTTAATCGTTGTCGATCGATTCCAATTTTTGTTAAAATCGGACAATAATTAAGACCACTTTACATGTTTACATGTTTACATCTATTTTAAAGGTACTTCTCAAGAATCTCGTTATATACTCATCCGAGAGAAAGATATCGAGGAAGTTCAACAAAATAATTAAATAGGTAGACATTTTTTGTAAAATAATTTTCCCCGTAAAACGTAAGGTTTGCGATGAATTTAAAGAAAAGGAAATTAACGTATTTGCGTAATTGTACGATACTCGATCTTCTTTTGTTCGTTCCAAAATAAAATACTTGAAAACTTACGACTCGGTAACTGCTGCGCGTATTTTAATGAAATTTTGTACTGTGGAGTTTTGCTCAAATTTGTCGACCGATTCCGAATTTGCTTAACATCGGATTACAACAACGACCACTTTACATGAAGACCTACATGCAATCCACAAAGCGCGTTTCAGCTCGAGGACTGATGGACTTATTTTGATGAAATTCGGTATCGGAGAGTTTTACTAAAATCTGTCGATCTCAAAGACCGCATTTGGAAACTCTGTGCGCTTCTCTAGTTGTTTGTAAAGATCAGGAAATCTAGAAAGTTTTCTATTGTAACTCTATACGCTCCTAATTCTATCCTGAATTTCATCCTATTTAAGGTGTTAATTTCGTCGATTACTTGCCGTAACTGTCCTCCATGGGTGACGAGAATTAAAAATTTAATCCTTATAACATTCTCTCATTTTCATATTGTATCCTCAGGGAAAGTTTTTCGCTTAAACTAGAGTTACTCAATTCCAAAATGACGGGACATGAATTTAAATGTTCTCGAATTAAACCATAATATACACTTTTGCACGTTTATTATGATTGAGACAACAATACAAGCTCCAGTCATGGCAACGACATTTTCGCCAAGGCAGCAAACTGTTAAAATGGCAATCTTTTTTCCAAAATATGTCAATTAGACGACAAATTTCGCGATTTCGATGGAAATATTCTATGATATAAGATGTTCATTTATTTTTCTTTAAAATGGTTCCGGTCCGAAGATCCAGTTTCATCTAATTTTAATTATCAAAAGAATGTCAGCCTGCAAGAAGTAAAAATCTTACGGCACACAAATATTATTTAGTCTAAGAAAATAGTAACTTTTTCAACCTTTCGCAAGAAATATACTCAATATCTTTTAAATGTTCGGCAAATTTTAATCTCAATATTTGATTTTGGAACGCTCGAGGTAAAGAGAAAACCATCTGATGTTTCATTTGGATGAAATTTACCCGAGAGAGTCTTCTCAACATCACTTGTTCTTGTTTTTAAGTGGTGTTGTGTTACAAACGGCATGGATGTATGGATGGATGACATTCAGTGGACGGAGCAGTGAAATACTTACATTGACGGAGTAAAGAAAATGATTAATAAACATCAGCTGCACATGAAGAATAATCTCTATGGAAACTTTATAATAATGATGAATAATATATATATATATATATATATATATATATATATATATATATATATATATATAACAACTTACGGAAAAGGAAAGGTAAAATGAATATATGGATGTCAACAAGGTGTTGGGATGAGGAAACCCAGTGAGCACTCTCAGTGAGTTCTCTCTCTGTAGCTGAAGGAGTAGTTCCGAAAGCTTTACGTTTGTGATGTTTCTGTGTTTTTGTGTTATTTTACGTGTGTCGCTTCGACATCCCCGGGGCCTCGCCAACCTGAAGTCGTCTGATTGGTGAGTGCTCACTGGGTTTCCTCATCCCAACACCTTGTTGACATCCATATATATATATATATATATATATATATATATATATATATATATATATATATATATATATATATATATATTACCAGTGTAAAAAATTGAGGTTTTTAAATCGAAGGTAAAAGCCACCTTAACGTGTTATGCATCAAATTAAACGTCTTGACCTGCAGATTTTCAGGAAAATGATGAAATTGAAATCGGTCAGACCGTTGGCGAGATATTGAGATTTTTCTTAACCGGCTAAGCTCTTCTCGGCGTATTTGTAATGGTAGATGTTAAGGTGGCGTGGATAGCGGGCATTAGTCGGTATAGGAAATAACGTGGCGCTCCTAGCGGGTATTAGTAGAAGGAAATCGGTAACTGAGCTTCTTGTTTAAACTTCAAAATAGCGTTGGCATTTCGTGAATACGCGGACAGATGCGACACGAAATTATAATACGCAGTTATACGAAATCGAAGAGAGCTTTTCAGTTAGAAATACGTCAAATGTTTTGTTTTAAATTTGTGAAGCGATTCTACGCGTTTCAAAATCGACGGCAGAAAATGAAATTTCGTTGTTTTTAGACGTTCATCGGTTCCTCAAGTTCCTGCGATGATTCTAAGTAATTTTAACACAAGTATGAAAAGTTGTACTATTCCATGTCGGAGTGCGCAGTTTCCAACTGCGTTCTTTGAGATGGACAAAATTTAGCAAAACTCCACAATACCAAATTTCATCAAAATACGTACAGCGTTTCCCAGATTGAAACAGGAACATTGTAAACTGCATGTAGGTCTTAATGTAAAGCGGTCGTTATTGTAGTTCGATTTTAACTAAAATTGGAATCGGTCAACAAATTTTAGCAAAACTCTCCAATTCAAAATTTCATCAAAATAAGTCCAGCAGTTACCGAGTGGAAAAAGAGGCACGTTGTAAAACACATGTAGGTATTTATGTAAAGTGTTCGTAATTATTATCTGATTTAATCAAAATTGGAATCAGTCGACCAATTTTAGTAAAACTCCCCCAATTCCAAATTTCGTCAAAATAAGTCCAGCGGCTCCCGAGTGTTCAAATTTTTAATATTTTTTGGAATTATAAACAGAAGATTGAAAATCGTATAATTACGTAAATACGTTCATTTTCTTTTCTGTAAATTTATTGTAAACCTCACGTTTTACGAAAAAAGTATTTGACAGAAAGTGTGTGTTTAACGAGATGCTTGCGATATACGTTGTAAAATACATGTAGGTCTACATGTAAAGTGGTCGTTATTGCAGTCCGATTTTAACCAAAATTGGAATCGGTCGATGATTTTCAGAAAAACTTTCATCAGAATACGTCTAGCGTTTACCAAGTTTAGGCTTTCGGACGGACGGAAATGAGCTTACCTATGTGTTCACTTCGTGCAAAGAACGCATAATTAGAATGTCTCTCCCTCTTCCTTCCTCCCCCTATCTCCCTCCCTCTCTCTTTTCCTCCCTCGCTCTCTCTCCTTCCTCCTCCAAATCTCTCTCTCCACTCATTATAATCTCTCTCCATATCTCCCATTATCCGCACGCATACTCAAAAGGGCAAGACGGTGTCCCCATCTAGCGTACGTGAGTTAATTTCGTCGGGAAGAGGAAAAAAATTTGAATATCACCGTCCGCTATAATAACTACGGGGAGAAAGGAGAGTGCGTACCTGAGATTGCATTCTGCGAAAGGGGGAGGATAAAGGCGACACCTTTTATTTTTTTAATGAAACGGGAAACGGGGTTTGGGTTCGGAGGTGCCATTGTTGGGTGTTTTCGCAAGAAAAATAAAAAGTCTCTCGGGTTGTTGGTTGTCCCTATTAAAAGCGAGTCGTGTCTTTCTGCGAACGACTGTGTTTTACAAATCCCAGCTCTCTCGTCCCAATGCGGAAGAACACCGCGCTATTCCGAGACGCGTTGTATAGAAACCGTTTATCCACAACAATGCGATGAATGACGGTGGAATTGGTGGTAAGCAGGCAGGAAAAACTGACGATTTTCACGGTCTTGATCAACGACAATTCGTACATGTCCTCTCGTCTGTCACGCTACGTTAATGGCGCTTCCAGCTGGAATCAAATGTTGATATAATGTGCGTAATGAGGTTGTTGCTAATCGTTATAAACGGCTGCTTCTTACATATATAGGACGCTAGTAAAAGGTGCCTGCATTCTGCGTTCATTTCATCTCACCTTCAAAAACATTAATTTTACAGACAGACATTTCATTATTACAAAAATACTTTTAATTCAAAAGTTCTCACCTCTTCACCGATTTTCGTTATTTTCTTATGGAACAATATTGGAGTAAAACAATCCCTAAAATTTGCAATTCCGATAATATTATACATTTCCATTGTTTGGTACTAATGCCACACATTTCTGCCAAATTTCAATACTGGGGCGCATCCGGAAGTGCAATAATATTTATCTAATTGTTTTAAATTTATGAATTTGTAATGGCCGCAATAACCACTTCGTGGACATTTTGAAACGTTAATGAGCGCTATTGCTTTAATCTGTAACGAACTAAAAAATGTCAGCTCCCTAGCTCGTTCCTTAATACCTAAACATTTATCTATTTGCTTAAACTTTGAGAATTTTTAACAGCCGAATAGATTAACATATCAAAATTTCTGTAATCCCATTTCGGTTACCTTATTTGATTCTACCTTTCCAAAGAATTTCAGCTTCGTAGCACATTCAGAAATACGTAAACATTAAATATTTTTTTGAAATTTTTGAGAATTTTTAGCGGCCGCATTATTTATCTTTATTGAGAAATTAGATTTTTTCAATCGGTTATGAACATAGTCCTACGAAAATAAAAAACTTCAAGTGCTCAGCTTATCTGGAAGTGTCTAAACTCCTCCTATATGTTATTTCGTAAGTATGAAGCAGTTATATTATAGAAAGGTTCTGAGATTTGGTATGAGGATAGGGTGCAACCTTTGGGAAAGTAATTCGAAATTCCGGAAAAGTTACATTTAAGGGGTGTTTCCGACCCCAAAGTCGTATTTTAAATATCCATAAGAAGAGAACTGAAAACGGTGCAGGGATACATAAAAATACTTTTTAGGCGTTCTTTACCAGCGAAGCGGTAATAAAATAGAACGCCTTATTTATGGGCACGTCTGGTCGGTCCGTCCGTCGTAACTCTCATCTCCTAAACCGCTGGACGGGTTTTAACTAATTAAGTACGAGTGATCGTTATCGAAATTCATCGCTCAATTGTTATTTTAAACTGAATCCGCCAATTAGAACTTCCGCTTTACATAATTACTTTACCCCCTGCCATCCACCAAAAAGGTGACTTGCCGGGTATAATGTAGATGTAGATGTAATAAACTTATACCCGTATCTCGTTAAGTGGCATCCGACAAGCAACAATGGGATACCAAACTTTTATCTCCCTAGCTTTTATATGACCTGTAAGGTATAGATTACATAGATTATCCGGATAGAGAACAACATTTACTACAAGATAGTTCCAGAGACCGCATACTTAAGAGTTATAATTTCGGAGATAGAACTTGTAGAAAATCCCGCGCAAAACATTGCATATTTTGTTTACATCGATCTCTAAGACGGTTCTTTCGGCAAAAAGAACAATAAAATTAAATGTTTTTTTCTGTCCTACGCCCTTATATGATCTGTAAGGTATAGATTGAAAAAATTTATTCGCACAGAGAGGACAACATTCACAACAAGATAGTACCTTGAAGGGGTCAAGCTTCTGATTCTGATGGCTCACGTGGTTTTCTCATTCTCTCTGACTGCGAGTCCTTAATTTTAAATTTCGTAAAAAACCGTTCGATAGAAGCCGATAACGAACAAGCGGACGGACAGACGGACGGGGAAACCGAGGGCAATAAGCACTCACGCTGGAAGGGAAAAGACCCTTAAAAATTTATGAAATAATTTATACAAATTTTATCTTAGAATTTCGGGAATAAAAATTCAGAATTATTTTCCAACATGTTGGCAGTCCTGATTAACTTGAGTTAAGCATATCATTCAAATTTAAATAGAACTTACAATATTGATGATGATAGAAAATAGAAAGAGAGGGAAGAAAAATAGAATACAGGGAGAATAGGAGGGAGATAGTATGGGAAGAAGAGACGGAGGGAGAGAGGGAGGGAGAATTGGAGGAAGGGAGGGAGGGATAATGGTAGGGAGAGAGGAAGAAATAGAGGGAGGAAAAATAGTAGACAGGGAGAATAGGACGGAGAGAGAGTTTGAGAGGGAGGAAGGGAGGGGAGGTAAGGGGAGGGCGGGAAGGGGAGGGTAGGAAGGGGGAGGAAGGGAGGGAGAATTGGAGGAAGAGAGGGAGGAATGGAAAAAGAGAGGAAGAATTTTAGGAGAAGGTGGGGGAAATTGCCAAATGGAATGGGAATGGGAAGAAGAATAAGGAGGAGGAGAGGGAGGAAGAATAGGAGAGAGAATTGAAGGAAGAGAGGGAGAAACGGAGGGAGAGCGGGAAAGAGACGAGGGAGAAAGAGAAAAGGGAGTTAGGGGGAGGGAGAGGATGGAAGGAAGAGAAAGGGGAGGAATGGAGAATGGGAGAAAGAGAGAGTGAGGGAGATGGAGAATGCCACCTCGTAAGAAGAAGCAGAAAAAATTAACAACAAACTTTTCAGACGCCACATTACCTTTAACACGTCCTCCCTCCTTCCTATCTCCCACCATATTCTCCTTCCCTTCTTCCCACTCCCTTTTTCCCACTCCAATTCCTCCCTCCCCCCCACCAAAGTAATCCAAGCCGTGAGGTAATTGAGTCCGCGTTAACACCGCCATCTGCCAAGTAACACCGACACCAAAAACAAAGGAGGCGAGGAAGAGAAGAGAGAAAAAAGAGCATCGGAAGGCGAAATGTCGCAGCGAGAGAGAGAGAAGGGGAAAAGGAATGAGTAACCAAGGTGTCTGAAAGGGAATAAGGGTCGTAATGTCGCACAGGAGAAGGGGTTTTTTGGACGTCTCCGAGAGAGAAAAAAACAGTTGAGTCTCGTAAGGCGTCGCGAGTGAGAGAGAACGGATAGGGAGTGGTGGGGGAGAGGGCGAGCGAGAGACAGGGAGGGGGAGAAAAAAATAGCGCGCGGAACAAATGACGATCAAGTGAGTTTGTGGGGGGAGGCGTTGTTTTCACAAGGGTTCCTGGATTGGTGCCAACACGAGAGAGAGAATGAGAGGGTGTAAGTAAGAAATAGAAAAACAGAAGGGAAATTGTCTTTCTCTTTATCTGGCCTTATTTGGTTTATCAGAGGGGTCAGGAGAGAGAGGATTGGATGGAGAGGGAGGGAGGGGGAGGATAAGAGGGCTAGAGAGAAAGAGAGGGGGTGATAGGAGGGAGAGAGGAGAGAGATAGAGAGAGAGAGGGAGAAATAGGAGGGAGAGAGATAGGAGGGAGAGAATGGGAGAGAATGGGAAGGAGAGGGGGGGAAGAGAGGGAGGGATAGAGAGAGTGAGGAAAATAAACGAGAAAAGCATTGAGAGACAGGAAGAAAAAGTGTATAGGAAGAATACATATATATATGAAAAGATGAAGAAAGAGAATGGATGGTGGAGAGGAAAGAAGAGTAGGAAAAAAGGAACAGGAATAAGAAAAGTGCGAAAGAGGAAGAGGGAGAGA
Source organism: Tanypteryx hageni (assembly GCA_028673005.1). Classification (NCBI taxonomy): domain Eukaryota; kingdom Metazoa; phylum Arthropoda; class Insecta; order Odonata; family Petaluridae; genus Tanypteryx; species Tanypteryx hageni. The sequence goes on along the minus strand of CM054119.1, from coordinate 6,409,375 downwards.
GGAAGGAAGAAAGGGGAAGAGATATGGAGCAAGGAGAGAGTGTGGGCTATGTGGAAGAGATGGAAGGAAGGAAGGAAGAAAGAGAGTGATAGAGGAAGATAAAGGGAAGGAAAGAGGTAGAGGGAGGTATAGAGAAGAAGGGGGGTGGAGAAAGAGATGGAGAGAGAGAGAGGAAGGAGAGGTAGGTAGAAAGAGTGAGTGTGGTAGAAGTAGGGAGAGAGACGGAACGATAGTAAGAAGATGGAGAGGAGGAGGTGGAGAGAGGTGGAGGGAGAAAGAGGGAGGGAGGAATAGAGAGAAAGGATAAGGAGGAGGAAAAGGGAGGGTGAGAGGGAGAGAGTGATTGCAGGGAGAGGGGGAGAGAGATAATGAGGTAGAAAGGGAGAGATATGGAAGGAGGGAGAGAGAGATTGATGGAGAGAAAATGGAGAGAGGGAGAAAGTTAGAGACGAAGAGAGGAATAGAGGGAAATTATGAGTGAGGAAGTGAGAGGGAGACAGGAGAGGGCAGAGAAAAGAAGGGGAGAGAAATAAGGGTGAGAGAGAGAGAGGGAGGAAGAGAGAGAGGCAGGGAGGGAAGGATAGAGGATAGTGGTAGGATTGAGGGGAAGAGAGGATGTTAGTGGGAGAGGTAGAGGAATAAGTCAGTGAGAGGGAGGGAGAGAGATAGATAAGGAGAGAGAGAGAGGAGGGATAGGGAGAGAGTCAGCAAGTGCAGGAGTCAAATGTACCCCTCTGAAAATAAAAGGAATTAGCTCCAACCCCATTTGACCTCTCCCATTCATCCCCTTTGCGTGTGAATTATGTCCCCCTTAAACTCGAAGGCAAGAGAGAGTGGGAAGGGGTTTGTTTTTCGGCGGGGACTTCTGGGGGCAAGGGTGAGGCGAGCGGGGCAGGGCGGGGCAAGAATTTATGCCTCCTTCTCTCCCCTTTTTCCAAAGGAATGAGAAGGAACTTGGGCGGATTTATGTATTGCACGGGGAATACCTACGACCGAGTTGAGAAGGTGAATTGACGTGTTATTGAAATACCCGCTGCGCGTGCTCCAATCTATCCTGAAGAGATTACAACTGCGTCTCCATTCTTTTGCATCTTTCAGTAACATAATTCACGAGTTTCTTGTCAACTTAAGAACTCACATTTTGGGATTAGTTGCTGGAATCTTTATCGTACGTCAAAGTACGAGCAATGTGACCAACCTTACTGATTTTTAGGCAAATTTCCAAAATGGAAATAGAATTACAGTTTCTTCGTTGTCTGTCTGCCTGTCCCCCTATTGACGTTTGAACCTACTGACTTGTTTTCTTGACTCTTGGTGGAAATCTCTTGCTCTCCAGAGAATAGGTTTTGTTGCGAAGAGTGAAAGTCCCGGGTTCGATTCCAGGAACACTATCATTCCCATATGATTTACACGGGAAATCTGTGAAATCCATCGTGTAGAGTAATTTTCTCTCGCACGTTAAAATATCTTAGAATTGTGATATCGGTGCGGGATTTGTACTGTTCTCTGAGGAAATGAATGGAGATTGTAATTTTGATGATGGAATTCTGTAATTGCCGCACCATATGTAATTTAAAATAATGATGTGGGAAGTGGGCGCTACACGTTCCGCTCATCATGTTTAAATTGTTGCTTGTGTATCTGAACCGAAATTCTCAGAGAATGAGTTTTCTGTGCTTAGTGAAATGTAGAGCCTTGAAGATTCCTATAATATTTACTCGAAATATGTTAATTGGTATTCTTTCTATATATTTAAAAAAAGGGGTTTCGGAAATTCCAGATTACGGAATTTCGCACTAGTATTACTAAAAAAATAAAAAATTTTACTGCATACATATAGGGATACGGAAAAGTATCGATACTTTACTCACACCTGCAATTTCCTTTCGATACCCAGTACTTTTGTACTCGATTCTTTTCTTTCGATTTTCTAGTGACATCGGTACTTTCGGCCCGACACTTTTGTGGTATCGATACTTTTCATTCGATACCTCATATGATTACGGTATCGATACTTTCGTTTCAATATCGTATCCCTACATACATATATGAAATTTCAAGGCCGTTCTTTATTATGAAGCTTCCCTAACACTTGGCACTAAAATTTGCAGAGAAAAATATTCTACTTTTCCATGAATCGAACTTCTTAACGGGAACATTCGACTACGCCAAGTCGGCTGATAGTCAACTGAAGTTAAAAGACGAAACTTGGATATTTATGCAACCCAAACAGAAATTTGCTTTCTCGGGTTATTGTTATTGTTTTTTCATGATGTTTATTAACAAATAACGCCCATTCATGAGGTTTTTTCTTATTATAATACGATTTTCATTATTCTTTAAATAATAATTGTCACAAACAACCCGTTCATCCGTGCGGCACCAGTTCACCAATGGACAAAGAAGAAATTTAGCTACGGTATAGAGTTTTACAAACAAGATGGAAAAGTATACTCCATAAATGGAATACACGGAGATTTTTAAAGGCGTTCTTTATGGGAAATACGAATGAAACGGTATCGAAAGATTGGGCGATTCCCGAATTTTTATGTCCGAAACTATAACTGGTAATTATATAGTCTCGGGGACCATCTTGAAGAAAATTCTGTCCTCTATCTGAATAATTTTTTAAATCTATACCTCACGAGTCATATAGGAGCATGGGAGAGAAAAAATATGGATTTTTAATTGTTGTTTGCCGAGAGAACCGTCTTAGAGATCGATGTAAACAAAATACGCGATGTTTTGTCCGGGATTTTCTCGAATTTTCATCTCCGAAGCCATAACTTGTAATTATGCGGTCTCGGAAACTATCTTGCGGTAAATAATGTCTTCTATCCGAATAAATTTCCTAAACTATAACTCAAAGATCATATAAGAGATATGGAGATGAAAGTTGGGTATTTCATCGTTGCTTGACGGATGCCATTTAACGAGATACGACTATAAGTTCATTAACGTAATTATGTAAAGTGGAAGTTGTAATTGACGGATTCAGTTGAAAATCCCAATTGGGCGATTTACTTTCATATAGATCACTCATACTTAATTTGATTAAAATCCGTCCAACGGTTTAGGAGAAGGAAGTTACGACGGACGGACAGACGGACCAGACGTGCCCATAAGGCGTTCCGCCATTACCGCTTCGCTGGTAAAGAACGCCTAAAAATCCCATTTGGGCCTGAAGGGCTTTGAGGTCCGAGGAGCGAGTATCGGGGTTGGCGGCCGCGGACCGCAGTGGAGGAGCCCCTAGTGATTTATTATATTGTCCGTCAATAGAAACGCTGAATCGACGGTTGTAAACGAAATATGTGGTGTTTTGCTGGGGATGTTCTCGTATTTTAATCTACGGATATGCAAGTCGCAATAATGTATGTGTTCCCACGTCCTCTTTGGTGGTAAATGTTGTCCTCTGTTAGAATAAGTTCCATCCGTCGCGGATCTTATAAGAGATCGTGAGAGAAAAATATGCTATTTGATTGTTGCTCGACGAATGGCATTTAATGAAACGAATAGAGGTTTATTTGAGTCCGTTTTTTCGAAGAGGATTTCGAGGTTCGACGCAATTGTATCGAATGGATCGCTGTATTCGCCACATAATCCGAAATATATGATACATTAATAAGGAAATGACCTTTTAAAATATGCTTCAAGCTGTACTATTTAGTACGAACTATTATTACTTTCTCCGTACATGAGTAGTATAGGGGAAAGTATTGTTCTCTTTAAAAATACGACTTCGAGATTTCAACGGAAATACACGTATTGTGGTCCCATGAACACATTTTGACCATTTTCTCGATGATGTCTGTGTGTGCGCGTGTGTGAGAGAGATAGTTTTTTTATGGGCGCTCTAACTCAAAAACTATGAATCAGGTCGACGCGAAATTTTATATTTAACATTTCTATCAAAGTCAGAAGAGCTGATTAGTTTTTGGTAAAAATCGGTCAATCGAAAGTGGGTGTTTACTCTTGTCACTTATCCGTTATTTTGAAATATTTGATAAATTTAAAAATGTACTGGAAAAAAAGTTGTAGGAAATGTACAATGTTCTACAACCTATGTTTCAAACAGTTTCTCATATAACGCATTGTTTAACAGTTATCTTATATTTTTAGCTGCCACCACCACGCCACCTACCGAAGACTATTGTTAACAATTGACGCTTAGTTACGTCTTAGTATTTTCTTTTCATTATTGTTGGGCCTTTGTGGCTATATCCAATATTGGAAGGCTATGGTTCGAGTTTATTTCTGTTCTTAGTAAAGTCTAAAATTTTCTCGCAGTTTCTTAAAATATTTGTCATCATCTATTTGGAATTTTTAGAATAATTACAGGAATGGAGAAATTCATGTGGTGGCCACATCATATTTTTAGAAATATTCCAGGTATGGAGAGTCATGTGGCGTACACATCAGATTTTTAATACAGTTTTCGCAGATTACATTGCGATGCTGACCACAAACGAACTGATTGCATGATGTGCACTTCACCGAATATAGTTTGTATCAACATGATCATCTCATTTCGCAGCGGTAATATATAAAAGTCCCAAAAATGCTCTGATCTCCGCTATAGAAAGATCTCCAAGCAAGGCAACGGCACGCTATGACCTAGGTCTAAAAGCAAAGTGACCACAGTATAAGAAGACTTTGGGGAAGGCATTTCTAAAGGGGGAACGATGTTTACTCCGTACATTCTCGAGCTATAAGGAAACACAGCTGCTCTGGGTGTTTTTTCACCCGTAGTGTGGCATTTAAGGAATTAAGTAGTAGTGATCCTTATCGCCATGTTGAGATATTCAACTGCATACGTCAATTATAACTTCCACTTTACATAAATACTTTCATAAACTTATGCTCGTATCTCGTTAAATGGCATCCGTCAAGCAACAATTAAATACCATATATATTTCTCTCCCTATCTCTTATATGATACGTAAGGTATAGATTAAAAAATTTATTCGGAAAAAGGACTTCATTTTCCACAAAAAATGCCGCAAGACCCTATACTTACGACTTATAGTTTCGGAAATAACAATTCGAGAAAATCTCGAGCAAAACATCGCACATTTTGTCAAAATCTATCGCTAAGACGGTGCTCTCGACAACAAAAATTAAATACCATACTTTTCTCTTCCTAGTCTGTAAGATATTCGTTTAAAAATTTATTCGGATAGAGGATAACATTTTTCGCTAAGCAGTCCGCGAGACACTGCATAATTGCGACTTTTATTTAGTGTATCAAATTTCAAGAACCGCCCAATTTTTCTCGATGCCTTTTTGTACGTATTTTCTATAAAGAGCGCCCATGCAATCTCTGTCAATACCATTTATTGAGCACTAAAGTAATTTAACATCAATTCCTAAAACGTAAGATTAAAAAAAAATTTGTAAAGAACACCTAAAATAATAAAACGGTTTAATGGCATGCTACTCTTTTTCCCCGACAGAGGGCAGCAAGTGTCCCACCCCCGGATGCAACGGGCTGGGTCACGTGACTGGACTGTATTCCCACCACAGGAGGTGAGTAAACAGTTGCTGTTTTTTTGCACGAAATTTGATTTTATGCTCTCGAAACGATCCCAGTGCTCTGATTTGAAATAGGCTCTCCACTATTGCTGTATTGCGCCAAGTTTCTACTAGCATTCAATGCTGAAAAGCTTCGTTCTTACGAGGATTAAATCTTATTCAGCGATATCCATGCTGAAATGTTTATCCCAGCCTGTATCGCGTTTTATTAACCCAAGAATGGTACACTAATTTGAGGCACTTGTCGGTAACGCCGCGACAGTTTGACTGACTTAAACTTGGAATAAGAAAATATCATTATAACTGTTTTAAATGATGTTTATTAACGTCAGAATGTAGTAAATGTGTAAATTAACGATTGGGGCGCAATATTTATTGGTGCTCGCCACAGATAGGCTTCTTGCAAAGTATGCAGAGAGTGGAGGTTCTTCTTCTCTTGGCATAATGGCTCAAAATGACGGTACAATATTTGTCGCTCAGTCGCTTGATGCGTTTCGGGAACCTTTATTTCCTCTCCTGACGCTTTGCAAATCATAGCTTTCAGGTCGTTACTTAATTCCGTCAAACTGAGTCTGCTTTTCTGCCACTGGCACGCCAGCCCCTTGTGCAACTCTTGCATATATTGCAGCCGGTAGCGGTTACCGGAGAAAAATAACGTGTTGCTCCTTTGACAGCGCCTAGACAACTAGCTAGAGGAAGCAATGCATGAACACGAACAAATTAAATACATATTCAAATTTGATATCTCCCTCCCTGGAAGAGGGGGTTACTTAGCCTCAACCTCGCCAATAAAGGCATTTTTCTTTCTTTCTCCCAAAGAAATCAAAGTTCCGACGCCGAGGTGCATATATTCAACGTCTGTTTAGTATGTATACCAAGTTTTAAGTCTCTGCGTTTCTTGGTTCAACATTGACATTTGTGGAGGATTCATCAAAATCGGTCAATCGGTGGCTGAGATATCTTTCTAAATTCGGACAGACCGATTCCATGGGAACCCCGTGTGTCGATTATGTTATATTTCGCACTGTAACTCTTGTGATCGACCTAAAACTGTCGCCAAACATCAAATCTCCTACGACTGTCAAAGACACACGCACACACAGACAGCTTCTTTTATTGTCATAGTTACCGACTGTTTCGCGTCTTCCCATCTTCCGCAGAACTGCTTCAAATCACCTTTTTTAATATTTCTTTCATTTTCACCGTACGCAGCCACACAACCCATTGTTTTCACGAAAAAGAAATCTAATTCGTGATTTCAACGGAAATACACGTGTTGAGGTTCCCTGACTTTGTTTTCGGTATTTTTTCCGTCATGTCTGTCTGTGATAAGTATTTTGTGTGCGCTCTAACTAATCACAAACTATTTGATCGACACAAAACTTTACATTTAAGGTTTTTATTAAAAATTCAAGGTTCGTTTAGAATTTGGCTAAAATTGATCAACCGGAAATTAAGGCTTACTTTTGTCATATTTCCGTTTTTTACTTTTTCATACGCAGTATAGGGGTGGTATTGTTTTCGCGAAAAAATCGAAATACAATATTTCAACGGATATACACGTTTCGACGTGATGGGATTTTTTTGGGCGCTTTAACAAAAACTATTGACGCGAAATTTAACATTTGACACTTTTATTGGAGGAACAGGAACTGATTGGTTTTTGGTTAAAATCTGTAAACCGGAAGTGGGTGTTTACTCTTGTCACTTACCCGTTTCTTCGAAATATTTGTTTTAATACTCGACGTAAAACGATATTGGAACCAAAGTTATAGCAAATTTAATTTTCTACAACTTTTGTTCGAAACATTTTCTCATATAATGCATTGTTTGAAAGATATTTTTTTAAACACATTTTTTAGCTGCCACCACCAATCGGCGACATTGTAAACACTTGAAGCATACCTTTGTAACGCTACTTTTCATTTCCTTAATTGTTGGAGATTTGTTGCTATATCCAATATCAGAAGCCTAAGGAATGAGTTTATTTCTATCTTCCTGTAAGATCTTCAAATTTTTTCGCAGTTCCTTAAAATATTTATTACCATTTAACCTATTTGGAAATTGTAGAAATATCACAGGCACGGAGAGATTCCTTTGGTGGATGAATAAGATGCTTTTGATTGTATGTCTTAACTGTGTGAATTTTCCCTGCGTATTGACAGTGTGTCAAATCTCTATCACTGCCCGAGTAGCTTCCTGCTTGTGAGTGTAATTGTTTCAACCGTTAATTCCTTTTCAGCCTGTCCGGATGCCCGAGGAAGGATAAGGTGACGCCAGAAAGTGAGTAAAAACGACTTTTTTTCTCAAATATTTCGTGTTAAAGGTTTTAGCGAAAACGAGAGAAATGAAATTAATCATAGACTGGTTCACTCGACTCAAATAAATAATAAGTAAATAGATTAATAATTAACGGAGGACGTTCCTCGCGATTGTGACTTATAAAAAAAAACGTTAGTTAGACAAAGACTATTTGTAGGATATGAACCGTATTGTCTTTCGAATTTGGTTCGTCAAATGTTTTTATTTTGGTTTTTCCAATCGTTTTGCGTTTTTCGTTTTTTTCGCATTTTGTTATTCTCGTTTTTTTTTAAACAGTTTCATTTTTGTTTTTTTTTAAATAATAGTTTCTGATTTCCTTTCCGCAAGGTTTTTCCTGTTTTTCGTTATCGTTTTTCTATTCTGTTCGTAGCAAATCCGTCACTGCCTGAACTTTCCTGTGTCCTCGACGTCTTGAAAATATAAACAGGATTACACAGCGACATTTTGTGATTGACCACTTGACCTTTCAGATTGGAGGTTGTTTGGTTTCCTAGGCGACGCGTTATTAAATGCCCAGCAAAGGCCGCGTAAATCGGTTGGTTTGTTGGTTGGAGGTGGACGTTGCTTATTTGGCTTCTCTTTGGAAAAAATTGAAGATAAGTAAACGTTATCCCGAGCGAATAACCGTACAGTTTCGTTCGAATTGTTTACGGCTGCCCTAATGATATTCCCTTAAAGAAAACAACAAAAGTATTTTTTAAATCCAATTAATGAACGCAGCAAAAGGCAGATGATAATCAGAGAACCGCGCCAATCATTTTAAAATCATAAATCACAGTCTCCTTCGTTTCTAAAAGATTATTGTCTAAAAGTTATCTGACTTAGTGAATTACTCGCTGCGAAGCGTAGGTAGCTTGAGTTTTTCATCTCAAAGTCATACAGACATTTAGAAGATAAATTTTTTTCATTTTTAGAATTTTTTTGTTTCATATTCAGCATTCGCGTGACTCTTCAATTCTCGTATTTATTTTTGCCTTATAATGCGTTCTAAAAATGATTCCGAAGAATATTTTGTATTATTTTTTCTTTACATTACCTCTTTAGCAGTAAAAAATTATTAATATAATCATAATTAAAAATTGACCGTAACATTCTCCTTATAAATTCGAGTTATGGAACCTTTCAAGTGCTTTAAATATATTTTTACCATATATATTCCTATATGTAAACACCTTGCCCGGCAAAAACTTATCTGAAGACACAGAATAGACATTCATTATAAGGAAAGACGCAAAATTATTTCTAATTTTCAATTCGTCGAATTATTTTATTAAAATTACGAGTCTCTGTGGTTGGATTTTCAAGATAAAGGTCTTGTGCCAAAGAACGACTCGATAAATAGTGCATTAGCAGGCTAAAAACGAGTGATACGCAATAATTAATTATTGAATTTGAATAGCCTGAGATGGAAACCATAACTGATCTCCAATGGCCGCGTGTTTAAACAAACGCGCATTGTCGCCATTTAACGAATCTTACAGAATCCGCCGACACCTGATCTCTTTTTCGTTTCTATAATTTACGTTTCTCCCCTTCCTTTGTCGCTTTTTATATTTCCCGCTTTCCGTTAAGCGTTGTAGATTTTGATTTTGGTTTCATATTGTATACATGAATCTCAGAAACCATTTTAAACGGACGGCCAACCAGGTGCGAGGCTAAATGACTTCCTAATTACTTTTTAACATCACTTATTTTGATTTTGCGGCTTGGTTTCCGAAATTTAGTGGCGAGTGGCGTTGGATTTTTTGTTCGAGAAGAAACCGCAAGACTTACAAATGACTTATGCCTACCCCTCCTATAACACGGATTCGCTACAACGCTGTTTGCTTTTTCGGTATCGACGATTCAGATGGCGCGTTCACGTGACTTGTTCGGATCTGGGATGTGGGAATAGGAGATTGCAGCGTGCGATTGTTACGTCGCTAGAGAAATGCATCTGCTTCACGGCAGCTTGGCTGTTATTTTGATGTCACCGCGCCCGATAAAGACCGCATTTTGTGAGGGACGACAAACATGACATCCACCTGTGTCCATGGACCATTTTTTAATCAAATTCTATGGAGATACTGTTGAATAAATCGACTATTTGTGCAAAGCCATAAGAATACCCACACTTCATTGTTGCGCAGTGATCTTTATTTCCACACGACATTTACTGCAAAGAATATATATTATTATTTATCTTAAAATCTAGTACTGAGACAATAATGGGGGTCTCGATTTTTGCAAAAATAAGTAAATTAAACGATTAATTCGAGCGCTTGTAGGCTGACGGACACAATAGGAGTTAAAAACTAAGAAATTTTGTTCATTTTCCTTTAAAACAGTCCCTGATTCAAGGTCAAAGGGTCCATTTTTATAATTTTTATGAGCAAAAGAACGAAAACTTGCACGTCGCTAAATTTATTTTTGCGTGTTGTCGTATGGGAAAGTGTATTCATTTACTGGAGTCGAAGCAAAGTTTTTTTTTGTGATTTCATTTCGTAAATGGCTGTTACTATAAGAATCAAACATTCCTGCCAAATTTCAACCTCCTACCTACTCGGAAAGTTTGTTAAAAATATCATTACAGTCAGTCATAAATAGTTCTCGATTCCACCGCTCTTTTATGACGGCTCTTTAAGGGCGGCGCCACACTCGAGCGTAACTCATTATATTATACAAAAATTGTTGAAATGCTGTACGGCCTATGATAATTCTGAGGAAAAATGAGGAGCTTATACAAAATTTGGTTGACCTGACTGAAGAAACGGCTGAGATATTGAGCGTTGCGGACGCACTGACCAAGAAAATAAGGGTTTTTTATAGTGTTTGATGGTAAATGCGATATTTCATCAGATTCAATTGAAGCGTTCAGTCCCCACAGCCGCGTAAAGACGGACAAACATACCAAAATCCCCTAAAAAAAACAATCCTTTTCAATTGAACTTTTTGTATGAAAAATTATGGATTCCTTTTTAAAAAATTACGACGAAGCTCTCAAGACGAATGTTTATCTGTTATTAATTCATTGATAAACCGATCTGTGGCCTAGCATCAGAAAAATGAGCGTTTTTGCCGAATTTTTTCCTACTTTCGCAATTAATTTGTCAACTCTTGTCCTGCTGCGTGGCCTAAAGAATTAGCTCGAAAAGTAATATGTTCAGGCAGTTAGTTTGGTTTTGAATTATTATTATTATTATCGTTTCATTCAGTTTTGAATTTTCGGAACTTGAATTTCTTTTGTTTTTTTTTCCTTTACGTTCCGCGGTTCCATTGCTTTCGAGAAGTATTATTTCATTTTAATGATTTTTTCGTAATCTTTCCTTTGTCAGAAGTTCATTTTCAAGTAACTTATACTTATTTAAGCTTCCGTTTTGTGATTTCAACTGTTTCTTGGATACCGGGAGATAATCTCATATTGTTACACATGCTGTGAAATTCGAATCAAAAAGATATTAAAACGAGAGAAATATTAAAATTCCAATATTATTGTATTATTTTTTCAGTAAATAATGTATTCTTCCTTAGAAGCAACCCATTTAATCCCAAGTTCAAAATTTTAAATAATATTTATTATTAATATATGTATATTTTGGAACAAAAGTTGAAATGTGCTTCGCCGGAGTTGTCTAAAAAGGAATTCCATTTCTCTTTTCTCTTACACGAAAAAAATAAACAAAACACTGCACAACCGGCCGCGAAAACATCCGCTTACATTAAAAACAAAACTAAAATTAAACCTTCCAAATCATTTGGACTCAACCCCGTTACGGATCGCTATGCAACCTGAAAACAATAATAATCCGCTTTCGTCGAAACAAATAAACGTAACTCCGTACCGTTGCCATGGAAACGAATACTACGATCGGCTTCTGTTATGCCGCCATCTCTAATTTTTAAACTGTCATATTTATATGTTTGCTAATAATCTCCTTCGATCTCGCGAAATGTCTAAAATTTTATATTGCCGCAATTTTTTTATTTCGAAAAAATTTTCATGGATTTCAAAACTTTTCCCCTCAAACAATTTATCATTTATTTCGATTACAATAAAATGGCGGTGCTCCCGTCGTGTTCCGCCTTTACCTTTAAAAACAAAATCGCATCTTTAATGCGCAATTTTTTTATTGCTCAAACCGAACGAACTCTATGTAACGATCAATCAAATGCTGAATACGAACATTGATAACGGTGTCATTTTTTTTGTTTAATACCGAATTTTAAAATGGAATTCACCCATACACATCCGATTTTATCGATGAAAACCACGGCTAAACATCCTTAAATCCCTACGCTTTTTATTTGAAACAAAATCGCAACGTTATTCTTAATGATTTTTTATGGTTCTTCCCGTGCGTTAAAAAAATAAATAAAACCGCGCATTTTCGCCCGTCAATTTTTTCTCGCGACAAGTTCTCGCGAAACACGAGACGATACTTAAGTGCCCCACCCCTGGCTGCAACGGCAGAGGTCACGTGAGCTCCAACAGGAACGCTCACAGGTCTCTATCGGGTTGTCCCATAGCTGCGGCAAGCAAGATGGCCGCCAGGTCCAGCCAATACGCGACGGCCGCCATTTTGTCCCAGATGAGGTGTCAGGGAGGGCTGGGGGTCGGTCAGGGTCAGCCTACCGCCTACGGGGTCACCGCGTGTCACCAGGGTAAGGGTCAGAATCAGCAAAACGGCCGAATGGACAGGTTTGGTCAACCTGGTAACAGGAACACGTCAGGATATCAGGTTAGCGACAGGCAGCAACCCACCCAACCACACATTAGGGTCTTATCCGGGGCCCACTTGATCATCGGAGAAGGTCCTGTCCCTGGAGGCCCCAATAAGTACGCCACAGACGAACAATACCAAAAGGAAAGTCCCACAGGTAAGGCTTATACATATTTATGCGTATGCTATAATAAATGCACGTCAAAAAAGACGGTAAATGAATTTAAATGTTCTCTAATAACCTCTATAAATTGTGAGCTATGAAATCCGGTCAAGCTCGACTGTGGCGCCGCCCTTAAAAAAACCTTGTAAAACAGCGGAAGAATCGAGAACTAATTTTGACTAACTGTAATGCTCATTTTTAACCAACTTTCCGATTAGGTAGAAATTAAAGTCGTGATGCTTTTTAAAAATACCTTTTAAAACGTTACATAGAATGGCAGAATAAAGGTTTTATATAAAGATCGTGGAATAACTGTTCAAAAAATTTATAATAAAAAAAAATAACTGAAAATTTTAAAATGGTTTGGAAAATTAGTGTGTATGCGGGTTGGTTACAAATGATCTTCCGCATTTAAAATATTTATTATTAAAAACTATCGAAAGATACAGTAAAAAACAAGTTATACTAATGAAGAGGAACTCAAAAATTTTGTTTTCAAGCTATTATAGTTATACATGTGTTCTTGTTTATCGTTCTGGAGACATCATTTCGTAGCTCGTCAATGCTTGTACTTTTCCAACAGTCTCAAGTATACTTTCCTTCGAATTATCCCAAGTTTTTGGTATTTTGGCGGAACATAAACTTCCTTGTTGATATGGTCTCAATGGAAGAAGTCGAGGGAGTTTAAATGGGGCAATCGAGACGCCCAAGAGACTGACCCTCAAAGCCCCATCTAACTATCAGACAATTATTGCTAATTCGGGAATTTTGCGACCTCATCAGGAAGAAAGCTTGGACAAAATTTCTCGAGTTTTTCTTCGCAGCTTTGCTTTTCGTTGCGCCTTTATTAGTTTTTTCATAAAAATTTTATGATCGGAAAGATGATTTGTATTCACCCTGTATTTAGCACTTCAATTGTTTTGGCGTCGTCGTCGCCCAGGGACACAGCTCGGCTGTTTGTTGGAATATTTGCTTCCTCTTCGAGTTGTGATATATCTGTAACCGAAATTATCAAAATTTATATCGATGTTTTATTCTTCTGTGACCTCGTCCAACCACCTCTAACGCCGTTCAAAATGTGACGCGTGACGAAATTCTTTTGTTTAGTCGGATTTGTGTGACGTTTTCCAATTGTTTCGCGATTCTTTTTTGTTTCATATATATATTCATCGCTCATTTCTCAAGTGATTTTTAAATTCAACAATTATTTCACTGATAATTTAATTTTTGGTATCTGAAATGACTTATATTACTATTTTTTTAATGAGTTGGCAGTGACGGGGTTTAATGCACGCCGCGCAGGTTCTATCCAGTGTCGGTTTTTTGTACTAACCTCAAAAATTGCGTCTAACGTTATTCAGTTTCCATTTTTGTCTGAATGAAGCTCATTTTGAAGTAGAAATTATTCGTTTGAGGTACAATATAATTTAACTGGGACTTTATGAAGTATATGAGTAATTGGATTGCACAGTATTGATGAGTGGCGGTTTGTACAAGGCACTAAACTGCCCTTATATCAGTTAGGGATTTATAAATTACATAGGAGCCTCCATCAGTGGCTATCAGCGTATTTTCGCTTGAAAAAATACCTTATTTCCTTGTGCTAAGGCTGAATAACCTATCAGCTAATGACAAAACTGTATATAAATGTGCTCGCATAAATATATGGCCTGGATAGTTTGATATTAACATTAGATTCACTTACCATTTCAATTTTGGACGGCAGATATACTTAATGCATGACAATTTCTTGCTTTCTGGGAAATGAAAATCTTCCATTGAGTGAATTATTCGAGAATTACGCATCGATTTCCGTTAATCTGAATCTTACGTGAAAAAATTATTTTCGGGATTTTCTGATGCTCATTTGTCGTCGCAGTAGTTCCGAACATGCCGCCAGATTACGCCTTCTGCAAGCCGATGGAAGGGGGGGAACAGGACGTGAAACCATGCCTCACTTACGGAGGACCCCCTTACTACAACTCCGCGAATCAACCCGGCAACCCCGCGGTCCAGATGAACGGCAACGTCGCGGGCCACCCGGGTCCACTTGGCAACAGCGCACCGAAGGCGAAGAGCGAGGACGAAGAGGACGACGATGAAGAGGAGGAGGGGGAAGAGAGGCAGATTATACCCCCGGCGTTGCCAAATCGGCCGGAAGGGCCTCCGACAATGGCGGTCAAAGTGGAAAAGGCGGAGATGGGCCCAGTGTCCTGCAGGCCTGCCTTCGACCCCTACTCGAGTCAGGATTCGGATTCCGGCTCGAGCGTCATGCACGGGATGGCAAACCAGCAGAACGCGGCGTTGCCAAATCTGCCGGTGGGACAGAACATCTACCCCGGAAGGGAATACGAACAAGGGCACATGGTGTACAGGTGAGTGGAAAGAGTGTCCAAACAAGAAGTCCAAATAGGGACCGATTCCGGCTGGTTTACCAAAGTCGACGTCCAGGATTGGTTGCTTATATTGAGAGGAAATGTTTCAGTATGTGTTAGACATTCCAAGGAAATCCCCTTACCGTAAACGCCATTAGTAATCCAAAGTTTATCAATGCTAGAGAAAAATACTAAAGGCAATGCAAAATGATATGTCAGGAGGGGAATTTGACATGTATTTTTTTTAAATATTCGAATTTAATAAATGTTACTGTTTATACGTTAATATGTATGAATCAACTGTCCATTGCTGAAGGGTAGTCGAGCGGAAAATAAAATAACTCATTTGTTAACTCGTCTATGCTCAAACCGAATTCGGCAATAATCGTCTCCATGGCAACAATCCGATAAAATGCATTTAAAAGTAGATAGATATTCAAGACAATGCGATCAATTGTTACAAACGTTTGGTGGTAAGAATTTGAATCTGCATTGCTTAGCCCTTAACACAGTACAACTTTAACTCCGATATCACAAATTTTAGATGTTCTAATTTATTAAATAAAACATCTCCGCACGATGGATTTGAGATTTCCTGTGTAAAACAAATGGGGAAAAAATGTTCCCGGAATCGAACCCGGGGCTTCAATCTTGGCCAAATAAAATATAGCAAGGGGGTAGACCCTGGCAGCAAGAGCTTCATATCAAGTTTTATGTAAATTGGTGCAAAAGTTATTAGTGGAGTATCATACAGACATTTGCAAAAGTTTCCAAAATTTTGAGGGCGCCTCTTTCGCGGCAGACCGAATTTTAACTTCATATCTATGTTATGTCAGTCTGTGAATATGTACCTATCCCTGTCGTGACGAAACCACAGACTTCAGGGTTTATTATTGTGTAAAATACGACGTATTCTTGCCTATCGTCCGGAGTTGACAAAGATTATCCCGCGTCTTGGACGATCGTTCGAACGTACTATCATAATTCGCCATTGTTATTTAACAGTCATTCTTCCATCGTAATGATAGCGTGAGCAGGCCCAAGGAATGTTTTTTTTATCCAAACGAGGGGTCGTTTCTAAAGGGCTGAGCTAAAGCTCGCCGAGCAATTAGTTCTAACGGTAGAAGGACGAGCGGATTTACGAATTTCGAATCGACGATTCCATCGGTTTTATCAAATTCCCCGCTTCGATAGCATTTGTTGCGTAACTGAAATAGCGAAAGCGGCGAGATCCAAACCTCACAAACAGTGGAGATATATGCGGACGGCTGAAAATTCGGCGACCGAGTTATTAACTCCTCAAGCCCAGATGCCGAGCTGGATTATTCTGACGATGCAGGCGCGAAAATTACAAGCGAAAACATAAAAACTCGTAACTTCTCGCGTTTTTATTGGATTTTAATGAATTATTTATAGCATTTACGCAAAACATGTTACTTTAAAGCTATAACTTTTATGCTAGCTTGAAATAAGTATAGAAGTAGGTGTAGATTGTATAGCGGACAAACAAAAAATCAGAATTTCAACTTTATAGATATATTCAGCGAACCAACTATTTGGATATATCCCACGCTAGTATAAAGTAGACAATCGAATGCTAAGCAGAAACACGTCACAGCGGTCGCCAAGGCAAAATAATTGCTTCCGACAGGGCTACCAACCCAACGATGCCATAAAATACCACCAAGTGGCGCCTTGCAGGGTTAAATTATGCAACTAACTATGCGAGGTTTCGCGACCGACATCTTCAAAGGTGTGGATTTTTATGGCGAAAAAACAAACAAACAATTTCAGATTTATAGATTCGGATAAGACTTGAAATAATTGTGCGATAAAATTCCTTAAATTCTCCGTCAGAGTTGCCAAAACGACAATGGGCCAACTTAGAAATTTTACCTTGCATTTAATGGGGGTATGGTTGAGGGGTGAATGCGTGTCAGAGCGCTCAAGTTGGCAGCGCTGTTCGAAGGCGTCCCCTTTTGTGTCGTTGCAGGGAATACGAACAGCAGCAGAGGGGAGGGACCGCCGTGTTCGAAGGGCGGCCGCCGTCGTTCGACGCGGGGGGCAGGTGTCCACAGCCCCCGCTGCCTTCCCAGTACGAAGGAGGCCACCCTTCTTACGAGAGACCCGGGTTCGAGGGAGGAATGGACGTGGGGAGAGGGATATACCCCGGTTACCAGGGCAACGTTTACGCCGGAGGTGGAGGAGATGGCGGGGGTGGGTCGGGAGAAGGAGCAGGGGGGCAGGGAGGTGGCGTGGGGGCGGGAAATGGGACTGGGGCAGGAGGAGAGACAAATGGGATGCCAGGGCAACAGGAGATGGCCCCCACGCAACCCATATATCCAAGGTGAGAGGAGAGGTCTTTTTATTTTTTGATTAATACAATGCATAAACCAGATTATGAGACGTATTTTTTTACGCTCGACCCTCCGCGTTATGCGAATCCGCGCAGTGCAAATCCGCGCTATGTTGGTCCGCGCAATGTGAATCCGTGCTATGTGAATCCCGTGTAATACGAGTCAGTGTAAACGTGAGAACCGTGCGTCAAACAATTCGAATGTAATCGTAGTTGCGTAATTTTCTATTCCGTTTGCTTTTGGATAACAACGCGATATAAATATAAGTTTCAAATCCATCATTTTATTGAATACTATCCAAACAAAACAAAAACGAAATTGCTTTCGTCAATATAAAAGCCAAACTAAGGAGAATGTATTCTATAGAAAAGAAACGTTCTTACAAACGTGGCAGCATTGCGAGATGCCAATGAAGGTTCAACTTTTACGTAATTTTAAACGTGAAAATTATAATTCCTTCGTATTCAAAATTGAACTTGAACAATTACAGAACCGATTCAAATTCTCCTGTCCAATGAAAATTGACTTCGCTTTATTCTCCAGAAATTAAATTTTGAAAAAATCTTTCCTGGAGTCGAACCCTGGACTTTTATCCGTGGTATTCTATTGTATTTGTATTAGCAGGCTATCAAATACGCCCGCAAGAGATTCCAGCAGGAAGCTATGACCGAAAGTGCTCGAAATAAATTATGACGCATGAACTCACTCCTTTGAATCACACACTTAATTGCTATTTCCTGATATGTTTGGTTTTTACTGGCTATCGTTTGGCTTCAGCTGTGCTTACAAAAACTTTCATCAGTAAACTATGACCGAAAGTGCTCGAATTGTGACGGAAGGACTGACACCTTTGAATAACTCACCCAGTCACCTTTTCCCGGTGTATTCGGGTGTCCACTTATTATATACCTGCAATCAGCTGTGCATACACAAAATTTCAGCGGTTAATTATGAACTAAAGTGCTTGAAAGGGATTGTGACGGATGGACTGAAACCTTTTAATAACTCACCCAATCACTATTTCCCGGAGTATTCGGGTTTTCACTGATTATAAACCTGCCATCAGCTGTGCCCACAAAACATTTCACTGGTTAACTATGATCTAAAGTGGTCGAAGTAGATTGTGACGGACGGATTGACACCTTTGAATATCTCAGGCAATCACTATTTCCCGGTGTATTCCATTGTTCACTTATTATAATCTAGCTTCAGCTGTGCCATCAAAACTTTTCAGGAGTTAACAATGACCGAAAGTGCTCGAATTGTGACGGACGGACTGACGCGTTTCAGCAGTTATCTATGGCCAAACGTGCTCGAATTGTGATGGATGAACTGACAACTTTGAATCACTCACTCAATCCCTATTTTAAAATTTATTTTCTGTTTCGCTGATTGTGAACCTACCATCAGCTGCGCCAATCAAACATTTCAGCGGTTAACTATGGCCGAAATTCCTCGAAATATATTGTGACGGACGTACGGACATCTCACCTTCCGTAGGCCTATGTACCAGCCCTACGACGCCTCTGCCATCAACCTGTCCGTGAAATGCGCCGCTGCGGCAGCCGCAGCAGCAGCGGCAGCAGCGCATGCGCAGATGGCCAAGAACCAGTCGGGCAAGGGCATCCCGGGATCCAGCCAATCACTGCCTCCCACGTCACCCGGTGGCTCCGTCATGGACCTATCAACATCCAGCGTGACCTCTACGAGCTCCACGGTTAGTTTGAAACCTCTGAAAACAGTCCCGTTCCATCCTACATGACTTTGTTAAAAACGTGTTTCGTTTGTTCTTGCGTTGACAGTATGGTCCCCACGCGCACCACTTGTCGCCAAGGTCAAATTCTTTGGGTCCCTCGGCTTCGTCGCCCACTCCGTCTCCCCAGGGTCAAACCCTGGACCTCAGCGTGGGAAGACCGAATGGAGTAACCCATCTCCATCCTCCGCAGCAAACGCACAGGTAGGTGTGGACCTGCAAATGGAATGTCCACGTGGGCACTATTATATTTTCACTTTGGCATGTTTATGCCTGTGAATTTGCTTTTATTGAAATTGCGACGAAATCTTTCGACACCTAAACGCCGTCTGACGTGCCATTACGTCGAGCGAGACTTCACACGCCGCCGTCTGACGTGTTAGTACGTCGAGCGTATTGCCGCGCTGGAAATTATTAGATCTTATAAACCATGGTGTATTTCAAAAGAGGACGTTTTGGCCTTAATAATTGTGTGTTATTCTTCGAATATTATTGTATATCTTGTTTTTTACAAAGAGTTGAACTTTTGTAGGTACTTTTTTTGCAGCCTTTCGAATATGCATGTACGTCATATCTCGGCTTCTATTGAATGTAAAGGGACAATTGTTTTTACGTGACTTCTGTAATGATTCCTAATAACGACGAAATAACTCAAAAATAAATAAAAATTATGAACTGCCTTTTAAAAAATTGACAATCGTAACATTTATCTATAAGTTTTCAGTCGTGTCATGAAAAATTTGATCTGCGAGAAACGTTTTCCCTGATTGGTTTAGAGGGGTGCATTCAGCTAATGAAATGTCCAGGACAGTTTAAATTTATTTGCTAACAACTTCCATAGTTTTTACAATATCGATTATTAATTACATGATGGCACGGGAACACGCTGGATAGGTAATGAATGGATTGGTGTGCAAATTGCTCTACTCCAGCAAATTTATTTCAAGATAGCGTAAAAGGTATAGTTTGCAGAATATCATGTTTTCCGTAAATCCTCCGAAAGTTTCATAAAAATATAATAAAAAGGTTAAAATCTCCTTCGGCATCTGGGATGAGATTTATATAAACGTCCTCCATGCCTGTGAGATTAAAGATATGCAGAAGGCTGAAAGTTGGAGTATAGATTTCTGTACGTATTATAGGGGAAAATAGATTTTTCATGAAAAATTCGATTTTTTAGATTTCAACGAAACACACGTTTTGGGATACGTTGAGCCCTTTTCGGCCGATTTCTCGATGATGTCCGTCTGTGTGTATGTGATGGGAATTTTGTGGGCGTTCTAACTCAAACACTATCAATCAAATCGACGCGAAATTTCATGTTTTATATTGTTAATAACGGAACATGAGGTGATTAGTTTTTGGTAAATAAATCGGTAAACCGGAAGTGGGTTTTTACTCTTGTCACTTGCCCGTTTATTTAATATTTGATGGATATAAAAAGTATTAGAAAAAACTGCAGGAAATGTAATTTTCTACATCCTTTGCTCAAAAAATTTCACCATATAAGACTTTCTTCAAGAGATATTTAAAAAAATATATTTGGAGCCAACTTTTGTAAACAATTGACGCTTATTTGCGTCTTAGTAGCGTTCCTCTTTTTATTTTATTAATTGTTGGAGCTTCGTGACTATATCCAATATCAGAAGGCTACGGTTTGAGTTCAGTTCTATTCTTTTCTCGAAATTCCTTAAAATATTTATTTTCATTTAGCATATTTGGAATTTATAGAAATAAATCAGGTGCGGAGAAAGTCATGTAGTTGATGAATCAGATTGATTCTTGTGTTTAGAGAGAACAATTTAGCGACAGGTGCATTATCTGAAGATTGCGAGGCAATAATTTAGTCCGAATTTTAATCCTGATTCCGAAATATCGATCTCGTTATGTACGAAGGAAATTAAAAGTGTTTTTTACAAGGAAAGGGGGAGAGGGAGGGAGAAAGAGAGGGAGGAAGGGAGAGTAGGAGAGAGAGAGAGGTATGGAAAGAGAGAGGAGGGAGAGAAGGAAAGAGGGTTATTACACATTCAAATTAGAGATCAGAACCGGTTCGTTTTTCCATATTTCACGTCAGGCGTCACAAGTAGGGCGAGAGGAAGGAAGAATGGAAGGGGGAGATTGGTAAAGGAGGGAGAATAGGGGGAAATGGAGAGGGGAAAGAGAGAAGGAGGGAGGAGAAGGATGGAGTGGATGAGAGGAGGGGAATATTAAATGAAATCTTACTCTTATTCCCTGTCCTCTCTTTCCCTCTCTCTTCCTCATCCTTTCCCTATCTCTTCCTTTTTCTTCCCTTTCCCTCTCTTCCTCTATCTCTCTCCTCTTTTATCCTGCTCTCCCTCATTCTCCTCCTTTTACCTATTTACCATTTTCCAGCTTTTAGTCACCCTTTCTCTCTTTCTCTTTTATTTTATTCCTCTTCATCCCCCACTCTCTTCCCCTGTCTCTCTTCTTCACTCTTTCTCTCTCTTTCCCTCACTCCTTCGCTCTCTGTCTCTCTTTTCCTCATTCTTTCGCTCTCTTTCCATCTTCCTCACTCTTCTCTCTTTCCCTACATCTCTCTTCCTCTCTCTCTCTCTTCCTCTCCGACTTTTTCCTACCACTCACTCCTCCTCGTTCTCTCATCCTTCATCTCTCTCTTTCAGTCTTTACCTCTCCGCACTCTCCCCATCTCTTTCGCCTCACCTTTCCTCTTTCTTTTAGCATCTCGTCATTTCGTTCCCTTCCTTTTTCACTTCTCACTCTTTCTTCCTCTCTTCCCGTGTCTTTCACTTGCTTTTTCTTTCTCTCTTCCTATCACTGTCTGTCACTTTCTTCCTCTCACTTTATCCTCTCTTTCATCTCTTTCTCCCTCTACTTCTCCCACTCTTTCTACCTCTCCCTCTCTCTCTTCCTGTCTCTCTCTTCCTCTCTTTCTCTCTCCCTCCCTCTCTTCCTCATTCTCTCCATCTCTTTCTCTCTCCCTCCCTTTCTCTTCCTCTCTCTTCATCTCTCTCCCTCTCTTCCTCTCTCTCATCCTCCCTCTCTCTCTTCCTCCCTCCCTTTCTTCCTCCCCCCTCTCCCTCTTCCTAGCTCCCTCTATCTCCCTCTCCTTTATCTCCCTCTCTCTCTCATCCTCCCTCCCCCTTTCTATCTCCCTCCCTCTCTCTCCCTCTCTCTTCATCTCTCTCCCTCTCTCTCCCCATCTCTCTCCCCCTCTCTCTCCCTCTCTCTCCCTCTCTCTCCCTCTCTCTCATCCTCTCTCTGTCTCCCCCTCCCTCCCTTTCTTCCTCCCACCGCTCTCCCTCTTCCTAGCTCCCTCTATCTCCCTCTCCTCTCTCTCCTTCTCTCTCCTCTTTCTCTCCTCTCTCTCCATCCCTCTCTCCCTCTCTCTCATCCTCCCTCTCCCTCCCTTTCTTCCTCCCACTATCTCACTCTTCCAAGCTCTCTCCCTCTACTTCTCTTTTCTTCTCTTCCTCTCTCTCTCTCTCTTACTCTCACATTTATCTTCCCCTCTCTTATATCCCTTGCTTCTTCTCTCCCACTTTTCCACTCCTACTCTTTCCTTCACCTTCTTATCATATCTCTCCCATTTTATATCCAATTTTATATCTCTCCCCCTCTCTCTCACTCTCTCCCAATACCTCCTCCCTCTCCCTTAAAACCCAATCTCCTTTTTCTCCTTCACTTCGATGTAAAGAGGCGAATAGAAGGTCATTAATAAAGATTGGACATTAGACGGACGCGTTGTGTGAGGAAATCTGTTCGTGTGGATTGGAAGCGGTAGTCATAGAGACAAACAGACAGACAGAAAAGCACTTACAAAGATCAGAGATTTCAGAACGGCAGATGGAATATTACCATGGTGCGACATCTATGAGCTTGTCTATGAACTAAGCGGTTCCTCGGATTCTGTTGAAATTCCATAGGTGTCTGATTTGCGTCACCTAGTGCCATGAGTTACGCGGGTGATACGCTCCTGGAAAACGCCGTGCACATGGAAACCGCGTAACTCGAGGCAACAATAATAACTCTACATAAAATAAATAGGTGGACAAGATCGCGAAATTTTACATTACACACTTTTATTAATGGAAAAGGAGTCGATTAGTTATTGGTTAAAATCGGTCAAACGGAAGTGTTTACTCTAGTCACATCCGTTTTGTCTATTTCATTTAATACTTGGTCAATGTAAATTATTATTATTGGAAAATAGTTGTAGGTAATTTTATTTTCTATAGCCTTTGTTCGAAACATTTTCTCATATAAGGCACCATTTAAGAGAAATTTTTAAAGTTATATTTTTTATCTGCCACCGCGACCCCACCTGGAGGAAACTTTTGCAAACACTTGAAGCTTAGTTACTTCTAAGTAACGATCTTTTTATTCTCTTAATTTGTGGAGCTTCGTGGCTATGTCCAATATCAGAAGGTTGCGATTTGAGTTTACATATTTCTGCTCTTTGTAGGGTCTTTAAATCTTTCACGCAGTTCCTTAAAATATTTATTATCATTTAAACTTTAGAATTTTTAGAAATAATACAGGTATGGAGAAAGTCATCAGTTTTTTATGGTTATTTGGCGGTTTCTCCAATTTTCATTCTATCTACATCTACAAGTTACCCTGCAATTCATCTAGTTGGTGGGTGGCAGGGGGTGCAATGCACCAAATCCTACCTAAAGATTGTCATTATCCCCCCATAGTACCTAAAATTCTTTCTCGATATTCCTGCTGTTCACTCGTCCGTTCGTCCGTCACGCAGCGGTCCCGCCAGCCCCATGTACCAGTCCGAGGGTCAGTTCAGGCCCGGAAGGGTCAACAGGGAGCAAACCGAACCCGTGGACTTCTCCAACGCCAGCGAAGAGGAAGAGGGTAACTACGGGAGTCCTCCCGCCAGCCAATCACAGCACGCACCCCCAATGGGTCACGTGATGAACCCCCACCAACCGGTGCCCGGCCAACCACCTCAGGTGAGGAGATCTTTCTTAAATTTGACCTTTGCTAACACCAAAGGTACGTTCACACTGTATTCATGTGCAGGTGAGCCCCGCTTAACGCGGAGGATGCATTCCAGAGGGCTCCGCGTTAAGCAAAAATCCGCGTTCGCCGGAGCACCATAACCTTTAGGCTCCTAGAGGGAAATAACTTCACAAATGGTAATTTTGGACTCACGTTCAATGCAAAATATATTTCTACCGGACTTTTAGAACGTAATTTATTAAACAAACTATGAAATTACGTAGTAAACAGTAAGGCAAACAAGCTTTTCAGCGGTAAACGTGCATAACTTCGAAATATTTCTCACAACACCTACGAAATCTTATTGAAAATGTCGGACAAGAGTCGAACATTGAGAGCGCTGAAACCCAAGCCGCGGTAATTCGATCCTAACACATCAGAGGTGGAATGGGGGAAGGGAAGCAATAGCCAATGGGGAACGATGCTCTTGAAGCTCTGCGTATAGATCAAATGCATAGTAGTGCATACTAGGTTTTCTGCAATTTATATATCATTATTATTATATAGCGACGTTTCTTACAGAGGAGGAGCAGGACACTAATGTTTAGGCACTTCCAGATGAGCTGGAGATTCGAAACACGCTGTTTTAAGTCACAAACGAGCAAGCTTCGTGAGGATTCTCGTTGACAACCATGCCATTGTCGAAATCGAGATCCCATTATTGTCTCAAATCTCATATTGTTAATGTAACTAGGGAGATTCCCATTTAATAGACATATAGACGTAAATAATGAGTTTGCTGTTGATTCCGTGAAGAGCTGCTGTGTCTATCGTATTATTTCTTTATAGCACGTTCTTTCTTGAAAGCTAAGCCGTGCTAGTTTGATCAATGTATTATAACCGCTGTGTCCCTGCCTGCGTCCCATCGTACCTGCGTCCCTTCGTGCCTGCGTCCCTTCGTGCCTGCGTCAGAAGCCTCGAGTGACGTCACCTTCCGGCATGAACGCAAATAAACCGGAAACGACCGGTTCGATTTCGACGAATCTTTCGCCTGAATACTCGGGGAAGGTTTCAAGTGGAAAGTCGTCCCCCGAAAGAGCATGGGTTCGATACCAGGAAAGTTTTCGTTTTTGCATTTGGTTAACACGTAATCGGCTGGAATACGACGTGTAGAACTTTACTCTTTAACATTTTAAAATATCCCACTATCCAGACTTTCACTCGAGATTTACACTATTTCAGGTAGAAAAAAATGAAGATTCTTATTCTTACTTGGGATTCCGTTGTTCAATTCGTGTTGGCTCATGTTTTAAGTTTATATTCGAATTGCTCCGATATTCCAGCATTTCAATTGTTCACCCCGGGATTTTTGCGTTTTTAGATTCGGGCTTTGAATTGCATTTGCAACAAGCATAAAATGAAAGAAACACATGTTGGACAACACCCGATTGAAAATCCACGTGAAAAGTTTCGTGTAAATACAAAACAAATGAAACACGTAGCAAATAAAAGAACCGGTTCAAATGCGTTGTGATAATGGACAACTTAACATTTCAAATAGAAAGGTATATTTCACCCATACGTTGAAAATATCGTTTCGTTTGAAAGTTTTATTGCGCATATTAAGCAAATTACTATATTGATAATGTTTTCGATTAATTTCTTTCGACATTGACGCTTGGCCGGTGCATCGATTACTTAATATTAAACAAACCACAGAACATACGATATGCTGTGCAATCAGAAATAGTGATCAAAACAAAAAATATTGTGCACCGGTGGTAAAAATCATGTAGGCATGTGCTTTTGGTTATGAAAATTTTGTGAACTATATGATTATTTCAAGAGGGCCAATAAAAGTGGTTCAAGTAATAACACTCCTTGTAACAATTGTTGTCATAGGAACTATCGCATTGGGTTACTTAACGCAAGGGTCTCCAGATGTTTGCAGGTAGCACTGCGCCGGGCCACTTAAGTCGGCCTTTATTTCCGTAGAGTTAAGAGTTATTTGAATAAGTCTTTTTTTTAATTCGATAGTTTTTACGAACCTATGGATCCGTGAAATACATTATCAGACTAGTGTAAAGTCAGTTGAAAAATCATAAGCGAATGTTTTAAGGTTTTTATGAACAGATTTTGCGTAAGCGGACGTTGGCCGAGGGATGGTGGCCGTGTCCGGTTTCCAGTGCTAAGGGTCTCTGGTTCGAACCCTGCCGATGGCGTGGTGCCGTGTACACTTCTCCCACGTCGTTTCCTAGATCATTTAAGTGCGCCTAAACTACATATTATAAATTGGTTTTAATCAATCAGATCAATTTATAGACAGAATATTAATATTTTCGTTTTCAAAGGCGTACTGTAAAAAGGCGCGAATTTTGAGTCGCGCTTCTTAAGTTTGTAGCAATCTTCCGTTTAAGAGCCGCGCGGATTGGTTAATGTCTTTGAGCCGAAATGAGTCTCTTTTACCGAGAAAAAGAACTTTAGAAGCTTGGACTTAAAATGATCGTCATAAAAACAATGTTTTCCAAACGTTATTTTACATTTCTTTTTAAATTACTTTTCGCGTGTTTATAAATATCTTTTGTTTTTTTCCCGATATGAAAACTCATAGTTAGTCCACTGCAGCCCGCGTTGATATATTGCATATCGACTCATTGTTTTTAAAATATACGGCATCTATTCAAGAGGAAAAACTAAAGGCAGTAATTAGTTATCTGTTGCGAGGAAAGACTCGAGAGTATTTTTACTTAAAAATCCCATAGATGGTGCTCTGATCGAAATTCGCTATAAGGAAATACTTATAGAGTATATTAAAATTGGTAAAGGAGGCCCTTTTACCAAATGTAGAATTGGAATATCTCATTGTTAGGAACAGAATTGGAGTGAAAAAGCTACAGCTTCGGCATGTCACCGATCAGTAACTATGGATATTATGCAAAAGAAAGAAGAAGTCCAAATCAGGACTAATAGAGGCTGGTTTCCCAAATTTGACGTCACGAATTCATTACTTATAATTACAGAAAATGCATTAGTATATGTTAGTCATTCCAAGGAATTCTCATGCCGTAAATATACCACTTGTAGTTCATAGTTTATCAATGATAGAGAAAAATTGGATAAAATTAATTACTAGAGCATTATCAGGTTTGAAATACTATAATCAACGTCAGAACCTCTTTCTGACATAATATTATTTTGCATATATTTTTTTAATAAACGAATTAAATACATGTTATTGTTTATATGTTAATATGTATGGATCAACTGTCCATTGCTGAAGGATAATCGAGTGGAAAAGAAAATAACCCATTTGATCACTCGTCTATGCTCAAGCCGAGTTCGGTAATAATCGTCACCGTGGCAACAATCCGATATAATGTGATTTAATACGTAAAAACGCTATGTTTTACGTGTAATTCAAGAAAATACGATCAATTATAAATATTCGGTGATAAAAATTAGAATCTACATTCTCTTCCTCTTAGAACATTCAAACCTCGCCCCGAAATCACAATTTTAAGATATTTTAGTTTATTAAAGAATACATCTCTGAACGATGGATATGAGACTTCCTATGTCAGACAAATAGTGGGAAAAAGTTCCTGGAAACGAACCCGGGACTTCAATCTTCGCCTTAATAAAACATAGCCTGGAGGTGGGCCCTGGCAGAACGAGCCCCATATCAAGTTCCATCAAAATCTGTCCATCGGGGCAAAATTTGTTGGTAGGGGACATAAACACACATACACAAACGCAGACAGGACATTTCATAAGGCTGTTTCCATTGGAAACCATCCTGAAAAACAAGCGTAGTTGAAGTAATTGTTGATGGTGATAGACTGAAATAAGAGTTTTCATAACTAAATTAACTGGGAGAGAAAAAAACAACACGGCAAAAGCGAATTTTACCACAAATTTAAAAGTTTTTTTCTGTCGTGTTCTTTTAAGATGGAATGCCACCAAGTGAAGTTTAAATTAACTGAATTTCGTTTTAAGTATCATGGCAATTTTCAGTTACAATTGTTTGATCTAGTGTTTCTTCTCTCTTTCCTTCTCTCTCTCTCTCTCACCCTCCCCTCTTCCCCTCCCCCCCCCTCTTCCCCCTCCCCTCTTTCCTTCTTCCAAAACCAAATAATTTCACATGTTCGCGAAAACCCCCATTCGTTTTATCCCGTTCTGAACGTTTGATGACGCCGCATTTGACCTGCGTCTCCTCAACTTGCTCGCGCAAATCAATACCGCCGCTCCGACCGAAATCCGTTTCAATTTTCGCATCTGATGCTCATTTGTTCCCCTAAAATAAATAAAACGAAACGCCCTTTCGTTTGCGTTTCAAACCTCCGTCATTCTTTTAATTCCGAAAATTATTCGCGAATTTACCCTTTTCCGTTTCCTTGAAACTTTTCCTTCGACTTCACATTCCTGCGTTCGATATAGCATCCCCCTCCACCCACCCCCGCCCCCTCATCCTCCTCCATCCCCATTGGTCCGTACAGCTCCCGTGAATCCACGCCCGACACCAGCGCCACGCCCATGGCAGGCGGACATTACATGGACTACAGGGAAGCGAACAGTGGTAAGTAGCTGAAATGTCGCCCAATAAAAATATCCTTTATATAATTATGTTCCGTGTGTCTGTGCGCCGGTTTTGTGCTTCTTTTGTTTCTCGGGAAACCTCGTCGTCTTTTCGTCTCCATTTCGCGTGTTTTTAAGCGAGGAATTCCCGTGGAAAAAAAGAAGAATGTCGAATTTATCTTGCGGCGTTGGAATGTCCGCCATTGGCTGCGTGCGTCACGACGTATTTCTCGGCGTTCCCCGTTGAGTTCCCGGGTTCGAATCCGTCAGGATTTAATCTCCACCCCCTTTTAAAGTGCAATGGAAGGTCGATTCTTTCATACATTTCCGTGATAGAGGCGCGAACCCGGTTCAGTGCACATCCCGGTCTGAAAGATTGGATTTATCGTTACAGCTGCTGTTACGTACTTTCATTTCTAGAAAATTCTAAAGATTTAGCAGCAGAACCACGGTTAAAAGCAAGATAATAAGACTTAGATGTTTCGTTTGATATTCGCGTTTCAAATGAACGTTTCTTAAAAAAAGTGGCATTTGGAAATTTCGTGTGCCTACAGTCGGTCTGTCTGTGTGCTGCTGTTGATGCTTAACGGTTCCACGTAACGTAACGAAAGTTCGTATTTACGTAGTTAATTGTTTGTTATAGAAGCCTTCTTAAAGTGATTCAAATCGCCAAGAAACGAAAGGCGGTGTATTCTTGTCAATTTTCCGTAATTTTCCATTTTATCGAAAATAATGACACGAGAAAAAAATTCCTTTAAAAATCGTGGTATAACGTCCCGTGACGTCAAAACATATCTAGCTTTAAGTTTCAAGACTAACAAGTGGGGTAACTGGTTTACCCCATTCACTATGATTTGTTTTAGATAATTTAGTCAAGAGATTTTTCTGAGCTTTAATTCTTCAGCGTAACTGTTTTCTGATGTATTTAGGCCATACCACGAAAAAATAATTCGGAAATGCAAATAAATATCGATAATTTTCTCGGAGGTACTTGATTACTCGGTATTATTCGGAACAGTATTCCACGTCGAAAAATGTTTAATTTTTATAATTGAAGTGCCTTTGAAAGCGTTGATAATCCACTCCCCCTTCCATCAGTCTATCTTCGTCTCCACGGAATCATACCAGCCGATACTGGTTTGCGGCAGCGGGTGTAACAGCAGAATACTTAACGCGGGAAATGGAGTAAAAGCTTTGTTATTCGGAACCTAAATATCCGAAAACTTTAATAACCGTTATATTTCCAAACCGGAAGTTTTCAGAGCTTTCCATAGAACTTAAGAAAGTGAATAAAAGAGGATAGCCGCAAAGTGACATCTTTTCCAGAAACGATGAACTAGATCGTCAATTAGAACAGGAGGCTACGTACTTGTGATGGCATCTGTTACATTTTGGCCAAATAAATAGTTTTCCGGCGATGCCGACATGTCAGCAGCTAGGTTGCGGAAGGGTTAATCACAGTATCTTTTTACTTTCACCATACGTAGTATAGGGGAAAGTATTGTTTCAATGAACAAAATCGATTTCGAGATTTCAATGTAAGTACACGGTTTGGTGTCCCCTGAACACGTTCTGACTATTTTCTCGATGAAGTGTGTGTGAGTGATATCTTTTTGTGGGTGCTCTAACTCAAAAACTGTTAATCAGGTCAACGCAAAATTTAATATATAACATTTATATGAAAGTCGCAAGAACTGATTAGTTTTTGGTAAAAATCGTTCAACCGGAAGTGGGTGTTTACTCCTGTCACATCCGTTATTTTGAAATATTTGCTTTAATATTTGATATATATATATATATCAAATATTAAAGCAAAAAAAGTGTGCAAGGATAGAAGTGTGTGGAGGAAGGTGGTGGCAATTGGTAATTGGCAGACATATGGCATGGCTTACCCCGCAAGGGAATAAAAGTTGTAAGAAATTTAATTTTCTACAACCTTTGTTTGAACATTTACCCAGATAATGCATTGTTTAAGAGATATCTTAAAAACTAAATATTTTAGCTGCCACCTACCGACGTCTATTGTTAACAATTTAAACTTATTTGCGTCTTAGTAACGCTCATTTATAGTTTCTTAATTGTTGGAGCTTCGTGGCTATATCCAATGTCTTTTTGAAATCTTTAAAACTTTCTCTCAGTTCCTTAAAATATTTATTATCGTGTAACCTATTTGGAATTTTTAGGAACAATACAGGTATGGAGAAATTCATGCGGTGGTCATATCAGATTTTTAATGAAACATGATTATATTTTACTTGTACAGTGTACATGTTGGTTTCAGTATGGTTTACATCAGTACATATCCAAAATTTTAGCTTTACTGTTGTTGTCAGTTGGTGAATCTTGAATGAATAGGCAGCTCAGACAAGAGGAAAATTCGATTATCCGTCGCCCTCAAATCCCTGTCTGTGCTGGGTAACAATGCTTTCCCTGTACTAAAAAAAGATTTCAATGTATTTCGTTGTTCATTTCTTTCAATTTGCCTATCGGATGTTACGAAATGTAAACAAAATGTCTGCACTGATTCAATGAGGAGAGAACGCTGATCTTGTCTTGGAACTGATGGCTACTGGATAATTTTGTGATTCTTGCTGCTGTCGATGTTGTCCTCGACGGTTTATTGGCATAATTAGCTAATGAGGCGAAATGCTTATCATATGGCTTCAGACCCTATATCGGCACGTTTTAGAATATCATGCGTCTTTATATATTAATACTCAATGTCTGTCCGTCCGCCCCCCCCCCTATTATCTCTTGAACAGTTTGTCAGAGGGAAATGCTGCAAACGCCATTTTCTTTCTGCCAACTAGGAGACCCCGTGAAATATATTTTCGTTTGCATAAGTGCCCCGGATTCCACTCCGGGAGGCAATTATATTTTCCCATATGTTTACGCAGGAGTTTTGGTTTTTCAAGGTGCAAGGTTTATTTCCTTCGTTCATTAAAATACGTAAATACAGACCGAATTTCTCCGTTGTTACCTTATTCGACGGCTAAAACTATAAAATATCTTATTCTTGCAATGTTTAGACGTTATACGGAAGAATTTGTCAGAAACACGCGTTTCTTTTCGAAATTTCAGGACTTTTTAGTACTCTCTCCGGGCGTTGCCAAGGCGACCCGCATTGTTGCCTCCGATTGAATTGGCGTCTATTTAACCTTCAAATAGACAAAAGAATTGCGTTATTCGCTTCGCACTCTTTATAAAGCTCGAAATTATAGTTGTATCGATGTCAAACTTAACGTTGCAACGTTAATAATTGAAGATTATTATTATTTAGTGAACTGCGTGTGGGCTGTGGGCATTTTTTACGATGACGATTTCAAACATGGAGTTTTCTGACTGACTTCGCAAAAAGTTTTTGCCGGTACTTCTAGTTTTCTTTGATTTAACAATATCTATACGCGCTATAATTTCAAATGTTTGGATGTATGTTATGCTATTCAAATCCACACCTTCAAAGGTATCGAAACGAAACTTGGCGCGACCATTATTGGGGGCACCAAGGGAAAGGCTGTTGGGCAGTTTAAATTCCCGACAGAATTCCCATAAAAAAGTTATCTGTAGTTTTTTTTATTCTCGGTAAGATAACACGTGAAAATTGACTTTTATAAGCGCAGGCTTTATTCGTTTGCTTATGTAAATTCGACAAATTGACGTTAGAACTTCGTACCTGCACAGTATTTAAGAAAAATGATCATAGCTTCTTATTCTTAGAAATCGCTCGCATTTCGCGTTTATTCCCATTAATTTGGACTGAATTTGCATTTTTAAATATAAATACCTTGACGGCAATGACATTGTTAAAGTCCAAGGACTTAATGTTGTTTCGGTTTATTTATTTATTTACTTGATAAATATTATTATTTAGTGAATCGTGCTTAAACGTTGTGTAATATTATACTGTATTATTTAATTTAAATTTAGCTTTTTTTCAACACATTGCTGGTGAGTATTTACGTCTTTTATTTTGAACGATTGTACTGCGAATAGCTTCAAACCTTCTTTCCTTCAAAAAGAAACACCCAAATTTAATTAATGAACCAATTGAGTTTTTCAAAAGAGAATTAGTTGCATCAAAAACCAACTCAATAACAAATTTTGTTGCTAAAGCAAATAATGTCAATGAAAAAGCTCTTGAATCATCTTATCGAATAAGCTATCGAATGGCAAAAGCTTCTGAAGCCCATACTATAGCAGAGAACTTGATTGACTAGTGTGTAAAAGATGTAGTCACATGTATGCTTGGTGAAAACTCTGCTAAAATTATGGATATAGTACCATTTTCAAATAATACAGTATCACGCAGATAACGTTGAAGCAACAATAATAGAGACAGTAAGAAGGAGTCCCTACTATGCCATACAGCTGGATGAATCAACAGATGTGGAAAATTTAGCTATGTCGTTGATTCTCATACGATATAATTATGACGATAAAGTCGCAGAAGATATGTTATTTTGCAGTCCATTGAAGTAACGCGCAACTGGAGAAAACTTATTCAGTCTTACCGATAACTATTTTCGCGACAAAGATATAGATTGGTCTCGATGTATTGGAATTTGTGCAGACGGGGCTCCATCTATGACTGGAAAGCATGCTGGAACTGTAGCTAGGATGAAAAAATATCCAACAAACGCATCGTGGACACATCGCCGCATCCATAGACAAGCTCTTGCATCAAAACGCATGCCCGAAAGTTTAAAGGAAGTTATGGACAAGCCAGTCAAAATAGTCAACTTCATACAGTCCAGTGAAACCAATTCTAGAATATTTCAGATATTTTGTCAAGAAATTGGTAGTAACCATGATTGTCCGCAAATTCACACGGAAGTTAGGTGGCTCTCCCGTGGAAAAATTCTTGTGCGATTGTTCGAACTTCGAAATGAAGTCGTAATTTTCTTCAGCATAAAACCTTTAAAATTATCCAACTGTATGAATGTTCAATGTTTTCTTCGGAGTTTAAGTTACTTAGCAGACATGTTCTCAAAAATTAATGAATTAAATTCGTCCCTTCAAGGTCTTGATACGCCTATCTTCGATGTACGAGATAGACCTATAATAAGAAAGTTTCAATTCTGGAAAAATTGCTTAGAATCGAATCAGACAGAGATTTTTTGTGCATTGCATGCTTTTTTAAGAGAAAATACACTTCATCTAGACGAAGAAATAAAAAATAATATAATTGCCCATTTAGAAGGTCTTCGTAAAACTTTCGTTGAATATTTCCCGCCTATGGCTAATGGTAATAATTGGAACAGAAACCCTTTTGATTTGGATGCTATCACTATCAACTCGATAAATATGTTAAGTGTGGGGGAGAAAGAGAATTCGATTGATATATCTTGTGATTATCAATTGAAGGTGGATTTCAAGAATAAACCATTAATTAATTTTTGGATTTCTTTAATAAATGGATACTAATCATTGTCAGATAAAGCAATCGTAGTCTTGTTGCCATTTACAACTGCATAACGTGTGAAAGAGCGTTTTCATCGCACGTAAATCTGAAAACCAAGTATATAAATAGACTCAATGCTGAACCAGATTTACGCCATGATCTTTCTTCAGTGGCGCCAGATTTTGAGAAGCTGTGCAAACTAAAACAAGGGCAGCCGTCACATTAATTAGTGTCGTTAATAAACATTAGTTAACTAATTAACAAGATTATTCTAGTTACTTATGTAAGTTAAGTTTTTCACGTACATCCAAAGAAAAAACTGTTTCAGTGTGTAACAGAATTTGTATCCGTTTTGGTTTGATGTTATTTAAAATAAACTTTGATTTTGTTTATGAAATATATTGAGTTATTTTGAATGCAGTGCTAATGACAATCCCTGTGGATAAGCTACAGCATTGTGAACACTTGTCATTGTCATCGTTGCAATATTTACTTACAAAACAATTTTTTCTTATTATAATTCATTTAACAGATTAAATAACCTAATTTTTGAAAACAGTTTGACAATATTCTTGAACTATTTTCAATTTATGTTCTTTTAGGGGCACATGAATATTTCCATTTTCGTGAAAGGGGTACGTGGACTGGAAAAGGTTGGGAACCGCTGGGTTACATGATAATTAATATTTTAAGGAACAGAAAATTTTAAAGATTTTAAAAAGAACAGAAATAACCTCAAACCGCAGTCTTCTGATATTGGACATGGCCCCGAAGCTCCAAAAATTTGGAAAATAAAAGGAGCGTAATGTGTTGGCAATTATAATCGGCGGTAGGTGGTGTTGTTATGGCAGCTAAAGGATTTAGTTTCTAAAATATCTCTTAAACAATGCATTATTTGGGAAAATGTTTCGAACAAAGGTTATACAAAATTACATTTCCTACAACTTTTATTCTAGTAATTATTTACATTCAGCATGTATTTAAGCAAATATTAAAACAAAAACGGTTAAGTGACAAGAGTAAACGCCCACTTTTGGTTGACCGATTTTTACCAAAAACTAAGCATTTCTTTTCTCTTTAACAGAAATGTAAAATATAAAATTTCGCGTTGTTATGATTAATATTTTTTGAGTTAGGGCACCCACAATATCCCGGTCACAGACACAGACACCCACAGACATCATCGAGAAAATGGTCAAAACATGTTCAGGGGACCTTAAAAAAGTATTTTCCTTAAAATCTCGAATTCTATTTTTTACTTTCTCCATATAAGGGAAAGTATCGTATTCATGAAAAAAATTTACTTCGAGATTTCAACGGAAATACACGTTTTGAGGTCCCCTGAACACGTTTTGGCCATTTTCTCGATGATGTCTGAATGTGATAGCTTTTTTGTGGGTGCTCTAACTCAAAAACTATTAATCAGGTCAACGCGAAATTTTATAATTAACATTTTTATACAAGTCAAAATAACTGATTAGTTTTTGGTAAAAATCAGTCGACCGGAAGTGGGTGTTTACTCTTATCACTTATCCGTTATTTTGAAATATTTACTTTAATATTTGATAAATGTAAAATGTATTAGGATAAACATTGTAGATAATTTAATTTTATACAATCTTTGTTTGAAACATTTTCCCATATAATGCATTATTAAAGAGATATCTTATATTTTAGCTGCCACCACCACGCCACATACCGACGACTATTGTTAACAATTGACGCTTAGTTACGTCTTAGTAACGCTCCAATTTCTTTTCTTAATTGTTGGAGCTTTGTGGCTATATCCAATATCAGAAGGCTGTGGTTTGAGTGTATTTCTGTTCTTTGCAAAGTTTAAAATTTTCTCGCAATTTCTTAAAATATTTATTATTATGTAACCTATTTGGAATTTTTAGAAATATTACAGGTACGGAGAAAGTCGTGTGGTGGCCACATCAGATTTTTTCATGAATACAATACCTACCTGCTTTCTCTATACTTCGTACAAGGAGAAAGTAAAAATCACAGTATTTACAATTGTGTTGAGGTCAAGGTATCCTGTCGGTGCAGAGATTTATAATACGACTTATTTGCGTGATTTTTGCACCTGGCCAATAAAAGAAAGCTTCGGGAAATCCTTCTGAGGCAAAAGGGAGTTGAAGGAAACTGGAGAGAATTTTAAATGCGGAAGAGGAACTGAAATAAGCGAACGTGGAAACTTAAAATGGTCGAAAACCACGTGGAGATATATCGAGAATCCGCACGCCATTAGAGCAATGCGATATTTTATTTACGAGTTGTCGGTGCTTGCATACTGCACGCGCTTAAAATAATCACCATACGCCAAGGTCTAACTCCTAAATTAACCAACGCAGAGCAAGCTGTTTATGATGAATATATGTATCGCAAGTAATAAAGAAATAAATGGAATATTTTACGTTAGGACTAGCTGCGTGACCCGGCGTTGTCCGGGTACGATTCAGGATTGCGTTATTAGCCTTAAACACGCTGTGTATTTTGTATATTTTACGTAAACCTGTCTGTAGTAATTCTGAAGAAATTAGTGAAAGAATGGTGCAAATCGGTTCAGCCATTCTCGAGTTATAAGGGAACGTAGTTACAGACAGACAGACAGAAACGGATTTCTCACCAGGGCTGTGCTGCCCGAGAGTGGAGGGGTTTAAATAGTGGTGTCCGAACCTACATTGGGGCCTGCCATGTCGCTCTAAAAAAAGATCCATTAAAATCGGTCGGTTTTTCCGGAGATATTTTGGTTAGAAGGGGGTTTTCGATTTTCGCACTTTATATATTAGATTGAAACGTCACCATATGTTTAATTCGTTGTTTGACATTAACAATACTATATAATATAGTCCATTAATGTCTGTTGAAAACATTAAATCAGTGCTCTCCGAGTAAGTAAAATCAATTCCCATTGAAAGTCATTGTAGTCGTTGCTATGGCAGTTAATGTTTTACATTGTTGAAAACCGAAGCTTTAAACGGAGGAAATTACATTTTATCCGGCCACGATTTCGCGGGCGATTTTAGAGAGGATGATGGAGTTAGAAAGAGTAAGAGAGAAAAATAGATATAGGAGAGAAAAAGAGAGAAAGAGAGGATGAGAGAGAAATGGAGGGAATGACGGAAAAAGATAGATAGATAATCGTATTTATTCGGGCGAAATTTAGACCATAAGGTCCATTCTTACATTTAACCCTTCGTCAATATAATAAATACAAGAAAAATAATGAAATAAGGTATAACAAAATACATTAAACAAACATTATGTGACTAAATCATACAAATTAAAAAGATAAAATTGAAAACAGATTTGTGTTTGTGGGGAAAACCTAGGTAAAAACAGACATGTCCTCCCTAGTAAAACCCACGCAGGAAAACACCCACTGAGAAGGAGTGTGTGAAAAACCTGCGAAAACCCT
This sequence comes from Tanypteryx hageni, assembly GCA_028673005.1. Taxonomy (NCBI): domain Eukaryota; kingdom Metazoa; phylum Arthropoda; class Insecta; order Odonata; family Petaluridae; genus Tanypteryx; species Tanypteryx hageni. The sequence goes on along the minus strand of CM054119.1, from coordinate 6,371,838 downwards.
AGATAGTGTACATATGATAATATAATAATGCAACATTAAATAGAAAGTAGTATGTACAGTAAGTGTTCGTATATACAGCGTAATTATATACCGTCATAAGAAAAGTACACGTAAAGGTAATAACGTAATGTAAACAAGACAAGACAGAGGAAGAGAGACAGTAAGAGAGGATGAGATGGAGATATAAAGAGAGAGGATGATAGACAATGAGTGAAAGCAAGCGAGTGATGGAGAGAATATAGAATGGAAGAGAGAGAGGGAGAAAATTGAGAGAGAAAGAGAGGATGAAGAGAGAGAGAGAACCTACATATATTTATAGATGAAGATTTTTGGACAGGTGCAATTGCGTGAATTGGTCCGTTCTTGCTTCGAAGCGTGTGTTGGATAGAAAGAACTGAACAAGGACCGGACTTTTTTTCACCTTCATCGCACTTTCAGATGTTTTCGAGTCTGATCCAAGTGTCACCTGGGGAGCAGTTAGGGAAACTCTCTCTCTCTCACTCCCTCAGCATTCGATGTTTCTACAGCAACGATACTAGTTAGGGAGAGAGACGGAAGGAGAAAGAAAGGGAGGGAGAGAGATAGAGGGAGAGAGACGGGAGGGAGGGAGAGAGATAGAGGGGGGAAGGAGATGGAGGGAGAGAGACGGGAGGGAGGGAGAGAGATAGAGTGAGGAAGAGTGTCGGAGGGAGAGAGAGGAAGGGAGATAGATCGAGGTAGGGAGAGAGAGAGAGATAGAGGGAGGGAGAGAGAGATGGAGGGAGGGAGAGAGATAGAGGGAGGGAGAGAGAGAGAGGTAGAGAGAGAGGGAGAGAGAGAGGGAGGGAGAGAGAGGGAGGGAGAGAGGAGGGAGAGACGAGGTATGGAATGAGATAAAGGGAGGGAGGGAGAGAGAGAGGGAGAGAGGGAGGGAGAGATGGAGGGAGAGAGAGGGAGGGAGAGATATGTGTAGGGTGAGGAAGAGAGAGGGAGGGAGAAAGATAGAGGGAGGGAGAGAGATAGATAGAGGGAGAGAGAGAGGGACGGAGAGAGAGGGAGGGAGAGATAGAGGGAGAGATAGAGGGAGGGAGAGATAAAGGGAGGGAGAGATAAAGGGAGGGAGAGATATGTGTAGGGTGAGGAAGAGAGAGGGAGGGAGAAAGATAGAGGGAGGGGGAGAGATAGTTAGAGGGAGAGAGAGAGAGGGACGGAGAGAGAGGGAGGGAGAGATAGAGGGAGGGAGAGATAGAGGGAGAGAGATGGAGGAAGAGAGAGAGGGAGGGAGAGGCATAAAGGGAAGGAGAGATATATGTAGGGTGAGGAAGAGAGAGGGAGGGACAGAGATAGATAGAGGGAGGGAGAGAGAGGGAGGGAGAGAAAGGGAGGGAGAGAGATAGAGGTAGGGAGAGTGATGGAAGGAGAGAAAGATAGAAAAATGTCTTTATTCGGGCGAAATATAGACCGTAAGGTCCACTCTTACATTTAACCCTTAAGAGAGAGGGAAGGAGAGAGAAATAGAGGGAGGGATGGAGGGAAAGAGAGAGGGAGAGAGAGATAAAAAGAGAAAGGGAGAAAGAAGGAGATAGAGGTAGAAAGAGAGATAGAGAGAGAGGGGGACAAAGACAGGGAGTTAGAAAGCGGCGAGAATAATATTCCGAAAAAAAAATAAAACAACAAAATACATTCGCTTGCTCTTAAGGGGGAAGAATCGCTCGCAACAACGGACAATGGCTACGAGAACTCGGCAGCGCGCGAGAACACGAAACAATTGAAGGTCGACGGGCGAAAAAGAATCGAGAGAGAGAGAGTGAGGGAAAAAAGCTTATTGGAACGGCGTCGAAAGTCTAAAAAAAAGAGAAGCGTAATGAATAACGTTCCTCGCTCCGGGTGAAATAATAATCGAAACAAAAGACATTCAAGGGGCGCAGAGAGAGAGAGACATATTAATAAAAGAAACACCTTTAGGAGTTTCGCCAGCCATACGTACGTGTGCGTGTGTGTGTGCGCACACACACACACACACACACACACACACACATATATATATATATATATATATATATATATATATATATATATATATATATATATATTTGTACATGCGCGAGCCGAAAAACAAATGATGGCTGAGCACGTGTGTGTGTATATATATATGTGTGTGTGTGTAATGTATATTTTTCCAGAAAAACACGGAACTAACTCACACACGCGGACTGAAAACTTGTTCTCCAGGAATGAAAAAGATTAAAACTGAGCCGAACCCTCGCGCAAATACGAGAAAGGATATTATTCGGCGTTCGTTTTTTGTTTCGTATTTTTTATCTCGCTCTCTGTTCTGGAATTCCATAAAAACTTTATCAGTCGCCCAAGAAAAAGAGTGTAATAGGGAGGACAAATTATATTGTTCGGAAAAAATTGAAAATTTTCCCTTTTCGCTCGATGGCGGACTGCGGAGAGAGTGTTTCTTTTGTTTTGCTTTATTTTTTAAATGCGAATTCGTTTCTCTGTCACTTTTTTAATTAATTCTTTCGCTTGTTTAAATTTAACGAGCGCTGTAAAAAGGTGGAGAGAGGAAGAGAGAGAGAGAGGAATAGGGAGAGTTATGGAGAGAGAGAGAGAGATAGGATGAGAGAGGGAGGAATAGGAAAAAGAAGAATAGAAGTGAACATGGTGGAGAAAGAGAGATAGAGGAATAGAGTAAGAATGAGAGGAGATGAGGAGGGAGAAAGAAGATAATAAGGAAGCGAAAGAAAGGGTGAGATAGAAGAAGAGAGATTGGACGAGAAGAAGGGATAGAGTAAGAGAGAGAGAGAGAGGAATATGCGAGGTTATTAGAGTGAGAAAGAAGAATAAAGTGAAGGAAAGATTGCGGATGAGAGATAGGGGAATATGTGGAGCGAAAGAAAAAGAATGAGATGGAAAAGAGAGAAGGGTAGAGGGTTATAAATAGGGATAAAGGAAGGGAGAGAGGATAATACGGAGGAAGATGTAGATAGAGAGGGTGAGGAAGTAAATGATGAAGAGAAAGGTTAGACAAATGCCTTTGCTCGGGCGAAATTTAGACCCTGCGACCCACTCTTGCGTTTAACCCTCCGGCAATGTTAGGTCACATTGACTCCTCCTGTCTTCTCTCGGGTTACAACCTCTTGCGCGTAGTCTTCTTCCGAAGGCAGTTTCGCTGCCATTCCAGGTAGCATCTTCGGGTGGACATAAGAAGTACAATCGATGACCAAAATTCTACGGTAAAAATTAGAATCTTCATTCCTTTACTCGGAGAATAGTACAAATCCCGTTCCGATATCAAAATTCTAAGATATTTTAATGTGATGAGAGAAAATCACCCTGCACGATGGATTTCAGATTTTACATGTACTAAATCAAATGGGAAGGATAGTTCGCGGAATCGAATCCGGGACTTTCAATCTTCGCAACAAAAACTATCCTCGGGAGAGCTCGGCCTCGGTAGCAAGAGATTTTCACCGAGTGTCATGAAAATCGGTCCATTGATTCAAAAGTTAATAAGGGGGACAGACAGACAGACAGACACAACGACGAAACTGTTTGTCTATTCCATTCTGGAAAGTAGACTAAAATTGTATTCACCAATATTCATCATTACATCATTTCAATAGCCATTTTAAGTAATTTGCAATAACATTATTTTCTTAAACCGTAGCTAATTACCCGGATTTTCGCCCCAGGTTCGCAGTTTTGAATATTTCATGCTCATTCATACCACCTGCTAATATTTGTATTCAAACTCAAGGTACTCTCGAGATATAGTAACCGTAAGCAACCATGTGGCAAGAGATTTCCACCAAGTTTCACGAAAACCGGTCTATTGATTCAAAAGTCAATAGGGGGGGGGGGGCGTACGGACAGGCGGACATAACGACAAAACTATAAGCCTATTTCCATTCTGGAAAACAGGCTAAAAATTACAAAAAAACCCACTGCAGGAAAACGCCACATGGAATGGGGTTGTGAAAAACCGGCGATGCCTAGTGAAGCTCACTAATCGAACCACCATACGTTGCACTGTAATATATAAGATTACCCCATAGATAAAAATACATGCAATAACAGAGTATAGGCGAAAAAGAAAAATGGAGGAAAGAAATAAAAAAAAACAATTGAATTCACTGCAGGATTACACCCACACAGGAACATGGGGACATGCGAAGTCTACTGAAGTTTACTATATAAAAATACAGCGATAAAAGAAGAATAAGAGAAAGAAAATGGAGGAAAGAAATAAAAAAGATCAAACGAACAATACAGGAAAACCCCAGCACAAGAAGGGGACTGTATAAACCTGTGAATCGTACAGAGACACACTAAATCCATCCATAAATAATGTTAAATCAATAGCGATAACGGAAAACGTCTTTATATATTAATACTCGATGTCTGTCCGTCCGTCACCCCTTTTATCTCTTGAACAGTTTGTCATAGAGGATTGCAAAAAACACCATTTTGTTTTGCCAACTAGGAGACCTTCCCATATTTTCCAAAAACTTGGCTCCGTTGCGTAGGTGGCATTTTTGCAATCTTTGACACAGCAAAAGAAAGCTTCCCTAATTTCGTACAACGCCTCAACCAACAATTCGACTCGATCAAATTTACACACGAAATAAAAAGCTACGAATCTTTACCTTTCTTAGATCTGCTCATTACAAGAAAACACAACAAACTGCAGTTCAACATTTACAGAAAACCTACACACGCCAACACATGCATTCATATGGACTCTCACCGCCATATCTCGCACGAATCGGCTCCCTTCCACCCCGTGATTCACAGACTACTAAATACGCCTCTATCGAAAACAGATTTTTACGCAGAACTAACATTTATCAAAAACTGTGCATTACAAAACGGACTCGACACACAAATCATCGACAAAATAATTCAAAAACACAAGCACAAGCACAATATTCACGAACCCAAACACAAAGATAAAATACACATAACTACCATGTGCACCGAAACAAACAAAACTATCTTCAACGCATGTTTTCAGAATTTGATCTTCGCCCGGTTTTTGTCAACGAAAATTAAACCATCCAACCCACTGGCAAAACCGAAAGATAAAATTCCCAATCACCACAAATCAGGCATTTACCCAATCAATTGCAGTTCGCGTGACAACATTTACATAGCGCAATCTAGACGCAAACCGGAAACCCGGTTTAAAGAACGCACAGCACACTACAAAAACAACAGAATAAACAAATCAAGCATCGCAACTCATATTTTTTGACACTCGCCATCCTATCGCCACAGGAAACCTATCCTTACTCAAATCAATCGGTCGATGTAATAAACTCGATGCATACGAAGGCATCTACATGCGTACGAACAAAAACACGGTTGTGAACAACGACTTAGGTCCCATCCCCCACTCCCCCCTTTCTCAGTTAACCGTTCCAAATCCTTTCACTTTTCTCCCCCTCTCCCCAAAGGTCACTCCTTGTGTTTATTCCCCCCCTTCGCCCTCCTACACCCAGCAGTACTTAAGATGGCAGCTTAGCTGTCGAAGCGTCGGTGGATGTGAGTGGATTTTGCATGTTTGTGCGTGTGCCAATCTCTCCTTTTGACTCATGCCCTGCGACGGTGTTTACCAGCAACCTGCAGCGTGAGTCTATTCTCTTCCTTTTTACGGCGAAGGAGTTTTTGTTTATTTACCACCAGTCCCCGGGAAAAATATTTTCGTTTACATAAGTGTGCCGGATTCGACTCCGGGAGACGATTACATTTTCCCGTCTGTTTACACAGGAGTTTCGATTTTTCAAGGTGCAAGGTTTATTTCCTTCATTCATTAAAATACTTAAATGCTGACTGAATTTCTCCGTTTCTACTTTATTCAACGGCTAAAACTATAAGCTATCTTATTCTTGCGATGTTTAGACGTTATGCGGAAGAATTTGTCAGAAAAACGCGTTTATTTCCGAAATTGTATGGCTATTTCGTACTCTTTCCTGATGTTGCCAAGGCGACTCGCATTGTTACCTCCGATTGAATTAGTGTCTATTATGCCTTCAAATATACAAAAGAATTGTGTTATTCACTTCGCGCTATTTATGAAGCATCGTAATTATAGTTGTATCGATGTCAAACTTAAAGTTGCAACGTTGATAATTGAAGATTATTTTTATTCATCAAACTGCATGTGTGCTGTGGGCATTTTTAACGATGATGATTTTAAACATGAAGTTTTCTGACTGACTTCGCAAAAGTATTTGCAGATGCCGCTAGTTAAACATAATTTAAGCACAATAGATATTGTTTTGTCAAACCTTATATATTTACGATAAATTAAGAAAAATTGAAGCATTGAGTGTGATTCCTTTGGAGTGATAACAGATATTGGTAGCAGCGTCGTATGAAAGAAGTGAGAGAGAGAGAAAGGGAGGGAGAAAAAAGGAGAGAGATGGAGGGAGGGAGAAAGGGAGAGAGAAAGAGGGAGGGAGAGAGTGGAAGGGAGATAGAGGGGGGGGGGAGAGAGGGAGAGAGGATGGAGAGAGGATGGAGAGAGGATGAAGAGAGAGGGAGAGAGGATGGAGAGAGAGAGAGGGAGGGTGGGAGAGGGGAGAGAGAGGGAGGAAGATAGAGGGAGGGAGAGAGAGGGAGGGAGATAGAGGAAGGGAGAGAAAGGGAGGGAGAGAGAGGGAGGGAGAAAGAGGAAGGGAGAGAAAGGGAGGGGGAGAGAGGGAGGGAGATAGAGGAAGGGAGAGAGAGGGAGGGAGAGAGAGGGAGGGAGGGAGAGAGGATGAAGAGAGAGAATGGAGAGAGAGAGAGGGAGGGTGGGAGAGGGGAGAGAGAGGGAGGAAGATAGAGGAAGGGAGAGAAAGGGAGGGAGAGAGAGGGAGGGAGGGAGAGAGATGGAGGGAGAGGGAGGGAGGGAGAGAGAGGGAGGGTGGTAGAGGGGAGAGAGAGGGAGGGAGATGGAGAGAGAGAGAGGGAGGGAGAGAGAGGGAGGGAGAGAGAGTGAGGGATAGGTGATGGAGAGAGAAGGATGGAGATAAATGGAGATAACTTAATTAAATGGTCGCGTTAATAAGTCTTACTGGTGAGAATATCCAAGAAACGGCTTCCTATTGGAATTGTATTTTTCAAATGTTTTTTTATTAACGCTCGCGTATAATTGAATTCGCACGGTATCCGCTCGTGCGGAAAGCGATCTTCAAATGTTTTCACCCCTCTCTCTCTCTCTCAGACACTCCCGTTGCGCAGTATCGCCGTTCTTTTGTCTATCGTCTCATTTTCCCCCGTTCTTTCGTTAGGAAATCTTTAAAGCATCACTGTGTTCAACACTTGAAGTTGTCGGAGAGGTATTTTTAAAGGCTCCTAAGAATGGCGTTTTTCGAGGTGACGTGTTCTGGATAAGTTCGCTGCACAGGTATATTCCGAATGCGCTCTCGAGATTCTCTGAAATCTCGTAAATCCCGCGTGAAAACAATTGAAAGCCGAATGAATTCATTTGGACGAATACGGAACGTTCAGGGAAACAGATTTTGGCGTGTTTTTGGAGAGAAAATAACCGAGTGTAGAATTTCAGATCTGAATAAGGCGCGGTCTAACCATTCAATTTTAGTTGGTCAACAAAAAGTTTAAATATAGTTGAAACTGAATTGAAGCGCGTGAACTTTCTTTCAACCTAGTTGATCAACTTGTTAGTCGATTCAACATAAAGTTCGACTACTTTCAACTTTTCGCGTTCAACTGTTTTTCAACCTATGACGTCACTGTCGATCGACTTAAGCTGAATGGTGAGAACGCGCCTTTACCTACATAAGGCGCTTTTTCCACTGTCTGCCGTCTTTCTGTCGAAATAAAGGTAAATGCGATGTATTGTCGTTTGACTACGTTTGTATCTGCATTTACCAAGCGATTTTTCATGGATTACTCCCCAGCCACGTATCCTGTGCCCACCTCATTTATACTGCATGTATGACTAATGTAGACCTATGTATAAAGTGGTTTTGGCGTTATTAATTAACTTTCTTCATTTTTGCTTTCTCCATTTGCGAAGTATAGAGAAAGCATTGTTTCCGTGAAAAAAATCGAATTCGAGATTTCAACGGAAATACATGTTTTGAGGTCAACTGAACGCTTTTTGACTATTTTCTCGATGATGCCTGCGGGTCTCTCTGTGACCGTAATTTTTGTGTGCTCTAACTCAAAAACTATTAATCAGATCACTTCAAAATTTTATATTTGTCATTTTCCTTAAGGGAAAAAGAATTTATTAGTTTTTGGTAAAAATCAGTCGACCAGAAGTGGGTGTTTACTCTCGTCATTTTTCCGTTTTTTAAAAGATATTTGCTGTAATATTTGATAAATGTAAAAAGGTACCGGAATAAAAGTTGTAGGAAATTTATTTTTCTATAACCTTTGTTCGAAACCTTTTCCCATAAAATACATTGTTGAAGAGATATTTTTAAAACTGCATTTTTTAGCTGCCACAACCACACCACCTGCCGGCGACTATTGTAAATACTTTACGGATCGTGTTTCCTTAATTGGTGGAGCTTTGGGGCTATATCCATTGTCAGAAGGCTACGGTGTGAGTTTATCCAGTTATAAGCATCGCACACAGACAGACAAACCGAATGCATAGGCATTTTAAGAAAAACCGCAAGATACTTCGAATCGCGCTGTCGCAGTCTAAAAGCCTCTCATTTTGTCTTTTGCCATATAACACGTCAGTGTTATCGCCCGTCGAAAATGATGGATACCTTAAACATTGGAGTAAAATAAAATCTGAATACAAGATTAACGATGAAAACATTTACATGCGCGGAAAAATTCACATTATAGAATCTTCCAGAAAGGAAAAAGAAATTTTGGCGTGTAAAAGTTGTGCGTTTAGAGAAATGTTATCGAATGTTTATTTGTTTAAGATCGTTCTGCACACCTTTTATGCGCCCCAAGTCATTTTCCGTTATGGACAATTCTAATGTGTGAATTCTATATTTTTTATTTTTAGTTCATATGAAACTGTTGCGTTAAATAATGTATTAATTTTATGATTTTGTCGATATTCCGTTATAAAAGATATTCCGCTGTAACGAAACTCCCGTCCTGAAGAATCTTTCGTTATAACGAATATTCTGTTCTAACTAATCCTCCGTTCTAAGGAATATTACTTTATAACAAATATTACGTTCAAGCAAATCTTCCATTCAAACGACTCTTCCGTTTTGAAGAGACTTCCATCATAACAAATCTCCCATTCTAACTAATTCCTCATTGTAACGAATCCTCCGTTCTAAAGAATCTTCCTTTCTAAAGAATCTTCCATTATTACGAATCTCCCATTCTAACTAATCCCCCGTTCTAACGAGCCTTCCGTTATAATAAATCTTACGTTATAACAAATCTTCGTTTATAGCAAATATTTTGTTATAACAAATCTTCCGTTCTAAAGAATCTTCCGTTATAACGAATATCTCTTAGTAACCATATATGTTGTACCGTGGTTTTTTATGCGTGAACGTAAACTTTCAAACTTTTCCTTACTATCGTTTTCGGATTGTTTAACCCTGGTTCTATTTTTTTCCCGCCAGGTTACGCCGCGATCAGCCCTCACCCTTCTTCGTACGTCCATAGCGAGTACCCAGCACCACCACCCCCACCCCCTCCGCCGCCATCCAACCCCTATTCCCCTTACGGGCCGCATCCGCCTCCCCCGCCGCCCCCGCACCCCAACCACTACCCCCAATACGCCATACCGCCCCCTCATCCTTCAGCGGCCCCAGGGCAGCCAACCCTACCGCACTCCCACTACCCGTACGCCAACGGGAGCTACGCCAACTCTCCGGCGCAGCAGCAGCAGCAACAGGGGGCGCAACTGCAGGCCGTCATGCCCCCGCCGCAGGCACAGAACGGGGTGGGGATCCTCCCCCACGACAAGAAGGATGAGAGGTGAGTGTTACATACGCACGTCCATAAAGGGGTGAATACATTCACACACACACACGCACAAGGACACTTTGCAAATCCACAAAAACCTTAAAAATGCATCAATGTTGGTGGTTTATTTGCATCCGTAGGTTGGTAGCCCTGCCGAAAGCAATTATTTCCCGTCGGTAATGTTGGCAATCATTGTGGCGTGTTTCTGCTTAGCATGCGTTAGTGTACTTCATGCTAACCTTGCGATATATTCAATTTTTTGTCCAACAAAATATTTTATAAATTTGAAATCTGTTTGTTTGTCCGCTACAAAGTGCATACGTAAATACGTTTGTGAATACATTTATACACCCACCTAAATGCTTTACAAATCCCCACGCATGAAAAACATCACTTTTAAGGTTGGTGGACTTTTGCGGATTCTTAGGTTGGTAGCCCTGTCAGAAGCAGGTATTTCGCGTCGGTAATGTTGGTGATCGTTGTGACGTGTTTCTGCCGAGCATGCGTTTGTTTATTCTTACTAACATGCAACATGTTCAAATTGTTTGTTCACTGAGTGCATCTATAAATCTGAAATTCTGTTTGCTTGGTTGTGTGTTTGTTTGTTTGTCCGCTATGCAAATCCACACCTTTAAAGATATACGCACAAAACTTCAAATAGTTGTTGTATAACTTTACCCTGCGAGAGTAACAAAGGATATACAACCGCATAAAATTTGGGTTAGGGGGCGCTTAATTCAATAAATGCTCTTTTCCACCTTTATCGTTGATAAAATTGTTATTCGCGTCAGATAAATCTCACATGTTTAGTAACTTTATAATAAAATGTATTAGAATATTGTTTTCTTCAAAGTGTATTAAATCGATTATATTTTAGGAATAAATGGAAAAACATGTCTACTGGAGGCCTTGGGTCTGATTGCACATCGCAACTCCTATCGCAAAACATTTATGCTTCCGAAGCAACGCCGATGGAATTACGCTTAAGATGCGATGGCTGAAGTACCTGTAATCCCAGTATTTTGTACACTTCGCGGTGGCTTAATATGTTCCCGGACAACGCCGGGCACTCCTGCTAGTAGAGGTCTAAAAATAGAAAAGTTATGCCGAAGCTCCTATTAACTTTCACATCATGAAAACTAGAATTTCATCCCGTAAGTTTTCCTGGGACGAAAATGGCCTTTTATTCTATTCGAATTCAAGTGTCTCAATCGCTCATCCATTTTCTGAATGACGAAATATGCAACGTCAAGTATGCAAAAAAAGGTTTGTTTGTTTTCGTTGCTACAACAAATAGCTTTAATAAATCCTACCTTCTCTAAAAAAAAATAAATTTATGTTAAGACTCCTGGATTCTGGTGATTGAATATCACTATTATTTACCTCCGTACAAACGCTGCGTTTCATAAGAAAGAGGAGCAAAACACGCAACGGAATATAAGATAAAGCAATGAAATTTGCATATATTTTTAATCCCTCCATACGTAGTATAGGGGAAAGTATTTTTAAATATTATATTTAACAATTTCATGAAAGTCATAAGAGTTGCTTAGTTTTTGGTGAAAATCGATTAACCGGATGTGTTGACTCGTCATTTTCATATATTTGATTTAATATTTGATATTTTTAGAAATGTATCTGCATAAAAGTTGTAGGCAATTTAATTTTCTACGTTTGTCCGAAACATTTTCCCATATGATGCATTCTTTAAGAGATATCTTAAAAACTAAATGTTTTAGCTGCTACCACCACAACACTTGAAGACAACATTTTTAAACACATTACGCTTAGTTACTTCTTTTTATTTTGTTTATTGTTGGAGCTTCTGATTACTTTTTGGTAAAAATCGGTCTATTGGAAGTGGGTGTTGACTCTTGTCAGTTATCCGTTATTTTGAAATATTTGCTTTAACATTTGATAAATATAAAAATGTACTAGAACAAAAGTTGTAGGAAATTTAATATTCTACAAACATTGTTTGATACATTTTTACATATACTGCATTGTTTAAGAGATATCTTATATTTTAGCTGCCACCACCACGCCACCTACCAACTACTATTGTTAACAATTGACGCTTAGTTACGTCTTAGTAACGCTCCTTTTTTTCTTAATTGTTGGAGCTTTGTGGCTATATCCAATATCAGAAAGCTATGGTTTGAGTTTATTTCTGTTCTTTGTAAAGTCGAAAATTTTCTCGGTTTCTTAAAATATTTATTATTATTAACTAACCCATTTGGAATTTTTAGAAATATTACAGATATGGATAAAGTCATGCGGTTGCCACATCAGGTTTTTTTATTTTGGCGGACTTGGATATTTAAAAGCCGTGAACGTTGTATTTTGCAATTACAAACCAAACTTAGAGAAAATTTTTCCTTGAGGACTTCACAAGTTGCCTGCAGTACAATTTCAAAGTTTCGAATTTTAAGTCAGTGAAGCCACCTCGCGGTAAATGTATGAACTACTTCGAATAACCAAACGTAGGTTTGATAGACGCTTTCTAATTCAAAATAGAATTCTCCTAATATCTCATTAAACGCAGGAGGTGATTTTCAACAGATGGAGCGAGCACATTAGGGCGTCAAATTAAATTAATATAATGGTCGATTTATTATTTTAAAATCTGGGTAGCTACCCGTTGAAATTGAACGGGGGAGTTATTTATGAAATAAAAAATAAACAAAAATATACATCGACTTTCTTTGGATTCCTGGAAAATATAACTTTTGCCCTTTAAGGGGTTCGGTGCCTCAAGTCACGAACTCCTACGATGATTCTTAGTAATTTTAATATGCGAATGATTAATGTTCTGCATACAAATGTATTCCTCTAAGTAAATAACGCAACGAATGTTGTTTACTTTGGTTGCTATGGAAATCGTTTCCTCTCCTTCTTTCTCTCTCTCTCTCTCATATTAAAATCATTCAAAGTACGCTTTCATTCATAAGGATTGAAATGACATCATGATTTCAAGATTTAACTATGTAACTGGTTGACATGCCAACAACCCGTTAAAATGGCAAGATTTCTCCAAAATACGGGAATTAAACTTTTAACATAAAGTAATTCGAACTGTAGGTGAGAAAAGATGAACGGAATATAAAACTCTGTATATTTTTCTTTAAGATTGTTTAGATCCGAAGATCGTAGGTTAATTATTTATCATTTAGATCTCAAAAAGAATAAAAGCCCACATGCCGAAAAGTCGAATTTCACGTGTCATTTTATGGAAAATTGGGATATCTTCCTTGGAGTCGAACCCAGGACTTCTTTGGGAATATTATTTCGCCATCACCTTAAAATATGTAAGTAAAGCGTTCCTGCTAAATTTATAAAATGTACCTTTACCTTTTATCGAGTTTTTCGCATTTTTATAGCGTGACAGAGGAAGCCACAGAGGGACAGAAGAAGCCATTCATAAATTTCAGATTGCCGTATGCATTTTTGATAAAAGTCGTCCATTTATATGACACGAAATGTCAATATCTGTGCCAGAAAAAAATATATTGACTCTAGAGGCTTAAATGTGCTTACCGCCAATCCTTCCTTTCGCTAGCAACGGCAGCATTGTTGCTAAGAGAAAATACGAGTGGGCGTTTGCAAGCAGCTGCATTATTGCGAGGGATGAGGACACTATGGTATGAGAAATCTCGTCCACTGCATTTTGGCCAATAGACGAGCACATTCTTAGGTAGCAAATGGTTTTTTACTTTCTTCAAACGTAGTATAGGGGAAAGTATTGTTTTCATTAAAATAATCGAATGCGAGATGTCACGGAAAATCACGTTTTGAGGTCCGCTGAACACGTTTTGGCCATTTTCTCGATGCCTGTGTGCGCTAGTAATTTTGTGGGCGCTCAAACTCGAAAACTATTAATCAGATCAACGCGAAATTTTACATTTGACATTTTCATTGAAGGTAAAAGATCTGATTAGTTTTTGGTAAAGATCGGTTAATTGGAAGTGGGTGTTTACTCTTGTCACATCAGTTATTTTGAAATATTTGTTTTAATACATGATCAATGTAAATAATGACTGGAATATAAGTTGTAGAAAATACAAGTTTCTGCAACTTTTGTTTGAAACATTTCCCCATACAACGCATTGTTTAAGGGATATTAAAAAAATATATTTTGAGCTGCCACGACCACACCACATGGAGGCAAAATTTGTAAACACTTTACGCTTAGTTACGCCATAGTAACGCTTCTTTTTATTTTGTGTGTTGTTGGAGCTTCGTGGTTATATCCAATATTGGAAGGCTATGGTTTGAGTTTATTTCTGTTCTTTGTAATGTCTTCAAATTGATCTCCCGGTTCCTTAAAATAATTATTATCATGTATGCTAGTTGGAATTTTTAGAAATATTCTCAACAGGAATGGAGAATATCAGTAATGAGGCCAGGTTCAACTCGGTGGGATTTACTCGTATCGAAGAAAGAACTTTGTATTTCCACAAATTTTAATTTAAACCGGTCGCGTTTAAATTGGAATTTGTGGAAATACAAAGTTCTGTTTTCAACGTAGGTATGGAGAAGGTCACGCGGTGACCACATCAGTTTCTTATTCTAAGCTCTGGAATTATGGATTAACGTAGCATTTGGGAAAATGGGCGCCCCGCGTTCAACCCGTTTTGCTTTAAATATTAGCGACCGATTGACTGTTCGGAGAGCGTATCTCCCTTCAGAGGACTGCACGAAGAGATCTCTTCATCATACTCTCAGCTTCATTCCCTCTGAAGAGGAAAAAAATGCAAAAGAGAAGAAGATCCCGGATGAAAAAGTTTTCCACGGGCCATTAGTCTGAGTGGACGAAGCCATGACAACGGCGGAATCAGTTGACGAGAGGGAGAGAGAGAGAAGAGGGAGGAAGGGAGATAAAGGGAAAGCTCTTTTGGACCAATCAGGTTATCGCGGATCAAAGGAAGTGAAATATGAAGGGAGTTTAAAAGGAGACACTCTTCAAATATATATATATATATATATTCCTCTCTTTCTCATTCCTGCTATTTATATCTTCTCTCCCTCTCTCTCTCTCTCTCTCCCTCTTTCTCTCCCTCTCTCTCTCCCTCTCTCTCCCTCTCTCTCCCTCTCTCTCCCTCTCTCTCCCTCTCTCTCTCTCCCTCTTTCTCTCCCTCTCTCTCTCTCTCTCTCCCTCTCTCTCTCCCTCTTTCTCTCCCTCTTTCTCCCCCTCTCTTTCTCCCTCTCTCTCTCCCTCTTTCTCTCCCTCTCTCTCTCTCCCTCCCTCTCTCCATCTCTCTCTCCCTCTCTCCATCTCTCTCTCTCCCTCTCTCTCTCCCTCTCTCTCTCCCTCTTTCTCTCCCTCTCTCTCTCTCCCTCCATCTCTCTCTCCCTCTCTCCATCTCTCTCTCCCTCTCTCTCTCTCCCTCTTTCTCTCCCTCTCTCTCTCCCTCTCTCTATCTCTCTCTCCCTCTCTCTCTCCCTCTCTCTCTCTCCCTCTCTCTCTCTCCCTCTCTCTCTCCCTCTTTCTCTCCCTCTGTTGTTTGTGCATCAGTGGCATTGACGATAAAGCGGGGGTGGCGGTAAATCGAGGTATATGCGTGCTCTATGTGAATCATAAATTGGAATTCTGTTCACAACGAGTCACGGGTGCTATCCACGAGGTTTGACTGCATATCGACATGTCCCGCCGAACTCCTGCTCATCGGAATTGACAGCGGTGGGATGAGGTGCAAACTATACAAGAGACAGCTTAGTTAGTCACTTGTCTTCCGTAGCTATCCGGCTTACCTTTTCAAGTTGTCCACTTTCTCTATACCCAATTCCTAAGTGATTTGTGCTACCGCGTGGATAATAACAACTTTAGCCTACTTTCCGGAATGGAAATATGTTTCTAGTTACTCCGTTCCGTCAGGCTGTATGTCTATGTTCTTTTTGAACCAGTAGACCGATTTCCATGGCACTTGGTGGAAATGCCTTGTTACTCAGACCTACCTCTCCTGAGGGTAGTTTTCGTTTAGAAGATTGAAAGTCCCGGGTTCGATTCCAGGAACTTTTAATACGGGAAATCCGAAATCCATCGTGCGGGGTAATATTCTCTCGCGCTTTAAAATATCTTAAAATTGTAATATCGGAGCGGGATTTGGACTATTCTTCGAGGAAATGAATGGAAATTCTAATTATTATCGAAGAATTTTGCTTATCGACCGTATTTCTTCGAATTTTACGTAAATACTGCCGTTTTTGTAGTTTTTATCCTCCGTTACGAGAGTGTTGCCATCGCAACGACTATTGTTGGACTCGGATTCGGCATAGTTTAGACTAGCTGAAATTACCCGGCGTTTTCAAGTCTAGACAAAAAATATTGAGTAAGATTTGAGAATAAAACCAAGTAATGAAACCAGGTTAATTTTTATTGTAGGGCTAAATGGTATGCAATAATTCTTGTCTTCTCAACTTTTACCTCTATAAATAAATCTTCCCCGCGTCCTTTATCAACAAATTTTTGCGACTATTCTTTTATCAAATAATCATAATGAGCAATTGATGGAATCACTTTTAAAATATCGTTATTTCACTCAAATTCAAGTTCCCGTGAAAGAAACTGCAGCACTTTATGTGGTCATGAATCTCACAAGCATTAAATTCTTGGACAGGAATTGGTTCTAGGAACGCAACCGGTCGAAATTTAGCTCAACCATACGTTATCCCATTCAAAGGCCGATTTTGGGAGCCTAATTTGTCACGTGATTATTTTAAAGTCAAATCCACGAAACAAAATGGGTTCCCGGACTTTGAAATACATTTAGGCGATAAAAAGTATGTTAGCACGACATTGAAAGTGTTGTTTTAATGTAATAAGTTCAATTGGCTTAATTGATGCATACAAATGTTCATTTGAAAGGAAAGCAAAATGTACATATAGATGTTCAAGGTAGGAAGAGTTAACGATTATAAATGTTGGTCTAAATTAAAGACTTGTTATGGAAGTTTTCTTATTGTACCTTCTGAGATATAATAAAGGTAAAATACTCCTTTAGCCAAACAATTAATTATTAATTAATTAACAATTAATAAATAATTGTTTGGCTAAAGGAGTATTTTACCTTTATTAATCTTAGCCAAAGTTATTGAGCTACTATCAATTTTCTGAGATATCTTTCGCCTTATTAAATTTCAATGTTAATGATAAACAAATTTCGCCGCCTATTAAAGTCTAGAGAATATGCAGAACACATAGTATTTTTGGAGATTGTCCGTCTTTGAATAACCTTAGTGTTTCTTTCTTCCCTTCTTGAGTTTATATTAGATATATATTATTTCTTTTAGGTAATATTAGGTGATAGCTGATTTTCCCGTCAAATATGACGGTAGTAAGGGTAAAATAATACAATATCACAAAATCGATTATAATTACTGTAATTTTCCATAAAATCAAGTTTTATGTTAAAGTAATTTCGCTTATCTTCCCTTCAATGAAATAGCTAATTTTAAAGGTACCTACTTCAAATCTAATAACGTGAATATATTATGTAAACAGATTTTAAACAACAACAACAATAAATAACACCGCAAATATTATTATTGTTTATTTTTTAAATTTTCCTCATAAACTAAATTGCAGGTAAAATTTCTTCCGTCGTTCTCATGTTTGTCTTTATAATTTACATGTGCAATTTTAATTTCTTCTCCCTTACGAAAAAGGCGATATTCCAGCATTGAAATAAAAAATAAGATTTTTTCTTTCGGTCTGTCATTTAAAATGCCCACAGTCCACACGCAGTTTACTGAATAATTACATAATTATTATCTGCAATTATTAACGTTGCCTTCTATTAAGCTTGACATTGTTACAACTATAAATTCGATGCTTCGTAAACACCGCGAAGCGAATATCGTAATTCTTTCGTCTGTTTGAAAGCTTAATAGGCGCTAATTCAATCGGAGGCAACAATGCGGTCGCCTTGGCAACGCCCGGGAGGAGCACGAAAAAGCCATAAAATTTCGAAAATAAACGTGTGTTTCTGTCAAATTCTTCCGTGTAACATCTAAACATCGCAAGAATAAGATATTTTATAGTTTTAGCCATCGAATGAAGAAAAAACGGATAAATTCGGTCCATATTTACATATATTAATGAATGAAGGAAATAAACCTTGCACCTTGAAAAATCGAAACGTCTCAAACAGACAGAACTGGAAAACTAAATGTAAGATTACGTAGAGTTTATAGTAGTTGTCAAGTAGATTGCTAATCCCACAATACGCTCATTCCCGTGTTATTTAAAAGGGAAAAATGAAAAGAGAAAAGCATCTTTAAAATAAAAAATATAGTTAGTTATATAGTTATAGTTAGACTAAGCAGGGGTGCCACAATTGCAAAGTTAAACTTTTCGGTAATTATGAATTTGGATGGAATTGGCTGAACCGATTTCAACGAAATTTTATATATATGATTTTTACAAAATACCATAATGAAATCAATATTTTTAAAGCAGAGCTTAAGAGCAGAGCTACCACAATTAATCAATAATAATAATCATTTTCAACTTAAAAGAAAACTCTTTCCCGAGCGTAGCCGGGCGTTTCCGCTAGTTTGCAATATTTTGTAAGGCTTAAATTAAGAAATTTGGGACACAAAGTGCAACTCATTCACCCTGATTTTAAGTCTATTAAATCCAACGTAAGTATGGGAATAATTTTAAAACGAGAAAAAAAGTGCCATGACCGGGAATCGAACTCGGGTCTTCCACTTAGCCAGGCGGATATTCTACCACTGAACTATAGTAGCAGATGGATTTTCTCGATACCCGGTCATAGCAGACTTTTTTCTCGTTTCAGAATTGTTCCCAACTTCACAGCTTATGCCTGTCTGCATAGGATCTTCGGATTGCCTTATTCCCCCAAAATAAGTATATTAAATAAATAATAATACCGAAAGTAGGCATCATAAGTTTAGTTTGGATCATCTGTTTACTGTGTAATCGCTTTGCATGAATTTTATGAAGTTTTTGTTCGATTGTTCGCGAGACAAACGGCGGCTTCGTTGTGGAAGGGATTGGTTCCCGGAGGGGTCGTTAAACCGCGGTATTGGCGCTACTGATTCCACAAAGAACTCACCGAAATTCCTTCACAGAATAAAAGGAAAAGTATTAACACAAAACGTCGCCACTTCACTAGACCCTCGAATCGTTATTAACCGAACGGATTACGAATTTCCGAAAGCGATATGAGATTAACGAAGCAAAAAGAGAGGACATTCGAAACTTTTTCGCGGAGTCAGAGGGTTTTTTTTTTAAGGAAATGTTTCGAAAACCGACCGAGAGATGGAGACAGCGACAAGTGCGCACTCCTCATCCGAGATTTTTTTGTTTCTTCTCTCTCTCTCTCTTGCCCTTTGTTATTTTTCCCCTTTTTTAACTATTAAAAGGCAATGCTTATTAGCGGAAAAAGCGCCTCTTTTTTATATTTAACTGTTGAGAACGACGTCGTCTCTCCCCTCACCCTTCTCCCGAGCTTTTTTAAACCCGGAAAGCCGCATTCATCTGTTTTTTTTTGTCGCTCATTTTTTCTCTCTCCCCCCCCCCTTGATAGTTCCACAAAACACCACCGCGACTTAATTTGCGTGAGTGTCGCGGTGTTTATTTCTCCGGCATGTTGCCGTTTTATACGAGGGCGGAAAAGGGAGTGGGGAAGGGAGGGAGGAAAAGGAGGAAGGGAGGAAGCACTTGTTAATTAGAGGGGATTGAGAGAGAGAGAGGGAGGGAGGGAGTTCGGGGTCAGAAGAGAAAATGAGGGTCGCTGAATTAGAGTGCTAAAGGAAGAGGAAGGGAGGGAGGGAGATAGGGAGAGAGAGGAAGGGACGGAGAGAGAGAGAGGGAGAAAATCAGAGAGAGAAGTGCAAATAAAAGATTCTTTGAGGGTTGAGAACATGAGGCGAATACGGGATAAATGAAAGAACGATGATTGGAGAGGATGAGAGAAGGGTGATTGGAAAAGAGAAAATGGATAAAGATTGGGAATTGAGGAGAGGGAGAAGGAAGAGATGAGAGAGAGGAAGAGAGAGAGAAAAGAGAGAGAAGACAGGAATAGAGGAAGGAGAAAGGAAGAGAGTTTGGGAGAGGAAGTAAGAGAGAAAGAGATAGAGAGAAGGAATGGAAGAGAGGGAGATGAGAAGATAGAGGAAGAGAGAGAGTAAGGGAGAGAGGAAAGCAGAGAGAGAAGGAGAGAGGAAGAGAGGGAGAGAGGAAGGAAGAGAGAGGGAGAGAGGAAGGAAGAGAGGGAAGGAGAGAGGAAGAGAGGGATAAAGAGGGAAAGAAAAAGGTGAAGAATGAGAGATAAAGATGGTGAGAGAAAGAGGGATAGAGAGAGAGAAAGAAGAGAGATAGAAAGGATGAGAGAGAGGGAGAGAAAGGATGGGAAAGGGAAAGAGAGGGAGAGAAAGGATTGGAGAGAGGGAAGGCGAAAGAAAGAGGGAGAGAGAAAGAGAGGGAGAGAGGGAAGGAGAGAGAGAAGAGAGAGATAGAAAGGATGAGAGAGAGGGAGAGAAAGGATGGGAGAGAGGAAAGAGGGAAGGCGAAAGAAAGAGGGAGAGAGGAGAGGGGGAGAGAGAGGAGGTACGAGAGAGGGAGGCGGAAAGTAATAAAAGGAGGGAGAGAGGGGGAGGAAGAGAGGATGTGGGAGAGAGAGAAAGGAAGGGAAAATGTGAATGGAGAGAGGGGGGGGAAGAGGGAAGGGAAGCACAGACAACAAAGGAAAAAATCTCAAAGAACAAGAGAGAGAGAGTGAGAGAGAGGGAATGAAAGAAGTACAAAATGAAGAGGTCCTTTCGGGGAAGAGATACTGTGAGAGGAAATTTAGAGAAATGAAAACTTGAAAAAGGAGAAAATTTCCGTAGGACAAAGTACAGGAAGGATACGGAGAAGGTGGAATTGGCAGTGAGTGATTATACGAGGGAGGAGATGGAAGACGGAGAATGCATAAAAGAAGCGGTTTCAGAGACGGAAAGGACGAAAGAATGAGACAAGGGATGAAACGATGGCTTCGAAACTAAAGATACCATGGTTCGATTCCCCGGGATGTAATTTATTTATTTATTTGAAAAAGCCAAAAACCGCACAAGGCCGATTACATTGGACACATAACAAAGAAGTAACAAGAACAAAACAAAAATAAAACTATCAAACAAAATAACTAAAACTCTATCAATGAATACACAGAAGACATACATACTACATCAATCACACGAAATCAGGGTAAGGAGCGAATAGAAAGACAAATAAATCGGGAGAAAGGGGAAGGAAAATAGGCAACAAAACAAATCAAATATTAGGTTTAAATTGGAAGTTAGGAGACTTAGTGAAGGGGTCATAGTCAGCCTCAGCAAACTATTACAAAGATCGGGAAGGCGATAGAGAAAGGAGCGTTTAGTGATTGAGAGGCGGTAGGGGGTAGGGGCAGTGAAAAAGGTCATCCAAGCGAGTAGAACGACCCGGAGTGGAAATAGAGAAAGAAGCCCATGTGACCCAAATCATTAATTATTACCGATTGAATTTTTTGCCTACTTTCCAGAATGGAAATTGGTTGTGTCTGTCTGTCCATCCCTCCTATTATCTTTGGCGCCAGTGGACCGATTTTCACGACACCTGGTGGAGAAATCTCTCTGCTACTGGGTCCGAGCTCTCCAGCGGATAGTTTTTGTCGCGAAGATTGAAAGTCCCGGGTTCGATTCCAAGAACCATCGTTCCCATTCGATTCAGTACATGGGAAATCTGTGAAATCCACCGTGCAGGGTAATTTTCACTCGCGCATTAACATAACTTAAAATTGTGATATCGGAGCGGGATTTATACTATTCTCTTAAAAAAAGAATGAAGATACTAATTTCTATCGTAGGATTTTGATAATCGATCGTATTCCTTCAAATTATGCATGAATAAATGGCGTTTTTGCAGTTTTTATCACTCATCACGAGAGTGTTGCCATAGCAACAGCGACTATTGTTGGACTCGGATTTGGTATAGTCTATTATAATACATAAGGTGTTTGTGCCACACAAATACGAGTCATCAATTTAGTTTTCCGTTGGAATTTATTTTTAATATTTTATAAGGGAAAATTATGAAATTTGGGAAAACAAAGAGAACTCATCCGCTGTGATTTTAAAGATATTAAAGATAATATAATTATTGAATAAATATTATGTGTAACGTAGGAATTACAAGTTCCGTTTTTATCATCTTGTTAATTCTAAGTTTTTAATGCTTTTTCGCAGGGCATAATAAAAATAAGTTTTTGTGAAATTTTTCCGTATGTTATTTGATCTTCATTTCTTCCGTCACTTGTTTAAGAAGAATTTTTCTCTCGAGTTAATTATCAAAGTAATATTGTCCATATCTTTTGATGCAAGATTGCGATTTAACAAAACAACGCTATAAATAATAGGTATTGTAATATTTATATACTAAATGATTTTATTAAATATAATTGGTAACACGCTGGATTCACTCCTAACCTTATTTTACTAAAATAAAAACAATTTATTTAACATTTTGTCTCTCATTTGTAACACTTCAGACATTAGGTTTATTAGTTACCGTTTTCCCCGTTGCTACGCAACTTGAAAATTTGATTTTTTATATTTTCTATTAATCGAACCCCGTATTATCGGCATAATACATTACCTATTCAGCTATGGAAGCTAACACACTAAACAATTTTGATGGTTAAAACAAACTACAATATCCGAATAAATTACGCAAAAAATACCTTAAAAGTCAATCAAGTTAAAATGCAAATTGAAATGTCTTACGCTCATTCAAGTGTTAATGAAATGGCGGTACGAAATTTCCTGGAATCGCTAGAAATCCTGAACAAAACTTAATCTTAAAATAAGAAACTCATCGTATTGTATTGAATGCGTACCGATTTTAACCTCCAGTTGCTATGAACAAAATGTTTAAATTTAATCTTGACGTTTAACAATAACATTGTTGGCAAGGCAACTACCGTTTAAAAAGCTAAGATTTTCCAAAATATGTGTGCGTCCGCCATAGCAGGGCCCACTTTGTCGGTTCTAGTGTCGGAGATATCGGCATTTTTGTGAAAATGGGTAGAAATTGTCTAGAAAATTGCATAGTTTATTAAGAATAATTATATCGAGGAATTATATCCATGAATGGAGTACGATTAGAACTTATTTTTAACGTCATGATTTAGGCTTCAATTTCCTCAAAACACTTTTAAAATATAATCCGTAATATTCAATGAAAAAGTCATTTTTCCACATAGGAGTGTGATTTTTCTTTTATTTTACTCGTAATTTATCACAGAATACCGCTGGATTCATAACTTCATATCGTAAAAGCGGTCCCTTTTTCTGGCGGACGTCCACATATATATATATATTATTTAAACTTTTAATTTTACCGATTTTGAATTGAATGCAAAAAGCGACCATAAGAATGATAAAATACATTTATTTTCCTTTAAAACGGTCTAAGTTTTAAGATCAAAAAGGTTAATTATTTCTAATTTAAATTGACATAATATTAAAAGCCTGCGCGTCAATATATCGACTATTACGTGTTGTCTTATGGGAAATAGTATTCATATCCTTTAGTTAAACGCGGGTCTTTTTTTGGGGATTTTTTTCTTCATTGCCTTTTAATATTTGTGTCATTGACTCCTGCCAAATTTAATTTTTCTGCCTATTCTGGAAGTTTGTTGAAATACATTAAAAATTGCCCCCAGAGGCGGTGACGTCAACAAATTGTAATAGATTCTTCAATGGTTTAATTTATATCTAATATATAGTCTTCCGTGGGTTAAATGCGGTAACAATTATTAAAATTCGTACCTATAAATTACACGCGTGAATGTACAGCTTCAAAATATAAACAAAAGAAAGTGAAACGAAAAACGTATTGTTGAAAGAGAATAACAATATCCAACAACAGTAGCTCCTGATATTTATTAATTTTTGCGATAGGTGGCAGTACTTGTTCTGCACGTCAGCGCAGTCTGACGGAAAATATAGGAACAAACTGCACCTATGTAAATAAAGCGCGGTTTCACCATGTGTGACAAATTTAAATTGGCTGACGGATTAGCACACGAGTGAAAGAGTGCAACAGATATTTATTTGCATTTAATAAAAAGAGGTATAATCGAGATAGGAACTTTGACGTTCCTGCTACTTTAAGAACAACGTTTGTCTATTTCGAACTAAGAATTCGAATCCTTGCTGAAATATCCCGAAGACATGTTTAAAACACGAACAAGCACCATTTATTCAAACTGTGGTAATTGTAAATGTCACAGTAGCTTTCGCCGGATTGCAGCTAGCAATTATTAGCGTTTCCATGGAAGAAGTTTAGGTTTCACCGATGTATTTTTATTTGTCGCTTTTTCATTGTTTGCACATAATAAATTCGAAGATTTTTGCTGGAGATTTACAGAATTGAATTGATATCTGAGGGAAGTAATAATTAAAAAATTCGTTTAATAGGCTGTTGATAAGTTTACGCGTGAGTTATTCGGTTAAAATGTTTTTGTAAATAATCTTAACGAATTTTGCTGCAAGTAATTTTAGTAGGTTGTCCTATTATTTTTTACGGACAGTTACGCAATTATATTACGTATGTATAAATGAGCTGTGGAATTAAAATAGCCCTAGAGTTAATACTAAACATATACTTTATTCCAAACAAGTGAATAACCCGTTGCCACGCAACTTCAAAATTCGGGACCTTATGAAATAATTTCTGTTCTTTTTATCTTTACTTCTGGCTTACGAAATATTTTTTTCATTCAAATTTTTTAAATTTAAATTAAAAATATTTCCATTGCGGCCGATACACTAACCGTTGAGCTACGGAAGCTGACAAACCAAACAATTATCATTATATATAGACGTTCCTTGCAGAGGAGGAGGATATAACATACATATAACATAAATATAGGAGGATACTAATGTTTAAGCACTTTTAGATGAGCTGGAGATTCGAAATTTTTTTTTCGAAAATCTTGAAAAAGTGCTACAATGCGGCCCCTAAAAATTCGCAATTGTTTAAACAAATTTTCAAGGTTTATGTATTTTCGAATGTGCTACGGCGCTGAAATTTTTTTAGAGGTAGGATTCGTAAGAAAACGAAATAAGGATTATACAAATTTTGATATTTTGATTTGTTTGGCAGTTGAAAATTCTTAAAGTTAAAACAAATAGGTAAATTTTTAGACACTACTCTCCAAGTTAGGGAACTGAAATTTTAAAATTATTTAGAGTTTAATACATATAAACGAATAAACATTTCATTGCATCCATGAAATCGTTATTGCGCCCGTTAAAAATTATTTAAATATAAACAATTAGATAAATGTTATTTCACTTCTAATTGTGCTATAAATTTAAAATTTGGCAGAAATGTGTGGCATTATTAACTCAATTTGGGAAAAGTATAATATTCCAAAAATTGCCAAAACTAGTGATTGTTTTACTCCATTATGGTTCCATAATGAAAAAACGAAAACCGGTCCAGAGGAGAAATCTTTAAAATTAAAGTAATATTTCTCATGATTAAATATCTCTCTGAAAAATGAATGTTTTTTCAAGGTGAGATGAAATGCTTGCAGTATGCAAGCACCTTCTACTAGTTTATTATACAACGACAGAATATCAATCTCCCTAATTAAAAGGAGCAGTATGTTTTTTGATTTAATACGAGATATCATGTATTGAAATCATGACGTCATCACGAAACTGAAAAAAATCCCCTTATTTTCCGACTAAAAACATTTTAAATGCTGATTCGGCTTGGAATCGAATTCTCTCTTCAAAAAAAAATAAACTTCAATCTTTCATCCGGAGAACGGTTCATGTCCCGATTTCGTATTTTAACTGTAACTAATTTTAAAAAGCAATTTTATTAACCAATGGGCCGTTTTCAATGCTTTTCTTATGGGTGTTTAAAATTACACATTGGGGTAAAAACACCCCTTAATTATAACTTTTTCTGGAATTTCGGATTATGTATTCTCATAAGTTTTACCCAATGACCTATCTTCCTTTCGCATTTCAGCTCTTGAGCACTTCTAGAAGCACCTTAGGTTTTATATCGGATATTTTGAAGTGTTACGTGACTGAGAATTTTTAAAAAATTATTATATAGATATAATCGAAGTGGGGAGAATAGTTCATAGTCATCGGCATTTAGAACCGAATATCATATAGTTCACAGCAACATTGTATTAAGAATTTCTATTTAGGAAAGAAATACACATCCATTATAGAAACATATTTTTAAAATTTTACTTTATTAGGAATAATCGCGTAGCATTTAAAGACAAAAAGGGTTTTAAAAGTATTGTCTTTAACAATTCTGTTATTATCTGACGAGTTGCATAACATTAAACTTCAATTTTCGTTAATATTTCTTCTGTCTCCTGTAATGGCGGCTTCGAAGAGCCCGCCATCTGCTTTTCCAGTATTGATCTTTCTCGCTAGCCCGCATTGCGGTATTCGTGCGTCATATGTTTCCCCCTTCCTCGACTTCTAGGTTCCCCCAGCCACCGCGAGAGAGCAGTGCCGTATGCGACGCAGTCCCGTCTTGGCTGAGTTGCGTATGCTTCAGTAAAAAAAGAAAAAAATCTTGTGAATTCATTACTCAAAACTTCAAAATGTCTTCCGAAGTTTTGTGAAACGTAAAAGTTACGCGAATATCGCAGGTCACTCGGAAAATTTAGCGTGTACTTATTTATTTAAACGGTGATATATCCACAAACGTCGATCGACCAAGAGAGTAGCGTAATGCACTCTCAGAAGCGTGTTTCCCATGAGTGAAGAAGATGTGATTGTGCTGGTAAAGTTTTTGCAAGTGATATAACTCGTAACCAGTTCAATAATTGTACCTGCATCACTGGGTCATGGATGTCATCGAGTTCATTATTTTAGACCGATGTAATTCTGCCAAGTGAGGAAGAAGTCCTTCGTGGTTTTCTTTGAAATTCTAGTCAAGAAGTTCGTGCTCTGGTTAGCGTCAGCTATCGTGGGAAAGTTCTTTTGTTGTTTCTTAAATTTGTGATTTAATACGGTAGTTATGTGAAACGAAAGAAATGTCAGTTTACGCAATGCAATACGACGAAGCTGGTGAGTACTTTAAATAACTCGACGTGCATTGGCCACAAAGTGTGTTTTTGTTATTTGTGTGTGACATTTGCATTATTCCGCTTTTCAAAACATTACTAAAACTCGAAATAGTATTTTCGAAATATTACATTAAGTCTTTTTGTTAACTTTCAGTGAGTTTTACAGTTTCGATGACAGTGTTTACTATTTATAATAACGATACCGTCTCGATTTTATAGCAAGTTTTACTTATGCCGTCACAAGGAACCTCAGTACAGCTTTTAAAATTATTAGGGAAGCATTACATATTCCAAAGAGTTAGTTTCGTTTTTGATTTTATTTATTTATAATTTCAATTTGGAAATTATGGTACATTAACATTGAAAATTGCTCTAACCTTTTATATTTTGGCGTTATTGCTGTATTTTGTTTGTTTGCATTATTTTGAAGCGTTGATTGTTGTTAGAGCATTTAAGTAGCATTGTTTATGCAATGTTGTTTGCCCAAGTCTCTGAGAAACTTCGCAGTTTTTAATCTCTGAACATAAGACGTCAAACCAAGTTTGACGTCTCACTTTTATTGATATGTACTTCCTTCACTTTCACGTTGCCATGACAATGCTAGCTCACGTAAGACCCTGGGTAATCGATAATTTCATATCTTTAAGTTTCTTCATAAGCTTTTCCGTTTCTTAGGTCGGTCTCGCGATACGCGAGACAAGTCGTTATTAATGGCTTTCAAATTTTCGAAGTTTTTATAATAAGGATAATCGCTCGCCTTGAATCGAAAGTGTATTAAACTTTTACAGTAAAATTTATAGTTAAATAAAATACTTCTATGATTACTAGGTCGTTTTTGGAAGGTAGAAACTTCCGTTAAATGCTATGGAAGAATTAAAAATCCAGGAATGTAATTTCATTGTGGTGTCAAAAAGAATTAAAGGTACTAATAGCGTAATTAAAACTGTAATTGATTTTGATTGAAGACATTTGTTTCGATAGTAAAACATCCTGTCGAAGCTTTAGTAAAAATTTCGGTGTATTTTTTTTGTGCGGAAAGGTCAATTATTGTTGCGTCAATGTATTATTGAACATTTTGTGGCCAATGTATCGGAATTTATCGTCTAAATATTTGTAAAAAACGAGGGTAAAGCTAAAATTTCATCTTTTTTTGATTTTAGGTTTCTCCGGGCGTCGCTTATCGAAAAGTCAAACCTGTTAGAATCGCGAATGTCATTAGGAATAGTTCAGAGATGGCTCTTCTACCTCACCCCATAACATGATCTAAAAGTTACATATTAAGAGTGTTACCACGAAGCGATTCCAGGAATAGAAATGAATGATGCAAATTTGAGAAATCATTAGCTCGCCTCGATATTACCAATGAATTTCATTCAACTCGTTATCTCTTTCCGATAAAATTTCAAGGGAGGGATAAATGAAACTACTTTTGATATTCGTGTGCAATATAAAAACGAGTAATATTCTAGTCCTTAGTTATTCAATACGAAAGTTAAATTGTGCTAATTAGTATTTTTCGTATAACGTAGTCTCGTGTATACTAGTCAATGTCGGATTCATTCAATGAATATTATTAATACCACTCTCTGCGGGTGAATAAACCTTAATACTCGTAATATTTTCAATCTAGCATAGCGAAAGAGCAATGATATACCTCATGACTTTTAAATCATCTATATTCTTGACATTTTTTATGATAATGAGGACTTAACGGATGAGATAACAATTTCTTTCGACTCACGATCTATTCAGAGAGAAAGAGAGAATAAAAATACTAGTCTATTTTTTGTATTCATCAAAACCTGTTGATTTTTATGCCTTAACGGATAGCAATTCTGTTTTTTATTGTGAACTGTGGGCGTAAAAGTATTTTTTTTAAAGGTGATGACATAAATGGAATGTTTTATTTATTGTTTGGAAGGAATTCCAAAACTTTTTAAAATTTTCGCACTAATTTATTGTTATTTTTTGACTCTCCATTATTCAACTGTTTAGGTTCCTTTTGGTTGTGCATATTTTAACCAGTGTTCGAAATACCACATTGCTCAAAATAAATTATTTTTTAAAGATATTTGCTGGTTTTATAGCAATACTTGTATCTATATATATATATATATATAATCCATCTTACGAACGATATTTACATAGTAAATTATTTATTTATTAACTTATTCAATTATTACGTACAAAAATAGCTTTAGTCAAAAGTTATTAGCTTCGAGGATCACCTATCGTAGTGTGAGATATTACTTAGTGCAATATTACTAGTCGCAAAGTGGTCGTTTTGTAAAATTACCACGTGTGCAATTTGGAACATAAGCACAATCTGTCGATTCCTCGCAAATCTTCCAAAATTCATTCCTTTCGCTCACAATATATATATATTTATATATATTTTTATACTTGAAAGAAGTATAAATCGAGAGATATTAACCCACGGCATCGAGGATCGCTGCGTTCTTCTGGGAGACAAACAATAAGATGGTTCTGAAAGAGGACGAGGTCGGAGAGGAAGCGTACGAGGTGCAGAAGAAAGATGAGAAGGTGGAGAATAGGGGAGGTGATGGGGATAACGGAGGAAGCGTGAGCAGGAGGCAAGAGGCAGATGAAGACGATGGAAGGCCTCTGGTCATCGCCCATCACCACCAGTTGGACTTGCAGCCAAAAAGAGACATTATGAGGTCAGCAATTGTTAAATTGTACACTCTTGATCAGTGGCGCCTCCTGGAGCCGTAAACATTTGGAGGGTCCTGGCGCTAAGCAGTCGGGGGCTCGGCAATCTAAACATATAGTGTAACCGCTGCTGACCAGAGATGGAATAACGTTACATTATTCTATAACATTATAAAGGATTGGTTTTCATTGCATAATGCACAGAAATGCTATGTAATTTAATTGTAACGTTATATAACATTATTTTATAAAACCGTTAGATTACTGTATTCATCCACGTGCCACTCACACCCCAATTATTGGGACGAAAAATTAGAGAGAGAAAAACAAATATTAAATTTTCAATTTAATGAGCCCAAATATAGGAAATAATATTATTGCATGCATCTTTTTACATTGTATTTTCCTCTCCCTGCAGTTGCCCATATAGTCGCAATGTACAGCGAGGCTCCCGATCTACGAAAGGGTTTCGTTCTTGAAAAACGTAACATGACGATGTCATAGTAACTTGACTGACTATTCGATCACAATTTGAAATTATAAATGATTATATCATAAATTGTCACAATTATTCTCAATGCATTTGTATTAAAATACGCAACAACAATGAATACTCAACAATATAAGTTTTATCGAAACTAGCGAGGCTGAATGCAAAGCTAGTAGCACCGAGGTGTCTGCAGCAGGCTGGAAGGCAGGGTTCACATGCGTATAGTCGAGGTTTATCATAACTAAAATAAAAAATAGATAAAACAGTGCAGTTCATTCAGTAATAATTTAATTTAATGAAAAATACATCTTCGTCATATTTAGTACTGTATCATACAGTAAGATTTTCTCTGATATGAAATCCTCAATTAAGTCACGCACCATGATTTTCTAAAGAAAAGTTTTGATGAAAAGGTGTGGGAGGTGCTTGGATTTATTATATGTTACGTTATTTGATTTTTTTTCTTTGGCCAATAGCCCAATCTTAATTTTAAAATATAAAAGTATTAAATGAAACCACAAAATAATTGTCTACAATAATTTTAATTCAGTTACGTAATAAAAAACAGTCAAATTAATACTGTGCGATTATAAGTCTTTGGCAAAACAAGCAAGAAAAGTGTGTAAATCTCAAGCATTTGTTCTGAAGTACGTATGTCGAAACCTTCCAAAAGTGCAGCTATATTGATTTCTTTGTTTTTTTTGCAGTCGCATCTAAAACTGAATTTCTTACAGAAATTTTAGATATAAATTGATCAAATTCATCGCCGTCTGTGGTTGAATGTGCTTCATTGTTTAGCGGAACGATTTCACTCTACTAAAATTCCTGCTTATATTCTTTATAGAGTTGTCCGACTCTTTTTAAATGGAGTTTTACTTCAACGCAGTGCTCTTCTGACAATGTGGCTTGGAATCGCGAATCAAGATAAACGGCGGATTACGTCGCTAACACCTCGCAGGTTTATCAGTTCACGTTTTTTACATTATGTAATGAAAACTAATCTTTTGCGACGTTATTTCATCTCTGGTTTACGACATGACAGGTGACATATCGATAAAGTTATAATAACATTATTGCAACGTTTCAATAATTTTATAATAATGTTACATTAAACATTATTGGTTATTATAACATTATTATACCAATATGTATATATCCTTACGTTGTTCAAAAAAGCAATTTAATTGTTATTATAACGTTATCGGGTATCGTGATGTTACATTTTCCATCCCTGCTCCTAATGGCTACCATCTCTTGTGACACCTCTTATAATTATCGTTTTTCTACGGAATCGTAGAGAGGTTCCTCTGAATTTTGAGATTGAGGCATTTAATACTTGTGAGATTATATGCATGAACATTTTCTTGGGGCCTCTTACCTCAAGGGACCCCTGTCGCGCACCAACTGCGACCCCCCTTAAATCCGCCACCGTGTGCAAGGGAGAAATTAGAGATGTAGGGTAACAGAGCAGTAGGGGAAGTCTTGCCTTTTTCCTCCATTTCTGCGGATCCACACGGAACCCCAATCTTTCGTGGAACCCTGGGGTTCCGCATAACCTGAGTTGAGAAGCAGTGCCATGCGTCACGGGGCCCTGTACTTCACAGGGCTCCTGGCACAAACCCTTTGCAACCCCCCCCCCCCCTAAATCTGCCACTGCTCTAGCTCCATCATGCACAAAACTCACACGAGGAATTTGTGCCGTGGGCAAAAAGGCTCGGCGAACACACCACCTTGTCTTTGATTAGCTAAAATACCGTATTGACCCGAATATAGTGCAATGTTTCTTCCTCAATATGTACCTTTGAGAGCTGCATTCGCGCTATATTCGAGTACTTGTTACGTTCATACTATATTCGAATACTTGTATCTTTAAAAAATAACTGCGTATTGGCGCGTTTCATGACGCGTGTTTCAGCGCATATGTTTATAATTGCTATATTTTAAGTGAATTGGACGTTCATGTTACGATGCTACATTGTACAAATATACTCGGCAGGGGTCTGAGGAGACTTGAAAATAGATCAAGGTCAAATTGCAGCAAACACAGCACCGGCACAACTTCACGCAGGGTCGCGACACTCAACGTTAGAAAACGAGGACCATCTAAACGTGGCGTCACATTACCCCCCTTTAGTACATAATTCATGAGTTTACAGGTAATTTAAATGTGTAAAATAGAGAAAATTAAATGTTTTTTCATCTTTTTCTAAAATTCCTTTCAAAATACTTGGGGTCGCACTATATTCGAGGTCGCATTATATTATACGGTAATCTGCTGTGGCCACCAAATGATTTCATTTGCTAAAAAAATGTTATTCACGAGACTTTCTTCATGTCTGTAATATTTCTAAAAATTCCAAATAGGTTAAATGATAATAGATATTTTACTAAAACATAACTAAGCATAAACAAAAGCTTACAAAAGTGCCCTGTGGGTGGTGTGGCAGTGGTAGCTATTAAATGTGGTTTATAAAACATCCCTTAAACAATGCGTCATATGGGAAAATATTTCAAAGAATAGTTGTTGTTAATTAAATTTCCTATAACTTTTATTCCAATAAAATTTTAAGTTTTTCAAGTATTAATTATATTAGTATTTGAAAGAAATGGATGAGTGACATGAATGAACACCCACTTTCGGTTGACCAATTTTTACCAAAAGCTAATCATTTCTTTTCCCTTTCCCTTTGATCTGAATAATAGTTTTAGGGTTAGATCACCCACAAATTTCCTAACACACAGACGTCCTCGAGAAAATGGTCAAAATGTGTTCAGGTGACCTCAAAACCTGTATTTCTGTTGAAATCGATTTTTTTCATGAAAACAGTACTTTCTTCAATATCTGGCATGCTCATCACATGGCCTTCTCCATATAGATTAACAAATATCATTACAATAGTAGTTACAAGTCACTCCTGACTACAACATCCCTCAACTGTAACTATCTCCATTTACACTCGTGAGTAATTTTGACACCCGATAATTTTCACAATGAAAAACATTTGGAATCACTTTTCACATTGAAACAAGTAGCTCTGGAAGTAACTAATCTGCCTAATTTCCTTTAAATACAATTTTAATATATAACAGATATGGGTGTTCATGTGGTTCCTGTGGCACAGAAGTGCTTTTTGTGAAATTCACTGTAGTATAGTCATATGCTGATGTATTTGCTTTGTAATCAAAATTATTTTTCCTTATATTGTGGCAGCCCTGCTTTTTTGATCTGTTCTAAACATATCTCGTTTTGCCATTCTATACTCGCCCTACAAATGAAATTTCTTTGAAATACCTTTGCAATTCGTAGTTACAGAAATATTCTAACCTTGTTATTGTGGTAGCCCTGTGTAGTTGACCCAGTTGAAAGATGATACTTTGGTTATTTATTTATATGAAGATTATATATACTATATTTGGTTAAAATCCATTAGGTCAGTTCTCTAGAAATATGTATAAAAGAAATATTATTTATCTTTCAACATCTTGTTTTCATTTATTGTACAAATCTTATGTACAAAATTTAATTGAAATCCGTTCAGCCAATTCCTTCCAAGCCCTTAATTACTGAAAGAGTTTTATTTGTAAATGTGGCACCCCTGCTTGGCTGATTCGGTTTAAATATGCCAATATGGTTTTGTATATATCTGTATATTATAATTATTAAATTTGGTTAAAATTGACGCGGACAGTTCAATACAAATGTGTGTGAAAAGAATTTCTTTTATTCCTTGTATTGTGGCAGCCCTGCTTTCTATATCTATACTAAAAATATTCATTTTGTTATTTTATGTTACACACCTGCTTCATACAAAATTTTGTTGAAATCGGTTGGGCCAATTCATTCGAAATTCATAATTACCGAAAAGTTTAACTTTTCAATTGTGGCACCCCTGCTGAGTCTATCTGTCACTTTGGTCATTAGTTTATGTGAAGATTCTATGTACCAAATTTATTTGAAATCGGTTCATTCGTGAATATTTTGGAAATTAAAATAAGAAAAAATTGACCTACAATCATCTTTTTCTATCTACAACCTTATTCTATTCATATTTTTCCACCTATGGCTCAAAATTGCTTATATTAATAAATCGCGTATTTTGAGGTAATTTTTTCATTTTAACAATAACTGTTTTGGTGACAATGTAATTTTCAAAACATGAGCTCAGATTATTGTCTCAATGCCTTCCCCTCTCCTACCTTAAAATTTGTTTATCTTGACAACCGGTTACTATGAGAAACAAAATCTAATTATATAGTGATTATATATACTTAAAGTAAAAAAAATTCAATTCTGTTTTTTTTAGGTGTTTCGCATCCAGCATTGAGCGTCAGTCTGTCTGCATGTTCGTTCTCGGCTTTACTAAGCGGATTTTCATAAAATTTGATATTAAGGAATAACAGTCAAAGATAATAAGAAAATCACGTGAATGAATCATGTAAGCCAATCAGGGGTACCACTTGGCAGGTGACAAAAAATGAATTTTCCGTCATATCTCATAAAGTATTGGTCATATCAAAATAGTTTTCAAATAAAACTTGTAGAATTAGTAACGTAGAGTATTTCTTTCTTTGTGCATTTTTATCGTAGGAATAGCTGTTATCAAGATAATTCGAGTTGAGCTTGAGTTGAAATTTCTTGCATGGTAACTTCGTCATAGTTGCCAAAATAAATAGACAATCTGGAGTTCACAAATGTTTCTGTAATAATTTCTTTCGAATACAGTGGACCTCGGCATAATGACCAGCACACGTGCATGATTTCGCACAACGAATGGCCTCCCATAGACTGTTCGCGTCATGACCGCAGCCTAGCATAGCAACCGACATATGACAGGCACACGGATGCCAATTTTGGCCAGTCGGAGAGCTTGAAAGTGGTCCGTGCAGCCCTCAGCCAATCAGCGACGCACATTCATGAGTCTTGGGACTTTGTTTTCATTGTTTGTTGTGTTTTGGTGGCTTTCAGAGCTCTGTCCCCGACGGTGTTATTTCAGAAATTCTTTTTCTATCTCTATTTATGCTTTATTGTGTTTATAATGGGTTTATCTATAAAAATAAAAGGTTTAAATGTTATAAAGTATGTTAAGTAAGTTTTTGGGGTAAAACTCCCATTTCGGAGCTCTGGGAACCAGTGAAGGCTTTAACATGTAAATTCTATGCCCGCATAGCGACCGATCCGCATAACAACTGTCGTTACAGAACAGATCGCGGTCATTATGCAAGGGTCTGCTGTACTCCACTGCCTGTCGCCTATTTGCGATATGCTGAACACTTTCTTAACTTGTTATTTATTTAACCAGTCATTTTTGGCAGGCAATATACTAATTCTATCATGAGTTATGTTTGGGTATTGTCTCTTTCGGTTCGAAAGTTGTTGCGATCTTCCATTTGCAGCATGTTTGGCGAATAAACTCTGCATTCCGTGATTTTCCACAATATTGTCCTTTGCATCCCGTGAAACGAATGTATTGCCAACCTCTTACAGGTAATTCACCGTAACACTTGCTTATCTTTAAAATATATTAATACAAATTCAGTCAGTCTTTTGTCTAATTATCAGTGAGCGCAACATAGATCTAATGGCGCAACATTTGGTACCACTATTTTTCACTTGCACATTAAAATTACTAAAAATTACTTTACAAAATCCGGATTTGTACTAAAGGATGGAGAAAATAATAAAGTGTAATTTTCTTACAGTAAAATATAAAATAACGATCGAAATTTTCCGAAAGAGCTTTAAACTGCAAAAATTCAAGTTTTTCGAATGAAAACGATTTCATGTTCCATGGCAACCCCATTGTTGTCAACTCAAATCATAAGCTTATGACATTGAAATGAATTAAAGGTTGGTTAATTATGTAAATAAGAGATGGCATAATATGCCATTTCTTCAGTTTTGAACAGTTTCGAATGTCAAAAAAAATTACTTTTATCATAATTATAGTAATAATTGCTCTTTTCAATTTATATTGAATTTATTCAGGAATATGTTATATTATTCTATTTATGTATTAATGAATGCCCGTGATAATTATTAAAATTCTTGTTTTCAAGCATATTGTCGGCTATTTTATCATATATTGACAAGAAAAACAACAATAGAAATTTGTATGAACTGAAAGTATACAAGTAAACAGGCATATCTATCAATTATTAATCAATAATGAGCTCGAGTACCTCCTGAAGCATAATAAAGTTAAACGGATTCACGGCGGGTCATTTTATTCATTCATCACAGCCGTTGCTGTCTTCTACGGACACAGACCGAGATAAATCCTGCCTAAACGAGAAGACCACATCCCAAATTCCATCTGTAAATGCAAATATGACTTCCATCAAAACGGGAAACAATCCAGTTAAACAGGCGAGACCGTTTCGTCAGGCATCTCTTGATTAAAGGGAACCGCGTTATTAATAATAGCATTAAGAATTCTACAGAATGAATGCAGGTGTTTGGAGTTGTATTGACTGCAAAAAAATCTGATGTGGCCACCACATGATTTTCTCCATGCCTGTAATATTTCTAAAGATGCCAAATAGGTTAAATCACAGTAAATATTTCAAATTACTGCGAGAAAAATTCAGACCTTACAAAGAACAGACATAGACTCAAACCGTGGCTTTCTGATATTGGATATAGCCACGAAGCTTCAACAATTAATAAAATAAAAAGCAGCGTTGCTAAGATGTAACTATGCGTGAACAAAAGTATTTGCAAAAGTGGTGTGGTGTTGGTAGCTAAATTTTAATTGAAACATCTTTGCGGCATTTTAACTTTCATTTTATAAAGTGCGGCATGGTTGCAAGACACTTTCTTGTGGACAGAAAGTGCATCCTATACTCAGGAAAATATGTTATGGAGTTTATGGAAATAAACAAGCAGCAAGGGAAGACCAACTCAACCAGACCCTTGAAATGTGTACTTCAGTCCATGATTTTAAAATGCATGCTTTACAAATTATCCCGAGTGTATTTTTACAATTGATAATAATGTTTTATTGATGGATGTGTTATATGAAATATTCCTATGTTCTTTTATAGTAAATATATTCTTTTGATAGCATGTTTTGTCTATAAACTAGTGACCAAATCCACTTTTGACGTCCGCGACATTTATTTGTTCGATCTTATCCCTCAAGGATGGTGAGTGCTGACCATAGTCGTACAAGAAAAACAAGGAAGAGCATCTGATGAAAATTCTTCTTAAAAACATTACTTTCTAGGTTTAATATTCCATAAGGATTAGTGTTAACATGTTTATTAATTCCTCAGCGAATCAATTTTCCACTCTTTGTTCTGCTGAATTGTTTTTAGTTATTTTTTAGCCACATTGGAATTAGGCATGTAGTCTTGTCGAGTCTGTCCGTCCGTCCCCTATTAACTTTTGAACCAATAGACCAATTTTCGTGAAACATGTTGGAAATCTCTTGCTACCAGGGCTGAGCTCCCGAAGATAGTTTTTGTTATGAAGATTGAAAGTCCCACGTTCGATTCCAGGAACTATCCTTCCCATTTGACTTACATGGGAAATCTAAAATCCATCGTGTAGGGTAATTTTCTCTTGTCACATTAAAATATCTTAGAATCGTAATATCGGAGTGAGTTTGGTACTCTGAGGAAAGGAATGAAGATTCTAATTTCTATCATAGACCTTTGCTTATCGTATTTCTTCGAATTTTGCTTATCTATCGTATTTTCATAAATACTTGCATTTTTATCGCTCATTACAAGTGTTGCCATCGCAATGACTATTGTTGGACTCGGATTCGGTATATTCTATTACATATGTGTTATTTTTGCCCCGCAAATACGTGTGATCAATTTAGTTTTCCGTTGGAATGTATTTGTAATATTTTATAATGCTAAATTATGAAATTTGGGAACACAAAATGCAACATATCCAAGGCAATTTTAAAGCTATTAAAGGCAATATAAGCGTTAAATAATTGATTAACTGGAAAGTAGGCATCATAAGTTCCGTTTTGATCATCTTGTTTTCACTGGTAGGCAGTCGATATTGTGGCAATGAAGCGTGTCACCAGTCAAATATTCCTTTGCTTTCGGAAGTATGATCTGGTGCTTTCCCGGTGGATTGATTTAAGGAATTCTTTTCAGGGGCACAACCGGGTCAAAGTTTGATCTAAGATCGACACCCTGAAGAAGATGGCGGAGACAGCCATTGAAACGTCGGTCATAGATCAAACTTTGACCCAGTTCTGCGCCCGAGAAGAATTCCTTAAATCCTTTGCTTTCGTTTGCCGAATTATTCTAAATGTATGGGCCAACTAATATGTGTGTTTCCATAGGTAATGATCCCTCATGTAGCCATAAAAATGTTGGGTAAACCAGTGTGAATTTTAGCTGCATAGCAGCCATCATCAGTGGAGGTAGGGTTGGTGCGCTGGTGATGACTGCTTTGTAGTCATAGGGAAAATTTGGACCTTTGTTATTGTCGTCAGGGAGATGTGGTTCGTTGACGGTTGACTGTGATGGCATGATTCCTAAACCAGTATAACTGCTGTGTTGGTGCACACTTATGCCGCAGCAAACTTCTTCATGTGCCGCAGTTGATTTTGGAATTATAGGCAAGGGATAAATACCGTTTCACCCTTTTCATGGTAATGCCATAGAAACTATATATCTCTCATAAAGAACATTACATTATGCTTTTTCGATTATTTGAAACTAGGGACCTGTGAATCGACAATTTTCTCATGATATAAGAATAGTTTTTAAAACTTTCTCAGTCACATAATGCTTCAGAATATATGATATAAAATCTTAGGTTTTTCTAGAAGTGCTATAGAGCTGAAATTTGGAAGGAAGACAGGCCATGAAGTACAACCTCTGAGAATAATTCGAAACTCCAGAAAAACTTATATTTAAGGGGTGTTTTTGACCCCAATGTTCAATTTTAAATACCCATAAGATAAAACGTACACATCTATTTTTTGACTTACAGGCTTTTACTCTTTTGCAAATTAAAATTAAAAAGAATTTTCCTACAATCTTCGGAAACGGACCGCTTGACAGAAAAATAAATAACGTTTCTTATTCTTCTCCTCACATATCACCTGATTCGAAATAACTCAAGTAATGCATTTAAATGAAATTTATTGGAGAATTTTAAGCTTTTTAACAATATGTTGCCCTGCCAACAACCTGAAAGAGAAGATAGAGCGTGGTTCAATGCATGGGGGGTGAGAGGAGATGCTTGTAATACAAGCATTTAAAAGTGCTTAGAGATAGAGAGTTTTTTATTAACGTTGGAAAGCCATTCCAAAGTTTACAAGCAGTGGCGGTAAAGGATTTGTTGTAAAATTCTGTTCTGTGAAGTGGAGTTAGTAGTTTATCACATCCTCTGGTATTGCAATGGTGAACTGTATTAATGGTGACAAAATTAGATGAAAGATAACAAGGGATGTTGTTATTTAGACTTTGATGCAAGAGGCAGAGGGAGAAGGAGAGAGAGGGAGTGAGAGAGAAGGAGAGAGAGACAGAGGAAGGAAGGCATAGCAGGAGAGAGAGGGGTAGAGAGATAGATAGATAATGGCCTTTATTAGGTTGAGATTGACCCTGGGAAGTCTATTTTTCCAGAGAAGGGAGAATGGGAGAGAGGAAGAGAGAAAAGGAGGAAGAATGTAAATTGCCTTAAATTTGATACTTAATCCTTACTTGACGGGCAATTATGCTAGTAGGAGATAAAGATTTAAATGAAAATCGAGTCTTATAAAAAATGAATTTTTTATTGTAAGTACTCCAACAAATGATTAGGTCACAAATGATTTGTTGTTTTGTTCAAAATGTTTAAATAGTTGACGTACAGAAGGGTCTAAGAAGTAAAATAATAAGAATTTTTTAATATAAATAACCTCATACAGCTGAATGTCAATTTAAATGGTCACTGATTTCTGTACTTATAAAATTTCTCAAAAATGTAATTTATATCGTAATGATTTGAGTCATAAAATGATGTCAGTGTGACATATTATTTACAAAATATATTGCCCAAATATCAGGTATGTGAAATGTTAGGGAAGGTCAGAAAGATGTCGCAATCACTGATATCTACTGTAATCAATTTAAAACATTCATTAATTTGATGAGAAGGGGTGACAATTGAGACAGCAAATCTTGCTTGTTATGTCCGATGCATTGCTATTTTCACCCTTTGCCAGACACTGTATAACCAACCTGCGAATGGGGAATGTGTTTGCTTTCTTCTAATGTAAGCAACTGATTTTGAGAATAACCTCTATAATCACAATCTGTAGCTAAAATGAGATTTGATTTCGAATCGATCTTTTTGAATCAAATCGCCAATCCTGATTTGATTTCATATCAAATGTTGAAGCTTCGCAGGTCCCTACATGAAACCAAAACCAAGTCGCTTCATAACTGGAGCAATGACAAATTTTATCATAGATTTATTTCGTAACCTGGACTAAATAGTTGAATGATTTGAAAAAAGTAAAGTTTTGGTAATAAATTTCCTTATCTGTGAGGGAAAGGAAAGTTTTTTCTTCCATGTTTATTGGTTATGGAGCAGTGATAATGTTTTGCATTGCCTTGTGAAATTTGGTTCAGTGTGCCATGAAGTTTATGGTGTACCGGAAAGTGTGTAGCGAAACTTTAATGGTCGAAGAGCGCTCTTTTAAACCACATACTGTAATGCAACCAATGTCGAAGTCAGGAGCATAACTCTGATTTTGGGTCTTCCACCTATGTAAAAGAATCGTTATATAGTTATTCTTATGTTTTTTATATTTTATATGTAGCTTTTTATTATCTTTAATTTTGAAAAAGTTCTTTCATTTGACTACACATTTACTAGCAGTGTCATATATACCACCAAAAGCTGCATGTATATTGCTACAGATTGACGTCAGTCTCTGACTAATCATTATTATATCCAGTTTGTGTCCATCTTATCTTCTGAAACAGTGTTTCTTGTTAGCCTTGTCCATTAACTTTATTCTAGCAAGAGAAGTTCGTCAATAAATTTTTTATAAGGTTTTGTGGATGTTCTTTGATTTCTTGTTCATTCAATTTAGTGAGTCTTCCATGCATTATTTTCGGGGGCGCCGAATAGCTCGGGGTCCCCATGCACATCGTGGACCTGCACCGCCCGAGTTATGCCCCCGTTTGGCGCATTATCCTGTTGATGTGCGGAACTGTGTGTGTGTGTGTGCACGTGTGGTTGGATGCCTTTTTTTTCCTCCGAGAATTCACATGTCCTTCCATGTTTTTCAATTGACTGTTAGATAATTGGTGGGTTTCTTTCACTTGAAAACATTAAATAAATTAGGGGAAGATTTTTGAAAGGAATTGCGTGGGATTTATATAAAGTAAAAAAGAGAAGCTCAAAATTTCCTATCGTGTTCTACCCTTTGGCCTC
Organism: Tanypteryx hageni; assembly: GCA_028673005.1. Lineage (NCBI taxonomy): Eukaryota > Metazoa > Arthropoda > Insecta > Odonata > Petaluridae > Tanypteryx > Tanypteryx hageni. The sequence continues at coordinate 6,330,272 of CM054119.1, read as the reverse complement.
TTGTATTTTTTAGGGATTCGGCTGTTCGTTTTCCCCGAGACAGCTCCAATTCGTCTCAACCTCTCACTCCCACAACCTTCCACCCTTCCCACCAACATGCCCAACAGCAACAACCCCCAAATGACCTACAGCAACACCAACATGACAAGCACAAACTCATCTACTCAACAAACCCAACCCCCCCTCCCACCCCGGTCAATGGGGGAGGTTACTTGCAGAACAGGACGCGAACGGTGTCCTCATCTTCGTCCGAGTCTTCCGTGTCCGAGGGTCAGATGGGAGGGAGTGGGGGAGCTATGACGTGCCCTTCCAGGCCCTCTCCCCCTCCCTCCCCGTTACGCATTTCCCCTTTGAGGCACCAGGGAGGGACGGGCATTGTAAAGAGGGAATCAGACGGTGGTAGCAAGGGCGGCAGCCGTTCACCGCCTGGGCACATCTCCCCTCCCAGGATACCAGGCGGGATAAGCATCAGTCTAATGCCATGCCGACCTGAAGAGCCACTTTCTGGTTTTTCGAGGATAATCAACTCAAAGCCAAAGATCCTCACGAGTTCAGGGGACAGTACGGGATGTGTCGAATCGAAACAGACGCCAAACAGTCCGCGAGACATTTCCCCCCACAGGGCATCCCCCACTGAGGAATACAACTCTCCCCGACACCACCAACAGATGCCAATGCACCATTGTCTCCCCTCGGAGGAGCGCCACCCAAGTGCTCCATACCTCCCGTATGCTTCCCCACAAAGGGGTCAGTTCGGTTCACCCGAAAACACTCATCCACACTTGCAACATCAGGGGGGGATCAGTCCGTTAGATAACCACAAGATACCCCTACCTCCGCCGCCACCTCCCCCTCCCCCTATCCACCAGGGAGCGCCGAATGTACACCACACCCTATCCTCGCACGCCATACAGCCTCCCGCAACCCCAGCCGCGCACGCACCGAGAGGTAGAGACGGGAAGGAGCTTATTCAATGCCCCACCGCCGGTTGTGACGGGATGGGACATGTTTCTGGGAACTACGCTACGCATAGAAGGCAAGCTAGATAAAAAAATGTCACATTTTGTTGTGTTCTTAATATATCTGTATATATATATATTGATAAATCCCCTGCTTAAATGTGTGTCTGTTTCTCGTGGCGCGTTTTTCGTGTTCGGCCTCATCTCGTGTGATGGAACGCTGCATGACGAACTTGTCTAGATAATTGTTTACGCTCTCTCTCTCTCTCCCTCTATCCACATGCTTCGGTAATACTTCTCTATCTATCTTCTTTATCTGTAATTGGTTGACAGTGGTATTTGCACGATATATATATCAGCACGAGACGTGTTATTTTGACATTATTTTGTCATTCAAGGTAACTTGTCTTACAAGGAGAGGCTACGACCTTTGGGTCACGGATTTTGATGAAAATCGACCGGTTGATTCAACATCGAAAATATGGAGACCCGTGTCTCGGGGTTTTTGTGAATGGACCCTTGGGTTCGATAAATCAGCATAAAAATATGCAAAAATATCTCATGGAACTTAATAGGCTTGATTGTCGAATTTTTGCAAAGAACGGGAATATCTGAACGGTTAACGTGCTTGGTTCCTGCGGCTCATTATTACATGTTCCTGCATTCATTGTCTCAAAATAAAACTTATATAGCATCTTTTTATCAGAGAATATTACTTTTCAAATAACGCTTGGATAATTTGAAAGAAAAACAACTAAAACATTTGCAAACGAAGCCAGCCCTACACTCGAGGAGCCAAGCGCATTATCCGCTCAACTATTCCCATTTTTAGCAATAGTTCAACAATGAAGCCTATTAACTTGCGTACAATGTTTTTGCATATTTTTTAATGTTGATTTTCCGAACACGAGGTCCCATTTACAAAAACCCCGAGACACGGGTCTCCTTAATTTCGATGTAGGATCACCCAGTAGTCTCTTTAATTTTTTGACAGCATTTTTTTGTGTTTTTGTAGGTCCTTTTTAACATGTAATTAATACTGAGACTGCGGCATACATTACGACGAGAAGGAGTTACTCCTTGGGTCTAATTTGTGATAACTATTTGGAGTTATTAACTTTTAAGAGTTTAAGCGATCAAAGGGAAGGATTTTTAAAGAGATTATTAAACTTTTCAGAGGCTGGAAATGAAAACTTTTGAGTTAGAATCATTTAAAAGAACATGGACAGACAAGTGAGCTTGAAGATACCTGTTTATGAACTGCATTGTAGAATTTATAGAATATTTTCTTAGTTATACCTTCCACTATCCCAGAATGTTACAGCCGCATATTGTCATAGAGAAGTGCGAAGCATTCGGAAATGTTACCTTTGAAGAATTTCCAAGTGCTAACTAGAAAGATAAATGGAACCTCGATTATCCAACCTTCAATTATCTGACATTCCATTTTATCGATCATGACGAATATAAGGATTTTTAAGAATGAATATATCCAAAAAAATCATGGGCCTTCAAAAATACAGCTTCTAATATAGCTTCAGTTTGCTATTACGACCAAAAAAACTCACGGATAAGCTCTAAAAATTTTCAAAGCTGATTTTTTAGTGAAGTAACAAATCCCCATCACTCGGTACTTTAAAAAATCTGATGTGGCCACCAAATGAATTTCTCCATACCTGTAATATTTCTAAAAATTCCAAATAGGTTAAATGATACTAGACAAAGATTTCACAAAGAACAGAAATAAACTCAAACCGTAGTCCTCTGATATTGGATAGAGCCCTGAAACTCCAGCAATTAAGAAAATAAAAAGGAGCATTAATAAGACGTAACTAAGCATAAATTGTTTACAGTAGTCGCCGGTAGGTGGTGTGGTGGTGCTAGCTAAAAAATTGGTTTTTAAAATATATACCTAAAAAAAGCATTATATGGAAAAATGTTTTGAACAAACGATATAGAAAATTAAATTTCCTACAACTTTTATTCCGGTACTTTTTTCATTCATCAAATATTAAAGCAAATATTTTTTTAAAATCTGATGTGCCCACCACATGCCTTTCTCCATACCTGTAATATTTCTAAAAATTCCAAATAGGTTACATAATAATAAATATTTTAAGAAACTGCGAGAAAATTTTAGACTTTACAAATAGCAGAAATAAACTCAAACCATAGCCTTCTGATATTGGATATAGCCACAAAGCCCCAACAAGTAAGAAAATAAAAAGGAGCGTTACTAAGACGTAACTAAGCGTCAATTGTTAACAATAGTCGTTGGTAGGTGGCGTGGTGGTGGCAGCTAAAATATAAGATATCTCTTAAATAATGCATTATATGGGGAAATGTTTCAAACAATAGTTGTAGAAATTTTAATTTCCTACAACTTTTATTCCAATACTTTTTTACATTTATCAAATATTAAAGCTAATATTTCAAAATAACGGATAAGTGACAAGAGTTAACACCCACTTCCGATTGAGCGATTTTTACCAAAAACTAATCAGTTCTTGTGACTTTTATAAAAATGTTAAATACAAAATTTCGCATTGACCCAATTGGTAGTTTTTGAGTTAGAGAATCCACAAAAAAGCTGTCACATACACACACACAGGCATCATCGAGAAAATGGTCAAAATGTGTTCAGGGGACCTCAAAACGTGTATTTCTGTTGAAATCTCAGATTCGATTTTTTTCATGGAAACAATACTTTCTCTATACTTTGTGTATGGAGAAAGTAATAACGGATAAGTGACAAGAGTAAACTTCCACTTCCAGTTGACAGATTTTAACCAAAACTAATCAACTCTTGTGGCTTGAACAAAAATGTCAAATATAAAATTTCGTGTTGACCTGATTAATAGTTTTTGAGTTAGAGCACCCACAAAACTCCAATCACATACACTCATTCACGGACGCACACACAGACATCATCGAGAAAATGGTCAAAACGTGTTCAGGGGACCTCAAAACGTGTATTTATGTTGAAATCTCAGATTCGATTTTTCCATGGAAAACCGTTTTATTTGCAGAATTATTATAAATGGCATTTATGTTTGCGGTATAATTTTGTATTTGATGACTGTATTGTGTTTTTGTTGGAATTAGTAATTAACCGAGCTTATAGATATTTGTTCCTGCTTTTTCGTTAGTATTCTAATATTATCTGACATTTCCATTATCCGTCCATCCTTCTCTCCTATTTAGGTCGGACAATTTGGGTTCTATTGTATTTTTTAAAAAAATTATTTAAATTTAAAATTAAAGAAACTGTTTGCGTCAACCCTACTTTCCACTTTTGGGGATTGCTCTTATTAAGGCAACTATTTTTTGTTCAAAAAGTTTTCTTCTCTGACGTACTGTTTACAAAATATAAACTTAATAAAATATTTTAAAAGGGCCCCAATTTTGTTTCTAAGTGGCGGATGAAATTAAAATAGTTTATCTGGGGTCTCGTAGCTGGTAGGATTATAATGGGATTCACCACATTTCTCTGCGACGTACAGTTCTTGAGCTGCAACCCATGACAGACAGACAAATGGACAGACATTTGGGAAATTATCTATACTAGTGGTACCTGCAAAAACTTTGCAAAGTCGGTCAGAAATATGCATGTTTAAAAGTAATAATAGCCCATATTCTCCTTATAAAATTAGACAACTGACATTTTGAATTTCATGTTTGTTTTTATAATTTATATGTGCAATTTTAATTGCCTCTCCCATACGAAAAAGGTCGCATTCCACTATTGAGATAGAGAAAGACGACTTTTTATCTTTTGGTCAATCATTAAAAATGCCCACAGCCCACATGCAGTATACCGAATAATAATATTTTCTGCAATTATTACAATTATTATTACAATCTATCAAATTTGATGTTGCTACGACTATAATTTTGATGTTTCATAAAAAACATGAAGTGAATAATGTAATTCTTTCATCTATTTGAAGGCTTAAATAGAATTTCGAAAAGAAATGCGTGTTTCTGACAAATTTTTCCGTGTAACATCGAAGTATTTCATGAATAACATATTTTGTAGTTTTAGCCGTCGAATAAAGAAGATACGTTGAATATTGGTCCATATTTACGTATTGTAATGAATGAAGGAAATAAACCTTGCGCCTTGAATAATCAAAACTCCTGTGTAAACATATGGGAAAATATAATCATCCCCTGGTGTCAAACCTGGGACATTTCCGTAAACGAAAGTAGTTTTCTTGAGGCCTCCTAGTTGACAGAAACAAAATGGTGTTTAGAGCATTTCTCTATGGCAAACTGTTCAAGATATAAAAGGGGGGATGGATGGACAGACATTTAGTAATTATATATATACAAGATATTATTGCAAGTGAACGCATGGGTGTATGAGAAGTGATCCTTCCTCAAATAACAGATATTTTGGAAACGCAGATGGATCTATTTGTGACCCACGGCAAGTCACCTCCTGCCAATCATTCAAATGGATCGGGAGAAGTGTTGGGATTTATACTTGGTTCATAACTTCTACCCAGTAAGCAATTTTTAATTTTCCGCATTTCTCTTGATGTGACAATTTACGCCCGAGGATGAATTCCCTCCATTGTTTATAATTTTGGCAACTGCATTAATTGATCCGGTCATTTTACTCAAGTTCTCCATTGGTTATTTAGAATCAAAAGCAATTGCAATCATGAAAAAAACATGGATGGACATAATTATCATGTAACCATAAGTATGTTAGTGTACCTTATTTCCTGTTGAGAATGACTGGTATGCATGTATTAAATATTAACTTAAAATGAAACTTAAATGAATAATTAATGAAACCAAATATAATATGCACTAAAAAGTAAACAGTAAATGGAAAATTCACATAATTGGATGCTCCAGAGAGTAAAAATATGTTTGACAAGTAAAAGTTGAATGCCAAAGAAATATCATTGAAGATTTATTCATTAAACATTACACTATACAACTTATATGCCCAAAACTGGATTTATTTTCTGAAATATTCAAATATGTGAATTTTAGATTTATTTTTCCTTTGATAGTTCATTATAAAGCATCAAAATAAATTTATATAAATTTATTTTTGTGTTTTTAATCAAAGAAAAAAGTTGACTTGGCTTTTGCACCACCCCTGTTATAGAACAATGTCAAATAAATCTTTCATTATATGAGGTGCAGCTAGAAAAGATTAAAGAACAATTCTCTGAGGTGTTATTCTAAAAAAAATGTCTTTTTCAACAATATGGCTGGATGAATCAGTGATTAGCATTAGTACCCCATAATGGAGAAAGTGTAAAATTTTTAAAATTGCAACATTTGGGGATTGTTTTAAACTATTATTTTTACATGTGAGAAAAACGAAAATCGCTGCGAAGGTGAAATCTTTAGAATTAATAGAAGATTTGTAATGATGAAATGTCAGTCTGAAAAATGAATGTTTTTTCAAGGTGAGATGAAATGCTTGCAGTATGCAAGCACCAACTACTAGTCATTATATATTGACGTTTCTTACAGAGGAGGAGTAGAATATAGGAGGATACTAATGTTTAGGCACTTCCAGATGAGCTGGAGATTCTAAATTTTTTTCTTAGGTAGAATTTTGTGTGAAACCGACTAAAAAACGAAAATCTTGAAAAAGTTCAACAATGCTGCCGCTAAAAATTCGCAATTGTTTAAACAAATTTTCAAGGTTTATGTATTTCCGAATGTGCTACAGAGCTGAAATTTTTTTTAGAGGTAGGATTTGTAAAAAAACGAAATAGGGATTATACAAATTTTGATATTTTAATTTGTTTGGCAGTTAAAAATTCTTAAAGTTTAAACAAATAGGTAAATGTTTAGATACTGCGGGGCGAGTTAGAAAGCTGAAATTTTAAAGTTATGTAGAGTTTAGTCTATTTAAAGGAATAAACATTTCATTGTATCTATAAAATTCTTATTGCGGCCGTTAAAAATTATTTAAATTTAAACAATTAGATAAATGTTATTTCACTTCTAAATGTGCTATAAATTTAAAATTCGGCATAAATGTGTGGCATTATTAACCCAATGTGGAAAACGTATAGTATTCCTAAAATTGCAAAAATTAGCGATTGTTTTACTCCATTATTGTTCCATAGGGAAAAAACGAAAATCGGTCCGGAGGAGAAATCTTTTGAATTAAAGAAATACCCAGCAACTTTACCAACTTGAATGTTCGTACATTTTACAGTAATTTTTATGATTCCTTCGCTGAACGTTACGTGAAAACATTCTGATGGAGTTCTCACATTTTCTTCCATTCCTGTGGAGCCAGTAAGTTGAGAGATGATATTATGAAGAGAAACTCTTACATTTCATCTCGGTTCCTCTTTTCTCCACCTTGTTATGCCGCCCTTTCCAATGAAATCATTCTCTTCTTCATTCTGTGCATCATCAACGTCAGAGTCGGAAATTTCATTCAGTATCAGTATCATGCGCTGATTCATTTCCAGAAGACCCATCGTCAAAATAAAAAATATCCTCATCAGAAGATTCGTTCAGTAGACGAACAATTTCTTCCATGTTTCCGTTTGACATCTAAAAGGGTGAGCATGAATTTTACATAAATATTTTTATGAGAAAACCAAAATAAACACGTTCAGCATCAATGACTGCATGAAACGTAAATTTAACTTAAAGAAATATTCATACTATCCTTCAACAAAATAAACGGATTAAAAGCTGATTGAAGATGCCAATTTGTATCCAGTATAATTAAAAGCACTCAGATAAAGGATGAAAACCACAGAAGTAGTGCAAAAATTATGCTTACGAGAAAGAAACCACAGACTCCTCAGAAAATCATGCACCGCCTTAAAAAAACGTCTTCACTCAAACACAGTTGCCGCGAAACTGATTTCTCTTAAAGAAAAAGGTTCAGCACATATGGCGTTCCAGCTACTGAGAAAGGGAGGTCACTAGAGCCATTGGGTTAAGAGAACCATCATAAAATGAGAGGCTGGGGTGTAAAATTCATCCCGCGCGAGTACTCGAGGGCTAAGGTTTATGTATTTCTAAATAAGCTACGAAGCTGAAAGTTTTTGTGAAGGTAGAATTTTTAAAATAACTGAATAGGGATTATAGAAATTTTGATATTTTAATTTATTTGGCTTTTAAAAATTCTTCAAATTTAAACAAAAATAAATGTTTAGGTACTTGATGACGAGCTAGGGAGCTGAAAATTTTCACTTATTTAGAGGTTAGTGAAAATGTAAAGTTGTTATTGCGCCCGTCAAATTTTTTTAAAAATTTAAGCAATTAGATAAATATTGTTGTCCTGGATGTGCTACAACATTAAAATTTGGCAGAAATGTGTGGCATTAGTTCCCCACAATGGATATATAATATTCTTATAATTGCAAATTTTAGGGCTTGATTTTACTCCAATATTGTCCCATCAGGAAAGAACGAAAAATGGTGCAGTAATAGTAGTAGTTTATTTGGTGCCGAGGTGCACACTTTTGAATTAAATAAATATTTCTAATAATGAAATTTCCGCTTGAAAAATTAATGTTTTTCAAGGCGGGATGAAAGGCTTGCAGAATGCAAGCACCAACTACTTGTTTATGTATAATCCTGACTTTATCCTCTTACCGAAAGCTTTCCCTGTAAAAGGCAGTCTCAACGAAAATTACTCCATTTCCAAAAGCCTTCCCTATGCCGATTTAGGCAACCCAGATCGGACGGCGTGTTTCCGCGGCTGCATAAGATACAGGATGACATGATTGCCATGAGCATAAGATTCAGGATGCAAAATGAAGTTATCAGCAGAGTGTTCGATCGCGATCGGTGCAATTCTTTATTATAATACTCATCTCTAATGTTTGCTAATAATGCGTAGTTATGCCTGCTCCTACCAAAATTTTTTTCTGTCTCACAAAATGTCCGAACTAGTCCACCAAATGACACATTGAACTCCTAAAAATAATTGCTTGACAATGTAGAGTGTCGTCATACGCATTGAATAATATTCACACAATGGAATATAATAACCGCGTTATCAGTTTCTTGTTAAACAAATAATTAAAATAAGATAAAACTCCTTCAGCCATAAAAATTTTTAATGTTCGTGAACCCAATGCATTTCGCCCACTAAGTGGGCATTTTCAGGGGGTCAGCTCTTGCTACGACAGTGACACGGGGTCAACTGCCCGAGCTTCCGATCACAAACAAATAATTATTGTTGCACAGATGCGCTAATGGGCTAGACATGTATTTTGTGTTAACCAATAGCTCCCGCAAACACGCACGCATAATACTATCACCGGTATTTACTCATTCATTTTTTACTTTCTCCATACATACGTAGTATAGGGGAAAGTATTGTTTTCGCGAAAAAAATCGATTTCGAAATTTCAACGGAAATACACGTTTTGAGTTCCCCTGAACACGTTTTGATCAGTTTCTCGATGATATCTGTTTGTGTGTGTGTGTGTGTGTGACTGCTTTTTTGTAGGTGCTCTAACTCAAAAATTATTAATCAGGTTAATGCGAAATTTTATATTTAACATTTTTATGAAAGTAAGAACAACTGATTAGTTTTTGGTAAAAATCGGTCAACCAGAAGTGGGTGTTTACTCTTGTCACTTATCCGTTATTTTGAGATATTTGATATATTTAAAAACACACTGGAATAAAAGTTGTAGGAAATATAATTTTCTACAACCTTTGTTCGAAACATTTTCCCATATAATGCATTGTTTAAGAGATATATTTTAGCTGCCACCACCACGCCACCTACCGACGACTATTGATAACAATTGATGCTTAGTTACATCTTAGTAACGCTCCTTTTTCTTTTCTTAATTGTTGGAGCTTTGTGGCTATATCCAATATCAGAAGGCTATGGTTTGAGTTTATTTCTGTTCTTTGTAAAGAAAGATTTTCTCTCCGTTTCTTAAAATATTTATTATTATGTAATCTAGTTGGAATTTTTAGAAATATTATAGGTATGGAGAAAGTCATGTGGTGGCCACATCAGATTTTTTTGTTTTTAAGGTGTTTAAATTTTTCATTTAACCTATATCTCATCTTATTTGTTATCATGGTAAATGATTTCCAATGTGTACAGGTCACACTTTGTTTATTGTTTCCTTGGACAACATTTCACTATAATGATGTCATACCATTATGGAAAGAAACATGCTGAGGTATTTCGGTTTCCCAGGTGAAACAGCTGCAGTGCGTCCTTCAATAAACTTTTGTTAGGATATTTTAAAAGTACATGTGAATTCAATGTTCATGTATTTGGTTACGTTCATGGATATTTATCTTTTTGAATAAACCGTTAACCTTTAAATGCTTTGTGGTACAATGTTTGTACCACTGCTGATGGAGCGATTATTCTCTTGTATAAAGTGAGTCACTCCAGACTTTGTTCAGTGCTCTATAGATAATATTAGGATGTCATTCCTTTGAAATATATTTCTAAAAGGTAAACTTGGGATTGAAAAAATAAAAAATGAGTTTTATGACTCGTGATGCCAAAATGTTTACTTCTCTGCTTTCTCCGTCCTCATTTCTCCATGCGCTAGCATTTCTAAGGAAGGTTTTTTCTTTGTTCAGCTGAAGTGGGAATGAAGGAGGGACCAGGAAGTGATAATGTAAGGAAGCAGAGGAAAGGGAATTTATCAACGTCATATACAGACCTACGTATTTAATTTGTTCCGCAAAACCTAACGTAAGTCAAAAATTACATAAGTCGGAAATAACTCTTACACATACGTTCATGTATGTTTAACAAGTTAGAAAAATGCACTCTTGCGTAACAATTTAGGGGCTTTTGGGTATTTATTATAATTCAGTTTTTATAATTTCATAAAAATTATGTTTTTAAAATTTTGATAAACCCTAGATATAAGTTCAGATACACCAAAAACGATTGGGATACATATTTCCCGTATATTGGTATTGCACTCGTTGCCACACTAACAAAAAAATTCCATTAGACATTTTCTTGAAATTGCATTTATAATTTTGTAAAAAGTTGGTATATACATTCAAATACAAATTTAAAAAAAGCACCATAAACACGGTACGTCACACTAACACCAACACAACAAGTGAAAGCAGGAATGCACACTCTCACGCAATGAATCCCAGGCAATGAATCGGCCAGCAATATATATTAATTATTTTATTATAATTATAAGAATATTTATTGACATGTAGTATATTTATAATATAATATGCATCTATTTATTAAATAAATAATGTGCCAATAGTTATGTTAGAACAAATTTTGTAATATGTAAATAGAAAATGTTCCTGGTGGTGAACCTATAAGCAAAGTCAGAAATATGTAAGTCGAGTCACCCGTAAGTCGTGGATTGCCTGTAAATGGGATATCGGTCATCTCTTAATTTAGTTCACTATCATATAGTGAAAACATATCTTTCAACAAAAATCATTGCACGACGTTCTTTATCAAAACTTCTCTTAAAATGTGTTCTTTATTTGAGTGTTTTCTGGTAGTTTAGAATATATGATTATTTGTATGAATATATTTCAATCTCATCAGATTGTGGGATTTAAATCTGGCATTTAAAGATAAATGTAAGTGCATGAAATCCAAAAAAAAGTAATTTTAACGCAGTAACCGGGTTTGCAGTAAGGAATTAACCAGATTTACTGTATCTGCCTAAATGTAAACTGATGTTTTTTGTCAAAATTATCATGAAAAAATCACCCCTCGGCTTAAATGTGAGACAGAAAAAATTTGAGGTTGGGGTTAAGTCTCATAGTCACCAATAGATGGCAGCACATCTCTCATTGCCATCAAGTTCAAATGATAGTGCTATATTTTTCGTAAATATTTGACCTACAATGAATATTAATAAATAAATAATAAGGCTAGAATATTGAAATTATCAGTACCCATGTTCTGTTGCCGTTGTTACCTGTTCTTTCATTTCTAAATGCTATTGGATATTTTCTTTTGTTTCTCATGACTATGCATATGTATCATTAATAATAGTTAGCAATTTGTATTATTTTTCATTAGCCATTAAAATAAGTTCCTATAAGGTTTACTTGGCTATTGTAATTATTGCTGTAACCATTGTAATGTTTGTATTCATGTTAAAACTTCAGTCACAGAATCTATTAAAACTGCATACATTGACTACACAGACGATTATGCAAAATGCAGTGATGGCTTTGGATGCTCAACTGTTTGAATTACGGTAAAACTTTATGTGGAACGTGTATAATCATAAAAATGCAATTTCTTAAGGCAATGCAAATGCTAATTTCATTGGAAATAGACTTGGATTAAAAATTATCTTTGTGTGAAAATGAAGATGAATGAAATTATCGTAACTGAATGTGGAACATTATTCAAAAATGCAAAATTATTAATTGGAGTAATATTTTAAGTGTCAACAACTAAGCCATTTCCCGCTCTATTCTTCGATCTCCAATAATGTATTTTAGGCCGTGCGTGCATGCCCAGCGCACTTCAGCATAAAATCTATGAAATTTACCTTTGTGTCAAAAAACGGTGGAAATTTTTGGGGAGTTGGCTTATATTCGGGCAGATACGGTAATTTAAATAAATAATAAATAAATAAAAAAATTAATTTATCTTTGTGGACATCTATTGACCTTCCCTTGGACCATGGCGTGATCTTGGTCCTTGTAGGGTTAATGCTTGGACTGCATTATAATCCATTTGATTTCAGCCAACGATGTATACATATGATGACGTGATAATTTTACATTAATTTTTTTATCTGGATACGTACTAAAAGGCACGGATGATGACACCATAATCATAACACACAAAATATCCTAATTTTTACATAAATTTTAGTGTAATATATAGGCTGTTGTCTTAATGATGATTATAGTTATTGCTTAAAAAGGGCGATCTGAGACATGAAACTTGAAATTAAAAATTTTGGACGTGAACTGATTGCCAGAGAATTTAGAAATTCCGGATGGATGCCTTAATTTCTGGGAAAATTAAAACTATTATCTTATTTAAATGGGCTATGCGTAGTTCAAATGCTGTCGCTTTGGCTTATTACGAGTGTAGATCTTGGCGTATGGTGATTTTTTAACTACTTGCAGTATGCCCACACCAAAAGCTCGTATTATATAAATGCGTACGTGCATGGAAATTTGATGCATTTTGATCATTGGCACGAGTGGCAAGTTGCTTCATTGATGTCCGAACCCTTAACGAGTCTGGAATCCAAAACATAGAAGGTAATACCGAAATTTCTTTCATCTTTTCTCGATTCCGTGGAACTGCAGTTTGTCGGGATGTCCGAGGGCAGACCGATCGACAGTGCAGGCGCATTCGCAGGAGCTCAAGTGTCCGACACCAGGCTGTGATGGCTCAGGACACGTGACTGGAAATTACTCGTCCCACAGGTCGCTGTCTGGGTGTCCCAGGGCGAACAAGCCAAAGAGCAAACCGAGAGATGGTCAAGACTCTGAGCCTCTAAGGTGAGTTGGTTTGCATTTCATTGGAATTAAATGGACCCTTGACTACACGCATCTACTTGCAAGATGTCATTATTCATTCAAAATGCAGGACTTTGTGAAAATTTTAGTTTGGAAAAAATTTCCATAATCCAGCCATTACTCCGTTATTTCGGCACTTCATTAGATGCAATTGCTATGCTTGCGCTAATTGGTCACAGGTGCAATCTGTACCCGAGAACAATGATGGTGAATTGATTCTCGAGAGATTATGAGTTTGTATGGGTCAACTTATAAAGAAAAATAAACTTGCATGAAGCGTTTGCATGATATGTTTGACAAAATTTCACAGAGCCTTCCGTTTCTAGTGCACAAGATGCTGCTTCATCCACAGCCCCTTGACCTCTGCTAACAACAATGATAATTGCTCGTATGTCCCTTTAAGTTTGGAAGTAGATACAATAAAGATAATGTGGCAAATATGTATTAAAAATACAATTTCTTTAGATTCATTAATTACGTGTTAATGATTCCACTTTTATATTTTTTCTTGCATGTTATGCGCACATGTACATCACCGTTTTGAACTTGGCAAATAATTGATTCATGAAAACTGACGTTAAATGCAAATTCGCGTAGTGCAAGTCCTATTTTCCCGTTAGACGCAATGTTATTATGAGAGTAAGGTTTCCAGTCAATCTAAAAAATTCACTTTTTTATCATAAATAATTTTCTCGTTTCAAAACTATTCCCGTAAATAATGCAGTTTAACAGAAAATAAAAGAAAACGTTACAGCAACATTTCAGCTAATGAAAACCTAGCATCGTAAAGTTAATAAATTCTTTTATCTTAAAAACGCGTTGTTTTTCAGCTAAATCTAAACATGTTGTCATGATGCTTACAATGTTCAGTCGTCTTTGGCGATCAACCGTTTGTATTCTATCCTGCAAGTTATGTTTTCTTACCGTTTAGGCAGGCATTCGAAAGTTGCGGATATTTGCCGAGGAATGAAGTGGAAGGTTATCCTTGCAGGATACAGAATAGAATTTTCCTTTATAAAGGCAGTGTCCGCTTAACATACATCCACCGATACCTACTGTATTGTCCCAAAAGGAAGACAACTTCAAATTTAAGACGACTACAATAAAAGACGAAGTCTGTTCAGGAAAAAACTTGGTAATACCAATTACTTATATAACATACGGTGGTAACTTTGTGCCATCCACTGCCACTGCCAGAATTACAGTAATGCACATTTTTTCATTTCCCAAAGTTTTTATAATGACATTTTTTATGCCATTTTATGTTAACTGTGTAATTGGATGGCATTCAGGTCTCATCTGCATTACTCATTTGGCTCAGAAGGTAATCGTGAATTGTTCGCAATGCAATTACATGCTTCTGGAAATCAATACATACGTCCGTGAAGTCAGAAGGTAAACAAATAGAAGTTCTTCAACGCAGGCAATAACCATTACGACGCATCATCCATACACACCAAGCTTTGAATTTTTGCTGTGAGATGTTTAGTGAGCATGATAATTCATGAACTTGCAGTTTCTTCTTCTAATTCATGAAATCAACCTCATTTGGGTCCACTAAATTATTTCTGTGTTGAGTTAACACCTTGAAGTTTGTGTTTTGCGTGCTTCCACCTTTGCTCATTTGCCTCCATCGCATTATATTTCCTCCCAGCCTCACAATTGTTAGTTTCTTCCGCATAATGCACACCATTAGCTTAAAATTTCTATAAAAACTTTGTCTTATACCTTGGGATACATTCCGTTTTACAGAAGTGCCTTTCTTCTCTACTCGATCTGTAATTTCACTCCTAAGATTTGGGGTAACTTACGAGGTGTGATCAATAAATAACGGGAATTTCAATTTTTATCAAAAAGTTTTTATTTATTCATCAATATTTATATTGTCCCCTTCAAAGTAATCCCCATCAGATATAATGCACTTATGCCAACGTTTTTTCCAATCCTCAAAACATTTGTGGAACGCACTTTTTGGTATATCTTTCAGCTCACTCTGCGATTTTGTCTTTATCTCCTCTATGGTCGCAAAACGTTGGCCTTTCAATGTCTTTTTCATCTTTGGAAACAAAAAAAACTCGCAGGGGACCATATCGGGTGAGTACGGTGGCTGTGGCATCACGACGGTGTTGGTTTTTGCTAAAAATTCACGTATTAGAAGTGAAGTGTGAGCCGGTGCGTTATTGTGGTGCAAAATCCACAAGTTGTTTTTCCAAAATTCTGATCGTTTTTTCAAATTGACTCACGCAAATTACGTAAAAGGTAATACTCCTTATTGACTGTGCAGCCTGGCGGTAAGAATTCGTAGTGAACAATGCCATGGTAATCGAAGAAAACGGTAAGAACCTTGACATTTGAATGAACCTGGTGTGCTTTTTTGGGTCTTGGCTCTTAAGAAATCTTCCATTGGGATGATTGAGCCTTTGTTTCAATGTTGTAGCCATACACCCATGTTTCGTCACCTGTTATGACGCGTTTCAATAATTCTGGATCGTCTGCAACTTGAGCTAACATTTCTTCAGCGATGTTTTTGCGGTTCTGCTTTTGTTGAAAATTCAACAATTTTGGAACAAATTTGGCTGCCACTCGTTTCATGCCCAAAACTTTAGTAAAAATTGCTTTACATGAGCTGTATGAGATATCCACTTCCTCAGCGACCTCCCTTATAGTAATTCTTCGATTACTAAGCTCAATGTCTTTAATTTTTTTCACATTTTCATCAGTTGTTGATGTGCTAGGACGTCCAGCTCTCTTCTCGTCTTCAACCTCTTCACGGCCTTCTTGGAAATGTTTGTACCTTTCATAAACCCTTGTTTGCGACATAGCATCCTCGCCGAAAGCCTTCTCCAACATTTTAACCACTTCACTGCACTTTATTCCACTTTTAACGCAAAATTTAATGCAAATTCTTTGTTCCGTCATTTTAACAATTAAAAAATCGCCGAACACACTAAAATGGGTCTTACTTAATTGCTTGTCAGAAACAAACTACACGTCAATATGACTAAAAATTTAGATATACATTATAGACGGTGCTGCCATTGATAGGAAAAAAGATGAACTCGATTGAAAAGAAATTGAGCGCGAAATTTAAAAATTCCCGTTACTTTTTGATCACACCTCGTATTTAAAACTGCTAAAAATTATAACTAGTCCTCACTTCACGTCAAAACCTCACGTAAAGGTATGCCTCGCAATATGCTGTTTCATGATACACTTTTTTCCGGTTTTATGCTCATTACACTTTCTGACTCTACCTCTCGATACGTTCGCTTGATTCAGACATACGCTTTTGCAATACTCATGCAACAAAGAGCCCTTCTCTGCCCAATCAAAAGGTCTCAACACGAGCAATGAAAAAGAACTTTGTTTCATTATATACAAACTACTTTCAAATTGTTTTCTTATTCATTTCATGCGTATACAATATTGCACTGGAGAAGTAATGTGATTGACGAGTTTCTTTTATATGTCCAAGGTAGTGTTTTGCTGAACTACAGCCAGTTTTCAGTCCGAGCTCGTGGTGGTGACACATTGAATTTGTGCTCAAGTTTTTACTCTTATAAGTTAGAATTGTCACAAGCAAAAAAATCAAAGTGAAATATTTCTCTTAATTAATTAATTAATTAAATTGGATATAATAAAACGTTTTGAAAGTGGACAAGGGCACGCTGCTATAGCTCCGTTGACTGTGAGAACTATTTGCAGAACTGCTGGAAAAATTAAAAAGTATGCTTCTTTAACATCAACTCTGCCGGGGAGGCATAATCGAAGTGAAACACTGATAGAAATGGATCGTTTGCTCAACATATGGATCGAGGAACAAAATATTACACCCGGTTTGTGTGTTTGGCAGAAGATGGCAGCACAGTGTAATTTGCATCTTATATTGTAGTGATGTTGCCTAAAAATTATGTAGGGCAAATGGTATGTAAAGATACTTTAAGCCACCAATCTAAGGGATTGAAAGTCTTTGTGTATTGCGTTGAATGTAATTTATACTTTGATGATAATTAGAGTATTGTGTAAAATATGTATGTGATATACTATAACGCGTGCTCTCTCTTTTCCCCTCTTACCTTTTACATGGTTTTCAATGGGATTTTTGAATTAGTTTAGCACGATTTCGCACAACAAGACCCTTTTTAGGAACCAATCTCTCGTGTCTACCCATGATTTGAATTCATTTAGGAAGCAATATGCTGTGGTTTTTAGGAATGCAACTCAAGTGTTTGTACCAATTGCATGCTCTCAAAGAGCTCCTAATCCTCAAACTGCAGGTATACTTGTCATCTGCTCCGGTCTCGCCAATCAAAAAGTAACAAAGATGTTTTAAATTGTGACAAGACGTGCAAAACCATTTTCTATCAAATTTCCTACCAAACTGATTGCTAGTTCCAACGTAGGTTTGTCAACACACTCCTTCCACAGCAGCTACCCGGTGGAATACCTATCATTTGCACACTGCAAACTTCAAGAATATGAATAAATGTGTTGTATTAATAAATTTAATGCGATATATTGTGTATGTGTATAATTGTGTTTTCGTGGGCGTAGAAACTGGTTGGCATGTTTTCTGTGCATCGTTTAAATCTTTGTACTTGATTTTTAGACTATCCGTAACTTTTTGTCAACATTTTTGGAAAAAAAACCTTGTCTTCCTTTCAAGTATGGCTTCCAATTAACTGGAATTTTTGGTAACCGGGTTTTCAGTTAAAGATCATCAGCTAACTGGTGATTAACCGGTAAAAATAAAAACTCCATTAATTTTTAGACATGTTTATTTAAATAAATTTCAAAGGAATAAAAGAAAAAGTGCTTAGTTTTTGCTGCAAATAAATTTTTTTAAAGAAATTGAAGCTTATTCATTGTTTGGTATAACAAAATTTTAAACAAAATATTTACAAGAAAAACAAGTTATTTTATATGATTTACAAATAAAACTTTATAAATAAACGGCAGTCAGTGTTTTGTATGTACAAAAAAACTATTGTTCATACAAAAGCACAAAATAATACAAGAAAAAATATTTATTGATGTTTTAAAAAATAATATTTCAGGAATACGAGAGCATAAAGTGTTTCGTATTTTACAGAGCTACGAATGTTTGTCGAAAAGTTATTGGCCACAGAAAAAACTCGTTCACTTGCTGTAGAAGTAGGCTGAACACTGAATACGCCACCACTAACCTGCCAGTCCCGTGATGTACCAAAAAACAAATAAACAACTTTAAAAATAGTTTTTTAATGTTTCCCTAAAAATCCATTCCAACAGTTCATAAATCCTGGTGTTTTTAATTACTTTCTTTGGGAAATAACAGGCCTGAAGGGGGTCCTCTAAGAATACCTATTTATTCCAACAAATTCTTTTCACTCGGTTTTTTGAAGGCAATCATTTTTCCTCTCTTAAAAAAATTTGGTTAATCAGACAATTAACCGGTCAACAAACAGTAAGAAAATCCAAAAATAACTGGTTAACTGGGTTCAGTAAGAACTGGTTTGGAAGCTCTACTCTCAGGCTAATATGGTATGTGCTCTCACTGACGTGGCGAATGTTGTACTGTCTCCAATTAAATTTTCTAATCAGTGCCTCGCAGACCACGTGAGAGTCGGTCGTATGCAAAGCATATTGTGTTTACCCTGGTAACTTTGGGTACTTCAACTAGTAAGTGATAAAATGTAGTTGAGAAATTTGAACGATTTAACTGATTGGATTGTTTTTGTTGCGTGCAACAGGTGCCCAATACCAGGATGTGATGGATCCGGCCATGCCACTGGGAAGTTCCTCTCACATCGAAGGTAAAGTGCTCCATTCGATTATGTCAGTCCATTTTATCTACTGAAATAGTCATGCTCAACCTTTAAACCTTTCCAGTCCAATGTCGACATACATGTAGTCAACATTCCTATTTTGCTCCCACGGTCATATGTCAACGTACTATCAACACAATTTTTTTCATTCGTGGGAGGTCAAATGTTGACTATGTATTGCTGCATGAAGATTATCATGGCGTGAGATGAGCAAGTGGGTGGTCCTTCTTGTAGAAAAAAAAAACGTTTTAACATCTTGGTAGAAGAGGACGTGGAAATTATAAATGGGATTATTGATTGTATTGTTTGCAGTAATAGGAAAGTAAAAGTAAGGAGAGAAGAGACATCTATTGTAGGATGTACCCCGGAAAATCATACATTGAAAGATTTTAAAATAAATTAGTATTTCTGTATTTGAACACTTTTCTTCTGATTTTACACCTATGCCAATGAAATTTGAAAAAAGTTCCCACACATGTTTTATTGCATCTATGCCCCAAGTGCCGATGACCTGGTGACAATCGTTTTTTAAATCGCTCTGATCAGAAAGGGTTAAGATATTATGTCCCATTCTTCCATTGCACCATGCGCCATTTAATTCTCATCACGGAATAAGCGTTTAAAGTGGGAAACAAAAATAAAATATTGGAGCGCTATGGTTAATTACAATAAAAAACCAAAAAGGAAAAACCTCCTTAGGACCATAAGAATTAAAAAATAATTACACAAATACGCACCAGTTTAGGGGAAATTACTTAGTTATCTTTACGATTGCCCTGCTGTGGATGGAATCATTGATTCCGAAATGTGTATCTAGGCATTCTTTTTAAAAAAATAAGTACACTTTTGGTTTATTTGCTTGCGTGATTCGTGCACGTGTAAACAAGGGTCTCTGGCATGGAGTAGTTCCCCTAATACCAAAGTATGTGAGACTGTGTGAGTGTTCGGTCCCTGGCATGGACTTATTTCCCCTAAACTGGTGTTTATTTGTGTACTTCGTTTTCAGTTTTTATGGCTGTAGGGAGGTTTCTCCTTTTTTATTTTAGCATAAAGTAGAATCTGAGTTTAACGTTTGCCTGGGGGACAAGCTTTCATACGTTAAATTGAGGAAATCGTTAAATCGACATTGGATAAAATTGAAATGCAAATCACTTTCTCACTTTTTATTTAACAAATCAAACAATATATCGAAATAATACACACATTTGTTTGAATATTTTTACAGTAAATTTCAAAATTAGGTATTTATCAATAATTACCAATTTTATTATAAAATATATAATCGAATCTGTAGTGGAAGAATAAAATTTTTACCACTTAATTCTTATGTTAAGACTTCAAGTTGCTACAAATTTTCTTCTCTTCCTCAACTTATTCCTTGCTCTATGAACCCCCGTCTTTGTTTTCTCTTTCTCGGCCACGTTACAAATTTCTTTGATGGTTAACGCTGTTGTTGTTATAACATCATCATCACAATTTATAAAGTCATTAAATATTATTTCTGTATCATGCAGCATTTCCTGGCAATCACTGGTGATGGTATCTGGCTGGAAATGAATACCACCTGACACACTATTTTACATTAAAATAACTACAAAACCAAGTTTCATACACAATTGTCATACTACACGACAAAAAAAAATTCCAGTGATCACAAACACGAGGTATGGATTTCATGTAGGAGCCAGAATTTCATCCACCGAATCTTATATTACCGTAATCGTCATCGGCAAACTTTTTGGCAGGTTTTTATTGGTTGGCTGGCCACCCAATCAGAGATCGGGACATTATTGCTTATATACCTTGGTCACATTATATGTTTACCAAAAAAGAATGATTAATTGTACGTGTTCTTATTTGAAAGATTATTAAAACAATACATTCATATTAGTTTATAGCTTTGTATTGAATTTTGGGAAGCTTATATCTCGACCAGTGTTTGGGCTATTTTTGCTATCCATAATTTGTAAAAATGCAGAATACTAATGTTGTGTACGCACGAGCCCCTTGACGATATTATGTCATTTTGTTTGTTTACTTTTTCTGTTCTGTTTACGAAGCAAGAAGTTGAAAATAACTTAGCTAGGTCAGTTGATTTTATTTATCTCATCACTTGGAAAATTAAATTAAACATCCAAAATCCCCATACAGGTTAATAGCAAATAAGAAAGAAAAAGCTGTTGATAATTTGTTCAAACTGCTATTAAAATACTGGATTTTCCTGGGCACCACCAGGCGCTTCATTGTAACATCTTCTATAAATTAAAATGTCTACTAAAATGAATTACTTTTTAAAATCAAAATCAACTTAATCTTTAAACGCCAAATGTGCCCGTATGGGCACACAAAATGCAATAGCTCACGGACATATATTTTTCATAATATTCTTTCGGCATGTTTCTTTCCCCTACCAAACAAAAGTATGCAATTCTTTATTATTTTTACAATTAAATGCTTTTTATTTGGACGTTTCAGTATTAATAATTCATGAGATACGTCATTTTTCCATAAAATGGACAAAAATTCTCCAAAATAAATCTGGCTTTTAAAAGTTAATGTGATAACAAAGCATCACAGGCTACCTCATGTGGCTAAAATGTCAAATTGAGAAACACTAAATCAGGGAAAAGATCGCATTATTTACATGGCATTTTGCAGGGGAGACAAAATGTATACTAAATGCAGGAAAATGGGAAAACATTAAATGAGGGAAAACGTTAAATGAGGAAAAACGTTAAATGAGGGAAAATGTTAAATGGGATTCCTCTGTATAAAATAACTTGTGTCAGAACCCGTCATTTTGTTGGGATAGATCTTTTGGGAAATATCAGCAAAACATTTCCATTAATTCTGTCTAAATAAAATTATTAAATAGAATTTAACTTAGTTGAACAGAAAACAGGATATTTAAAATTAAGCAAATTTCAAAAAAAGACAAAATAATGAAACCATATTTTTGTATATGAATCGAAAATATATTTTAATTGTGTTTTACAATTTTAAATGTTATTGTGAGTTACTTAATAGCTTTTCACTCTCTTTACACTGGAAAAATTGAAACAAAAATTGAATACCTTTCAGCCTGTGTTTCTCGCAAATTCAACAAACAACAAACAAAAAAGTGCCTATTTAGTCCACAGACTGGCCCAAGTAGTCCCATTTCTGCATTAATATGTAAATAAAGCATTTAATACAGATACATAAACCTGGCCTTTTTATGATTATTTGCTAGGGAAATTGTCCGTCAAATATGATGGGTGTGCGTGGATTAAGTATTTAAGTATTAAATATAAGGCATTTCCCATTTTTCCTCTCTACCATTCTCTCTCCTTTGTAAAATAGACTTCCTAGTCTCAATCTCACCCTAATAAAAACCATTATTTATCTATCTATCTCTTACTCTCTCCCTCTCTCTCTTCTCTCTCACTCCCCTTCTCTCTTTCCTCTCTCGCTCCCTCTTTCTCCTCCTGTCTCTCTCCTTTTTCTTCCTCTCTCTCTCCTGTTAAAACATTCAAAGCACCCTTTCCTTACGTACATAGTATAAGAATTGAGGCAATAATAAAATCTCAAGGTTTAACATTGACATGGTCAGCAAGGCAATATATCGTTAAAAAGCTTACATTTTTCCAATAAATGCGATTTAAACGTATTACTTGAGCGATTTCCAATCATAGGCAAAATGTAACGACAAGAATAAGATACGTTGTTTATTTTTTTTTAAACTATCTGGATTTGAAGATCATAGGTCAATTATTTCTAATTTTAATTTGCAAAAGAGTGAAAGCCTGTAAGTCAAAAAATCGATTTTTATGGGTTATGAGAAACAGAAGTTATCTACTGGAGTCGAACCCAGATCTTTTTTGGAGACTTTTTTTTCGTAAATGACTTTTACTATAAATGCGAAACATTCCTACAAAATTCCAATCGTCTACCTACACGGAAACTTTGTTAAAAATAGCATTACAACCAGTCGTAAATAGTTCATATTAGTCGAGCATGACTGGATTTCTTTGCTCATTATTTAAAGATCTTACTCATTGATTAATCCTCTTTTGCAGTGCATCAGGTTGTCCGATAGCCAATAGGAACAAGCTCCGAGTGATGGAGAATGGCGGCGGGGGTGGATCTTCCTCTGCATCCTCCTCTTCTTCTTCATCCAACACGCCATCGTCAACTCCATCTGGTGCCGCTCTCCACCACCACCACCACCATCCTCTCCATCACCACCTTCAGGTAAGGAATGCGAACAAATGCCTCCAATGTCACATTTTACATTATGCCCAGTTTTGCCTGTCGAGGTTTTGAATATCCATGGTTAATAAATTGTACATCATTTCACTAACAGCTGCATACAGTGTTGGGTATTCATTTATGCTGGGTGAGGCTAATTGGCTAGTTTTTGCTAATACAGGCAGTCCTCACTTAATGTGGTAGGTATGTTCCGTAAAAGTACCCCACACAGTTATTGACCGCTAACAGTGCATCACTTTCTAGAAGAAACCCCCTCTTCAGGACAAAAAAGAGAGTTCAAGTGCGTTGTTTGCATAGAAAGGAGACATTCCACCACCATAGGAACTCCCAGGAAATCCTGCTCAGTCATGCAATGTTAAATAGAATTAACTCCTTGACTGTAAAATTCAAAATTAGAGATACAATGAAAAAGGGGGAGGAAAGGAAGGAAAATGCAAAAGACAATAAAATTATAAACTTACTGGTTTAGGGGTTGTTACTCAATGCCAGCGACCTGATGTCACTCACACATTCACTCACTCAATCGCACAAGCACTAATCCTAAAGGTGGAAAGGAAACGGGACCAGGTTTGCGAGAAATTACTCTGCGCCAGGGACCCAAAAAAAATCACACCGTTGCTAGAAGGTTTGTGAGTCAGTACGACCGCAACAGGGACCTACTAAGCAACCACAAACACATGCACACGTACACGCCAAGAGGTAAAGGAAAAAAGGGGGGAAGGAAAGGGGAAATAATACTAGGTTTACGGGAGATTAAACCATGCCAGGGACCTAGTATCGCACACAACGGCCTGTAGGTTTATGTGCCTTCCGGCAACGACAGGGACCTAACAGATGGAACAATCATGCACACAAGATCTCTAAAGATGAGGTAAACATACTAAATATGTATTTCGAGAGCAATGCTCTCATCACCAGTAGCTGATGTGTAATGAGGGGTGGGAGTGTTGTAGGCTGTATTTATATGTTTATGTGCTGAAGTAAAAGGGAGGGAAAGAGGTTCAGCCTTTACAACGTACAGAGGTGAAAGGGGGATCGGGCCGCAGTCGTTATTCATAACGGAATTTCTGTTTATGTGTATGCTTTCGTATGCGTCTAACATCAGCTACTGATGATGAGAGCATTGCTCTCGAAATATGTATTTAGTACGTTTGCCTCATCTTTAGAGATCTTGTGTGCGTGTATTCGAGTGCGTGATTGTTTCGTCTGTTAGGTCCCTGTCGTTGCCGGAAAGCACATAAACCTACAGGCCGCTGGGTGCGATACTAGATCCCTGGCATTGTTTAATCTCCCGTAAACCTAGTATTATTTCCCCGTTCCTTTCCCCTTTATTTTCCCCGCCTTTACCTCTTGGCGTGTGCGTGTGTTTGTGGTTGCTTAGTAGGCCCCTGTCGCGGTCCTACAGACTCACAAACCTTCTAGCAACAGTGTGATTTTTTTTGGGTCCCTGGCGCAGAGTAATTTCTTGCAAACCTGGTCCCGTCTCCTTTCCACCTTTAGGATTAGTGCATGTGCGATTGAGTGAGTGAATGTGTGAGTGACATCAGGTCCCTGGCATGGAGTAACAACCCCTAAACCTGTAAGTTTACAATTTTTATTGTCTTTTGCCTTTTCCTGCTTTTCCTTCCCCCTTTTCGTAGTGTGTCTCTAATTTTGAATTTTACGGTTAAGGAGTTAATTCTATTTAACATCAATTTTACCGTAGTATCCATCTTTACTTATTTAACAGTCGTGCAATGAATGCCATCACTGCACAGTCAATTAACTGGCAAAAATCTACGACAATGGGATAGTTAATTATCGAGTTAAAGCGTCCACAAAATTCCTATCCGAAAGATGGGGGAATTCTCATATTTTATCTCGGAAACTATAAGTCATAATTATGTGGTCTTGTGGACTTCTTTGTGCTAAATGTTTTCCTCTATTCAAATAATTTTTTTAATCAATACCTTACAGATCATATAAGAGCTAGGGAGAGAAAAGTTTGATATTTCATTGTTGCTTGACAGATGCCATTTAACGAGATACAAGTATATGTTTGTTAAAGTAATTATATCTGTAGTGGAAGTTCTAATTGTCCAATACAGTTCAAAATCAAAATTGGGCGATAAATTTTAATAACAATCACTCATAATTAATTAAAATTCATCCAGCAGTTTAGGAGATGAAAGTTACGACAGACAGATGGAGAAGACGTGCCCATAAGGCAATCCGCTACTACCCCTTCGCTGGTAAAGAACGCCTAAAAACCATTGTCCCAGTTACCTATAAATGCATCCAAATTGTTGATTTATTTATTAAACAAAGTTTTTTACGGCAGACCTAATAATTAATCAGCCGAGGCACCCAGTTAGATATATACTGACATTAACCCTGACCATCGCCAATCATGTGTTGAGTCAGGACAGTAACCCCTTACAATTAGCAAGTGATTCTAGCACATGTTATTAGCGATCGTTTGCTAATTCTTTTATTTTTTCGTTTCTTTAGCATCACCACCATCATCAGGCTGGCTCCCTGAACGTGCACCACCAGCACCAACTGCAGCATCCGCTTCATCACCATCACAAACCAGCCAACATCAAATATGAGCCGACTTCGGGAAACCCGCCTATGGTCATGGGACCAGGTAATTCAGGATTGAAGGATAATCTGTTACATTCTTGGACATGCCAAAGTTATATCCTGCAGTAAAAGCCTTGTTGAAAACTCCAATTGTTGCCTCATTTGCGAATCCAGTGCTTATAGATGGGAGATATTCATCGAAATTCGCTTTTCGACTGGGGTACACAATTTCGTTTCTGTTAAATCACAACCGGTAAGTTGTTGGTTTTATTTCCAATCACATTTTTGCATTAAATTGTCCAGAGCGATTGGTTTAGAAAATCACTTCAGTAAATTTAATGTACATATTAAATTTTCAAAGCATAACAATAACCGTGTAATTAATATCTATTTTCTAAGATTTGCTAAATATTTACAGTAAGTCCTGGATTTGTTTTTGGTTTTTATGTTACACTATTGACTAAACGCCAGCCTAAGGTTAACATTTTGAACTATTCTGAATGCGACCAAAACCAGTTTATTCGCAGCTTTCATTTGAATTTCAATTGGACGAAAATTGAATTGAAAACCTACATTTAAATGAGTTGTCAGAGTAAAATAACAAGTTTACAAAATTTAAAAATCAAAACAGTTTCTCACTGAGCAATTATTTGTGCTGCAATGCTGGAAACTTTGAAAAGTTAAGCTGTCAACTTTTTCATTTTAAAAAAATATTATAGTGCAGTGGTCTTCAAAGTTCAAGAGGCTGTGGAGCCCTTTTACGTAGTCGTAGTCTTTATAGGATTGACATAAAATATATAACAGATGTTGATGCCTGTCGCATCAAAATCACTTCATTCGCAGCACCGAATTGCATTCTTGACATTTAACCTTTATGCACAAGATCTGAATGCCTGTCCATAGGTTCCCGTTGCCGAATTCATTTTGCTGTATTTAAAATTTTTTTTTCATTTTCTGAAAAAATGAAGTATCTGTTGGTGATAAAATGTTCTAATGAAAAGCATTTTAAAATCAAAATAATGAAGAATTACGTGTTTCTGTTTTTTTAGAAACATCAAAAAATATTATTACTGGTATCCCCTGATTTATGCATGAGTTGCATTCCTGGATGTCGTTACATAAAGCAAAAATGCGTAAATCTGTATTAATGAAATTGAAGTTGTCTTTCAGTTTGTTTGTTGCCGCATCACGCAAAAACAGCTGATCGAATTTTCATGAAACTTGCCGGGTATTTTTAGGATGGTCCAACTTAAAATATAGGCTATGTAGCGTAGGCAAAAAAATTTTTGGTGGAGGAGTTTGGGGGAGGGAGAATACTTTTTGAAGAAAACCGTAGTTTGTGGCATATCATTTGATTGGTTTTTGAATCCAAAAATGTAACTTTCTTATACACTTTGTTACTTTGTCTGACCAATGTGTGAGATCAAGACTCGGGCAGAAGTCGGGGCCGGGTGGCAGAGTGGGGGATGACCACGCGTTAGCTTGCTGTGGCTCAGGGCTCAGTCTTCATCCAACCTCCGTACTGGACCAACTATTGCTCTCTTAACTGTCAGTTTCCCCATGACGATTAATAAGGCACAGGGGCAGATGCTCCGAATAACAGGTGTTGACTTACGATCAACCTGCTTGTCACACGGGCAGCTTTATGTGGCTTGCTCGAGGGTGAGTAGCCCCAGGGATCTGTTTGTTTGGGCCCCCAATGAAAAGATCAAAAATATCGTGTACAAAGAAACATTGAACTAATGTGAACTACGTAACATCCTGGGCAACGCCGGGTAACATAGCTAGTGGAAAATATATTTCCCACAGAAAATACTGTAATAAGCATTGTTTATATTCCTGAGCAGAGGTCTTCTACATCTAAAAGTCTTTAAATTTGATTTAATGAGCATTTTAACCGTTCAAGTATGTATGACGACATATGGCATCTTATGCAGCATCCACTTTTACAATTCCTTAATTTTTTGTGTGTTGAGTTTCTGCCAAAAATAACAGGTGTCTCGAAGCTCCTTTGATCAGTGTACCATCCAATACAAATATATTCTCCTCACCCAACTCAATGAATATTTCTGCAAGGGTTTTATCCCGCAGAGTTGTCAACCGCCAACAGTACTTCACTTTCTAGAAGAAACCCCCTCTTCAAGACAAAAAAGAGTGGGTTTCTTGTGCGTTGTTTGCATAGAAAGGACACATTACCAGCTCATTCCCAGCTTCCCGCAAGGGTGGGGACACTTTTAGAAATTGTGGGACCTTGAATGAATACGCTGCGCCAGCGGGTAGGCACGCGCACATGCCTGTGTCGGCAGTCTCGTAAGTGTTAAACACAATATTTTTAGTGAATGAAAGTTAAAACTCCAGCCAAAAACAAGCGGTATTAGCTAATACCATCTTTGAATACAATATTTTTAATCGTGTTGCTTTCTTCAGGATTTTTTGCACCGGTTATGTCAATAATAATGCAGTACATACTATGGCACCGCATTAGTGCTACGTATAACTGACCATGGCTAAATATCGGCTTCTCTTCTTTGTTGCCGGTTTTGTTGTGTCCTTTGATGTTCAGCCTGCCAGTTGTCTTCTATTGTAGAACAATTATGCCAATATTCATGATTATTAGTTCATTCAACTTCACGATTATTTTCATTTAATCTGCGATTATGGTGATATTCACGCTGATTTGCCCAAACATTTTCATTTGCGCGACGATTGTGTTCTTCTTCGCATAAAACTTCCAGGTGTTGCTGGCAAAATCTCTGTTGTGTATTCATGGCACTTACTAATAAAAGGGTCACATTGTCTCTAAAAGGTTATGAATCATGCCCCCCCCCCTTACTTTTCTTACGAATATTTTGGCCAAAAAGGGGGGGACTATATTCGGACTAATACGGTATTTAATTGTTGCTTGACAGATGCCATTTAACGAGATACGAGTGTAACTACATTAAATTGACTAGGGAGAAGCCCTTTGAAATTCAACTGGAAAGTTTCTTTAATGAAATTTCTGGAAAAGATGCGACACAAAGCTTTTATCCGAGTCAGTGGCTCCCTAATCACCGGCGACAATGCGAATCACTAACAATGCATCAAATTCTCGCCTTAAAAAGTGACGTTGATCGATTCGACGCGTATTAAAAAATTTGATGGCAGGAAAACAAACTTTCGTTCTTTTAGGTCTTCGTAGTTTCAAGCCTTGAACTCCTGCCATGTTTCTAAATAATTTTAATACGTGGGTGGTTAATGTTCTACATTCAAATGTATTCCTTCTCATAAATAATGCAACGAATGTTGTTTACATTTGTTGCTATGAGAATCATTTCCCTCTCCTTCCTTCCTTCTCTCTCTTTCTCTCTCATATTAAAAGCATTCAAAGCACGCTTTCGCCCATAAGTATTGAAATAACAATAGGATTTCGAGGTTTAACAATGTAATGGGTTGGCAAGGCAACGTCCCGTTAAAATGGAAAGAAATCCCCGAAATATTTTAATTAAACGTTTAACATGAGGAATTTCGAACTGTAGGTGGAAAAAGATGAACAGAATAAGAAACTTTATAGTTTTTTTTCTTTGAAATAGTTTAGATCCAAAGATCATAGGTTAATTATTTCTAATTTAGATCTCAAAAAGAATAAAAGCCTGCGAGTCAAAAAGTCTGTTTTTATGTTTTATTTTATGGGAAAAGGAAATGACTTCCTTGGAGTCGAACCCAGTGTCATTTTACGAGATTTTTTCGTCAACACCTTAAAATATGCGAATGTAGCATTCCTGCCAAATTTCCAAAATATATGTCCATTTTTATCGAGTTATTTGCATTTTTATAGCGTGACAGAGGGATCTTCAAAGGGACAGACGTAGCCTTTTATAGATTTTAGATTATGTAAAGTGGAAGTTCTAATTGATGGTTTGATTCATTTCAAAATCTCAGTTAGATGATAAGTTTTATTAACATTCACTCGTACTTAATTAGAATTCATCTGGCGGTTTAGGAGATGAATGTTATGATGGACGGACCAGGTGGCCGTAAGATGTTCCGCTATTACAGCTTCGCTGGCAAAGAATGCCTAATAAAATATATTAATGTTACATACTGTGCACATAACGAATCGCGTTATTCCAAATACATAACACATATGCCGAAAAATGGTGGTAAAAATAACATCGCAAATATGCAAAAATGCGTAAGCCAGACACGAATAAATTGAGGGATCACTGTATTGCAAAAATTTCACTCGCCTTAGCCAACTATTATTGTAGTTGGATGACTGAATAAGACGGCTCTCAAAACGCAGATGCCCAAAGGAAAGAAGAAAGTAAAGGGAGATCATTACGAGGTTGGATCTTCCTCACAGAATTATGGTTACAGCTTCTCGAGTGTGTAAGCAGGTCTGAGAGCTTAGGCCTAGTTATATTAAATGTCTGTTTACTGTGTTATTCTTAAGTCTCTCTCCTTCCCTGAGCCTCTGACCTTTGGCATTCTTGCTTCAGTCTGCAATGAGGTAATTCTTTTGGTATGTCATGTTTTCCCAAGCTCCAAACTCCCCATCACATACGTCATCTGTGAGCGTGCCATTTAAGGCCCATTCGGCAGTTAGGAAACACATTTTACAGCACGTTCTGGTCCCATTTTGCACATAAAGTTTAATGTCGTGGTTTGTTGCTTAAGACATAAGTTGCTCCTGCAATAGTTTGATGCCTGTCTCTTCTAAGGTGGTAACCCTGTGGCTAATCCCCTTCATGGTGGCTCCCCTGCCTCTCCTGTCACTGCAGTTGCCGCGGTAGCAGCAGCCGCGGCAGCAGCTGCCGCAGCAGCAGCGCATTCCAGTGGCCGGAAGGGAAAGTACGGAGAAGAAATCCACCCGTACAACAAGGCACATCCGACAGGTATGTTGCAATAGAGTGACACACGTAATACAAACACAAACAGGAGAGACAACATAAATACATACATATATATATATATACACACACACACACAATTTCTTGTAAAAGAAAAGTATTGAATATGTTTCATAAACGGACTGAGCAGTTATTGCCATTTACCATATCTGCCCGAATATGGTGAATATTTATTGTTTATATGCATGTTAAAACCTCAGTCATTGAATCTATTAAAATAACGTGCATTGACTATGCAGATGATTATGCAAAATGCGATGACAGCTTTTGATGCTCAACTGTTTGAATTATGGTAAAACTTTGAAGTTATATACCATGTACTATATATCTGTTATGGTAAAGGTATGCAATTGGGAAATGTGTGCATTTACCAGTAAATGTGCACATTTACCACGAAGCTCTGTAAATGTAATTTTGAGTTTCCAGAAATACGTATTATATGTACATTTCCTGGTAAATGTGCACTATCACCGATGTGCCTTGGTAAATGTGGAAATAAGAATGAGAAATGCTACACTTTAATAATTACGTTAATTTATAACAAAAATCATCGAGGGTTCGGCTCCACTGGTATATACGAGGTGCTACCCAAAAGTTCTGGAAATTTGAATTGCGCACGCAAACCGCTTGTAGTATGGCCACTTGCCACTAAGTAATGCTGGCAGTATCCTTTGTGAGTAAGTGTGCAACGTGGCAGCTAGCTGAGTGCATGTGTTCTCGAGTTCTGTGCATTTTTGTAACGTCGTGTTTGAGTGGTTCTGCAAATTCGTTTTGAACTGAAATGGCTGATGTTAAGGAGCAAAGAATTTGCATCAAATTCTGCTTCAAACTCGGCAAAACAGCAGCAGAAAAACACAGAATGCTTAAACAAGCATTTGGTGATGATGCTTAAAACCAAAGCAAAACGTTCCTTTGGTACAAACGTTTCAAGGATGGATGGACATCTGTCGACGACGATGAGCGTTCTGGTCGACAAGCACAACTCCAGAAACTGTTGCAAAAGTGTATTAGGCTATCGTGGCAGACTGAAGGCAAACAATCCATGACGTTTGTGACATTGTCGGACTGTCATACAAGACGTGTCAATGCATTTTTTTGGAGGATTTGAACATGAGACGCTGAGCAACAACCAGAAAGACCATCGCGTTGCTGTCTGCAGGGAGCTTCAAAATGAAGTTAGAGATGACCCCAACGTCATCTCCAAGGTCATAACTGGTGATTAATCTTGGGTTTATGGTTATGACCCTGAGACAAAGCAGCAGTCGTCACAGTGGAAGTCGCCAATTCACCATGTCCAAAAAAAGCGCATCAAGTTCGCAGCAATGTCAAGTCCATGCTGATCATTTTTTTGACGTCAACGGGATCATCCACAAAGAATTCCTCCCACCTGGCTAAACTGTCAATAGAAAGTTTTACTGCGATGTTTTGAAGCGGCTAAGGGAGAACGTCCGACGCAAACGCCCAGACAAGTGGCGCAACAATGACTGGGTGCTCCATCATAACAATGGGCCTGCCCACACGTCAGCCGTTATTAGGCAGTTCCTGGCATCCAAAAACATGACAGTCATCCCCTACCCCACCCCCTCCTACTCTCCTGACCTCGCCCCCTGCGACTTTTTCCTGTTCCCCAAAATGAAACTCCGGCTGAAAGGGTGAGGTTTTGAGACGATTGAGAAGTTCCGGGCAGAATCGCAAGAGGTGCTTAACACGCTCACACCTGCGGACTTCCAAGGATGCTTCGCATCATGGAAAAAATGCTGGGAAAGCTGTATAAAAGCCCAAGGGGACTACTTTGAAGGGGACAGTGGAAATTAGGACTTAGCGTAAGTAATTTTTTTTATGCACAAATTCCCGGAACTTTGGGGTAGCACCTCGTATTAAGATGAACGCTTCCCAACCCGAGGAGGAAACACAGTGAGCGTGAGGAGAAACCAAAAACACTTCGACTAACTTACCCAACCTGGTGGGGCTGAGTAAAATTTTCCATTAATGTTCAAATTTAGTTTAGTTTACTTAGTCGTGCACATTTATCAGGAAATTTACACATTTACCGGACAACGCACATTTACGATACTTCTAAACTGCAACAGATGTTCGTGACACTGCCATGTTGTGTCCTGTGTTGCGGGTATATCCACATTTACCAGTGTCTCTAGGTAAATGTGCACATTTCCCCAATCCAATCGGTAAAAATATGTTATACTTAAATTGACCGAACTTGGTGATAAATGTGCACATTAACCGGGAAATGTACACATTTACCAGGCTATGCAAATTTTCCCTGACATATCGATACGAACATTTATAATTATAAAATGCAATTTCTTAAGGCAATGCAAATGCTAATTTCATTGGAAATAGACTTGGATTAAAAATTATCTTTGTGTGAAAATGAAGATGAATGAAATTATCGTAACTGAATGTGGAACATTATTCAAAAATGCAAAATTATTAATTGGAGTAATATTTTAAGTGTCAACAACTAAGCCATTTCCCGCTCTATTCTTCAATCTCCAAAAATGTATTCTAGGCCGTGCGTGCATGCCCAGCGCACTTCAGCATAAAATCTATGAAATTTACCTTTGTATCAAAAAACGGTGGAAATTTTTGGGGAGTCGGCTTATATTCAGGCAGATACGGTAATTTTTGTTAGTGATTCCAATTGAATTCATTTTTAACTTTGTGAGAATGGTTTTTTCGCTTTGCATAATTAGTGAAAATGTAATTATAAATCAAATAAACTTCCAGCAATTTGCAATACCCAATAAAATCGAAAACATTAGAAAAATTCAAATAATAAAAATGGAAGAATGAAATTGCGAGCACTGGGATAGTACCGGTGCTCCAAGTTTCAGCATCCGAGGATTTAGCCACCGCCTGACATTGATCCACGATCTCGTAGTATGGTATATATTCAAACGCTCACTAAAGTTCATCGCGAATTTCTCACGAATGCTTGAGAATCTTCTTGCTTTGGAATTTTTCATCACTAAGAGGCTATTATATGCTCACAAAGTTTCAACCAAATTGGCGACGAACATGTCGTAAGGTTCCCTTGTTAGCTAAAAAATAAACTTATAAACCGGTGTAGGTTGCATTTTTATTATCGCGAGCAGCAAGAATGGGCGGTAAGTATTATCAGACGTTGTTATGTGGGCTTTCAGTAGCTGCATGTGCGTTAGTTATCGCTAAGATGAGGCAAAGAAGAACAGCTAAAAATAAAAGATGGAAAAATCAAAAATGATGGAAAAAGCCATGGATTCTTCGTCGTGATGAAGGGCACAGCATTCCTGACTTGGTCCACTATGAATTGCGCAAAGAAGACATGGAAAGTTACTTAAACTACCTACGGATGGATTCATCGACATTTGATTGACTTTTGGAACTAGTTAAGAATAAAATCAGCTGGCAAAACACTACGGGAGAGTACATCTGCAGAAAAAATGTAATCAATTTGAATTTTTATGGATTATTAGTTAATCTACGTACAATTGGTATTTGTGTGATTAGTATTTAAACAATTGCACGCACTAGAAAAATGTCGATGTCAAATCTTTCTTTAATTTTCAGCTTATCAGTTACTCTAAGGTATTTGGCTACAGGGGAGACTTTTTCTAGTTTGCATTTCTCTTATAGAATCTCTACAAGCACGATTAGTGCCGTTATTCCTGAAGTCCTTGAGGCAATTCATGAATTGTCGTCATTTTCAAATGACGATAAATAGCATGGGCTCTATTCCATCATTTTTCATTGAAACGATGTATGCACATGCACACAATGTGTTTAAAGCGTACACACCATCATTTAAAAATGACAACTTTTGCATCAGTATTCTTGTACAAGAAAAATTATGGGAAAAATGATAGTATGTAACCGGCTTAAGGCAATAATTTTCATTTTTCACGAAATTAAGGCATCTATCCAGAATTTCTAAATTTTCTTGCAATTGTCATGCATCCAAGTTTTTGTATTTCCGGTTTCGTGGCTCAGATCACCCCTTTTCAGAAATAACTAAAATCTTAATTAGAGCCTAAGTTTTCCACTAAAGTTTCTGTAAAATTTAGGATATTTTGTGTGTTAGGATTTTGGCATCATCATCCAAGCCTTTTATTACATATCCGGATAAAAAAATTAATTTAAAATTATCGCGTCCTCGTATGTATACGTCGTTGGCTGAAATCCAATCGATTGTAATGCAGTCTAAGCATTAAATCAGTGCTTTTGAAGTATGGACAATCAATTCCCGTTGGAAGGCATTGGAGTCGTTGCTGTGGTAGTTAATATTTTAATTTTTTTAAACTGGAAAAATTATCATAATTTTATTATTAAAATTGAATTTCTATGCAAATTCAGCATGGATTTGAATTTTGTCTTCAAGAAAAGTAAATTTCATCCACAGTCCCAACTTTTTATCCTAATTGTAAATTAATTTAAAAGAGCTATTTTAGATGGCCCTGCGCCATTTTGAGTGCTTTTCTTATGGGTGTTTAAAATTGGACATTGAGGTCAAAAACTCCCCTTAAATACAACTTTTTCTGAAAATTCGGATTTTTCCCAGAGGTTCTACCCAATTAAATATCTCTATGCCAAATTTCAGTTACGTAGCACTTATGGAAATACTGTATGTTTTACGTGATATATCTTTTATCCTATTACAGGTGTACCTCGCGATACGCTTTTTTCGGTTTTACGCTCTTTACACTTTCTGGCTCTACCTCTCGATATGCTCGCTCGAGTCAGACATACGCTCTTACAAAACCCGGAGAACGAAGAGCCTCTCTCTCTGCCCATTCAAAAGGTCTCAACGCGAGCAATGAAAAACAACATTGTTTCGTTATATACAAACTACTTTTAAATTGTTTTCATATTCATTTCATGTGTATATAATATTGCACTGGAGAAGTAATGTAATCGAAGAGTCTTTTTATGTCCAAGGTAGTGTTTCGGTGGACTGCAGTCAGTTTTCAGTCCGAACTCGTGGTGGTGACACATTTAATTTGTGCTCGAGTTTTTACCCTTATATGTTTGAAATGTCACTAACGAAAAAATTAAAGCGAAGTATTTCTCTTAATTAATTAATTAAATTGGATATAATAAAACGTTTTGAAAGTGGACAAGGGCACGCTGCTATAGCTCCGTCGACTGTGAGAACTATTTGCAGAACTGCTAGAAAAATTAAAAAGTGTGCTCTTTAACAACAACTGTGCTGGTGAGGCATAATTGAAGTGACTCACTGATAGAAATGGAGCGTTTGCTCAACATATGGATCGAGGAACAAAATATTTCACCTTCACCCGGTTGGTATGTTTGGTGGAAGATGTCAGCACAGTGTAATTTGCATTTTATATTATAGCGACATTGCCTAAAAATTATGTAATACCCTTCCGTAGGAGAAATAGTATGTAAAGATATTTTAAGCCATCCATCTAAAAACTTGGATGATAATTAGATTATTGTATAAAATACGTAAGTACAGTAAAACTCTGTTATAACATGCCTCACAATGCCGTGGATTCGGATATACCACGGGTCTAGTCATGTCCCCTAAAATTATTCCATTTATTTTCTCCTTAAACAACTTTGTTTCAAATTTTACAGCAATTTATGACGTAATCCCTATGACCTTGCACGTTATTTTCTAAGGAGACACCGATGCTTCTCTACATCGTCTCAAAATCGTATTATTCGATAAAATCAGTCTGACCGGCATCTCGTATGGGCTCGAGGAAAACCCTCCAGTGTTGTAAATACCGCGCCCAGGCTAAGGTAATTAAATACACATTTCACAAGGCTTTCTGCGGAATGTGTGATTTCAACTGTTTCTCTCGCTTACTTATACAGCTATATTCACTTTTTTAGATTTTAGGGTTATACTAATTATGTCCACCAAAAGGAAAACGTATACAATAAAAGGAAAGTTGGACAAAATCGACAGAGTGAAACGTGATTATTCGAAAGCTAGTTTATTCCAGGAGTTTGGCGTTCCTGAAGAAACAATTCGTGGTTGGATTAAAGAAGAAGACAAATTACGATTATTATGCGTTCTTTGCATTAAGTGCACGAAGTGAACACGTATAGGGGAGGGAGCATATATGTACTTTCACGTTTTTAAAAAATTATTTTTTAGGAAATTTCCCGAAATAACGCGGGTATTCACTCGGTCTCCCGAAACCAGCGTTATAACGGAGTTTTACTGTAATATATATATCGCGTGCTCTTTTCCCCTCCTGTCTTTGACATGGTTTTCAATGGGATTTTTGTATTTGCGCAACAAGACCCTTTTTAGGAACATATCTGTCGTGCTTACCCGTGATTTTAATGTGTTAAGGAATGCATCTCTTTTTTATAGCATTGCTCTTATGTAAAAATATGTTTCGCGATACCCTCTAGTTTTTTGGAATGCAACCTGAGCGTATCGCGAGGTATACCTGTATATACTAGTGTAATATGAACAAATTAATTATAGACTCAAATTTGATATCTCCCTTCTCCCCAAGATATCAAAGTTCTGATACAGAGATGCATATCCTCAGCATCTCTCTAGTATGTATGCCAAGTTTTAAGTCTCTATGTTTCTTGGTTCAACATTGATATTGGTGGAGGATTCATCAAAATCGGTCAATTGGTTGCTGAGATATCTTTAAAAAAACCTACATTTGGACCAACAATGGGGACCCTCGGACTCCCGTGGGCCGATTTGAATTATTTTTGGCACTGCAACTTGCAGGATCAACTTGAAGCTGCTGCCAAATTTTGAAGCTCGTATGTTTATTTTCTGAAGAGTAATGACTGCCACAGACAGCGTCTTTTATTATTATAGATGTTAGAAGCAGCTATTTATAATGTTGTCTCATTTTTGATTTTGCTCCATCGGTCATTTCAGGAATGGAACTGCTGCCAGCTTCTTCGACGGGTGGCAGTGAGGGAGGTGGGGGTGAGGGAGGGGGTGGGGGCGGTGGGGGAGAGGGAGGAGAAGATCTAATGACCCTGGAGGCAGAGATCTCGGAGTTGCAGAGGGAGAACGCGAGGGTGGAGTCACAGATGATGAGGCTGAGGTCGGATATTTCGGCCATGGAAGCTCACTTGAGGCAGGGGGACAAGGTAGGCGCTACGCTTTTATGCATGCACCAAATATGTACCAGAATCTTTTATATATAATTACTCAATGCCTGTCCGTCCCCCCCTTTTATCCCTTGAACAGTTTGTCATAGGGAAATGCTCTAAATGCCATTTTGTTTCTGTCAACTAGGAGACCTCGGGTAAACTACCGTATTGTCCCAAGTATAAAGTGACTTTGAATATAACGTGACCCCAAACAACCTTCAGCCAATCTAACACAAGTTCCTTATTCATCCACCCCTTCTCCTGTGCGTGAAAGATTACACCCGATGGTAACTTTTCCTTTGGATCCTTTTACGATTTAAAATTAGTCAGTTTTTGCCCATTGGCCCTGACTGCAAGCATAAATGTTATCCTTTATTTCTCATTTCCGGCAGATTTTAACAACACCTATTAAAGAACTTTTTCGTTGACGGTGACGCTTGACGGCATATCAAAACATACCGTGGTTTGGTCTGCATTCCCCATCTATCCTAGCAGATGGTTATTTTTTCCGTAAGTGTATGACATAACTCTGATAAGCGATCAACTTCTCACTGTAATCATCATGCAGACGTTGAGCTAGGGAAGTGCGGTGCAATAGAGAAAGGCCTTTTCAATGCATCCGTTTACACCAGCTGATGCTTGCTTTGAAATCGCAGTGTGGAATTTTACATTCCCTCGCCATTTTCAATTTCTTCATCCTTATCACTTCTTGAGTGATGGGAAAACTTTCACTTCCCTTTTCTAAAACAAAGTCAAAAATTCGATTCTCGAGGTCTTCAACTCTCCCAGTTTGAAGGTCCCCTAAATGCCTCCTTCTTGGTTGAAATCACACATTAAAATTTTTCTAATTGCTTCCGCCATGGACATATGTTTGCATTGAGAACGTCGTACTTTTTCGACGCTTGAATATTGTTTGTTTTTTCTGCCTCTTGAGCTACGACTATTTTAAAATTCATGTGATAACTTCATCGGATTCTTCTGTTAACTGGGGATTTGGAAGAACTTTTTTCTCAACATGATCAATGCCCTTTTTGTCACCCATTGCTAAAATAATGGATGGAAAAAAACTCGATAAGGTAGGTACTGTTTCAGCCATTCTGATAGTGGTAGACCATCTTCACCAACGTTTTGGTTACTAACCGAAAATACTCCCGATGATAAACCAGATTTCCGAAAACAATTTAAGACTGCAGATGTAACAGTGTCCCATGCATCTTTCATCGAACGAATAGAATCCAATACAGACACATTGTCATCTAATTCTCGTTCTCTTCGATCGATCAATTGGAAAACAAAAAATTGCCTGAAATAACCCTTGAAGCTTTTAATTGTGCCCATGACCATTGGCTGCAAAACAGAAAAAAAGAAAAACAGAAAACTCGATAAGGTAGGTACTGTTTCAGCCATTCTGATAGTGGTAGACCATCTTCACCAACGTTTTGGTTACTAACCGAAAATACTCCCGATGATAAACCAGATTTCCGAAAACAATTTAAGACTGCAGATGTAACAGTGTCCCATGCATCTTTCATCGAACGAATAGAATCCAATACAGACACATTGTCATCTAATTCTCGTTCTCTTCGATCGATCAATTGGAAAACAAAAAATTGCCTGAAATAACCCTTGAAGCTTTTAATTGTGCCCATGACCATTGGCTGCAAAACAGAAGTTGCATTTGGAGGCAAAAACACCAGGTTTATTTTGGATAAATTCTGTACGTATGGGGATGTCCTGGACAGTTATCTACCAGGAGTAAAATTTTTTATTTTTCTCTTTAACTCATTGTTCCACTTACGTATTGTTGAAAAATATCGGAAGTCATCCATGCCTTTTTATTGGCTGCATATTCAGTGGGAAGCTTTACATTTTTTAAACCAAGTGGTTTTTGTGATTTTCCAAGAAGAAAAAGTTTTTTTGTCGGTTCCAGTCATGTTCACACACATTTAAACTGGTAAACGATTCTTAGGCCTTTTGCCGCCTAGACATTTTTCACCTTTGAATTTCAAAGTTGCATCGGGCATCGTGTTATAAAACACTCCAGTTCCGTCTGCATTGTAGATGTCTTCTTCGGTGTAACCTTTTTTACACTCTACCCAAACACTTTTCACCCATTCACTTGCTGATTTTGAATCTGCTGATAGGGCCTCTCCACTGACTTTTGCATAAACAACGTCATGCCGATCGATTTTGGATTTTTCGAGGCGCAAGTTTTTTTTCCTTCTTTCATCAAAATACGATAAGGACCAATTTTCTGATTTTGCTTTATTCAGCACCTAAAACTATACAAGAATATTTCTGCAATATGCATTTCTTTTAGAAATTTTATGGCTTTTTTGTACTCTTTCCTGGAGGCGACTGGCATTGTTTTGATTTTTCAAGTTGCAAGATTTATTTCCTTCATTCATTAAAATATGTAAATATGGGCTGAATTTCTCAGTTTATGCTTTATTCAACGGCTAAAACTATAAAATAAATTTTTCCTTCGATGCTTAGATGTTACACAGAAAAATTTCTAAGAAATGCATTTCTTCTTGAAATTTTAAGGCGTTTTCGTACTCTTTCCGGATGTTGCCAAAGCGAGCCACATTGTTGCCTCCGATTGAATTAGTGCCTATTAAACCTTCGAATAGACGAAAGAATTGCATTATTCACTTTGTGCTTTTTATGAAGCTTTGAAATTATTTGTGTAGCAACGTCATACTTAATAGATTGCAATTTAATAATTTCAGGTAATTATTATTCAGTAAACTGTGTGCGGAATGTGGGCCTTTTTAACAATTGATTAAAGGAAAAAATCGTCTTTCTTTATTTCAATATTGGAATATTACCTTTTTCATAAGTAAAATCATTGTATTCTGCATATTTAGTGTTTATTAATGCAAATAGGCCTATGCATCAGTTTTAAATTTAACGATGAGGAGAATATGGGCTATTAATAATAATTTTGTGTTGGTAATAATTCATGAGTAAAAAATGAAATAAATGGACATGAAAAGAAACGGCGCAACACGCATCGCGCAAACTTTCTCATATACGTATAGACGTTTGGTCAACTGCGTATTCTTATAGACGAAAAACACTTGTAAATCAAAGTTAACCGTAGTTTAGCGTATATTTTAATGCCACTGATTGATATTTAACATTTTTTTTGGATATATGGTTTAGTATTGTTCGTGACACCAGGCTGTACGATTGGATGGATTTGAATCAAAATCCTTATAGCCATTTTTGAGTAAATCGAATTGTTTTAAAATATCCGAGAATAAAGAACCATTAATTGTTGCGCAATATCGTTCATCTCTTCAGAATGTCTATTATGAATGATATTATCCACAAGTATGATATATCATTCGATTTAGTTTAACTGTTTAGACCGTAATAAGATTTTTAGTGGATTGCTGTGGAGGCGTGATATCATAGGGCTCGGGTGAGGTAGCTTACAATTTAATGCCACTGGACAGGGCCGGCGTGAGGCATGTTCAGTCGGTTCCCTGGAACAGGCTCAATTCTCATGTATTGATAGCGCAATTTTTTACCCTCTTTTTATATTGAAATTGATTTTTGATAATGATGTGTGAAATTAAAAAATACGTCTGAAAGTTCCTTTTATTGTAAATTTCTGTAAATTTACCCAATTTAACAATGGCTATAAGATTACTACTCACTGCACCTGTTTATAATAATTCAAGAGGTTGATTAGCCAGAAATTCCTTCACTTCGCTTCATCTGTGATAGTTCATCGTTTATGTTACGTGTAATTATATGTGATTATATTAATTTCTATATTTCACATTTGATGTCTATTCCATTATGGTATTGTTTTATGTTCCATTAATAAACATTTATACCACCAGATTTTTAAACAATAAAGTTTCTACTAAAAATTAATTTTAACAGTAACTATTTTTTATTAAAAAACTACCATTGTCCTTAAAAATGTCATTTTTTTGTGCCACCGGTTATGTACACATACATAAATATGGCGCTCACTATCGAATTAGGCTCTGCAAATAATCATGCCGTCCCTGCCACTACATGCTATATAGTGATTTCAAGAGATATATGGCTTACGTGGCATCAGGCTCTACCATTCGATTGATTTTAATAAAATTCTATGGAGCCATTTTTGAGTAAATAAAACTTTTCTAAAAATCGCCAAGAATAAACTACCCTTTATTTTTGTGCAATATCATTTTCATGAAAAAGAGTCTGCAAAAGATGATATATTGCACAAATATGAAATATCATTCGATTTCATATATGCGTTTGGGCCCTAGAACAGCGAACAGACCGACAGACAGACATCATGGCGAAAACCACTTTTGTGGAATCAGGGACTTGTATTTCCATCAAAATCTCAAAGTCGAATTTTTTCACAGTAACAGTACTTTCTCAGTATACTACGTACATGAGAAAGTGAAAATTGCTTATATTTGCAGTAAAAAGAAACAATTTTAAAGCATTAATATCATCAAACTCTGAATAATTATGGCTTTTAGTTTCGGGTGTATAAATGCAAGAACCGCCCAATCTTTCGATATTGTTTTTCATGTGCTTCATATAAAGAACGCCTTTGGAATCTCCCTGTATTCTATTTACGGAGTATGCTTTTCAATCTTGTTTAATTCGTTTCCACAATCTTCCCACAGGAAACGCAAGCCATCGCCCAGCGCAGCTCCAACCTCAACGAATACTACGAGAGCTTAAGGAACAACGTCATAACGTTGTTGGAACACGTCCGTCTCCCACCTAGCGGGAATAACGGAGGCAACAACCCGAGCGTTGTGGGAGGCCCGCCTTCTAACCAGCCCAACCAACCCCCGAACGGCAACAACAACGGCGCCAGTCCCAACTCAGGAGGGAACCCTCCCCCTCAGGGGTACCAACCCCACGGGAACATGGCTTCCTCCTCCCCAGTGGTCCCTCACAGCGCTGCCAACCTGATCCACCCCCACCATGCGCACCATCACAACCTGGCCTACCTCCACCCACCCCCTCCGTCACACCACCATCCCATACATTCCCCGCACCATGCGCACCATCTCCAGACGCTGTCGGGACACCTCCAGCCACTGAATGGTTCTCCCGGACACCTCCAGAACCCCTCCGGACTGCTATCCCAGGGGATGCACACGTCGTCCTCCCCGAATCTCAATGGCGTGCACCATGCGTCACCTTCCAACGGCCTGCACCACGGACATCTCCATCCTTCAGGACAACTTCACCCATCCCCTCCATCGCATGTGCATCCCCTGCACCATCACCCCCTGCACCATTCCTCCAATCTCCACTCACTGCATCCGCAGACGGCCAATGGCCTGCATGATCAAATCCACAATGCATCGTCCTCGTCGTCCTCTTCATCTTCGGCTTCCTCCTCCGTCTCTTCCTCCCCTGAGAAGATAACCCACGAGAACTTTGATTCGTACATAACGAAGCTGCAGACGCTGTGCGGTCCCGGAGGGGGCGGAGGACCTGGACAGGGTGCGGAGTACTGCCCTCCGGAAGAGAATCGTCCCCTCTACGAAACGGTCCGTTCCGCGCTTCAGGACTTCACCGTTCTGCCAACGCCCATATAAAGCACTGCACAGTGGACTTTTAAAGGTAAACAATTGCTACTTGTGAATTCTGCATCACGGGACCCACTATTGGTCCTTTTAGTGCTTGGCTTTCACAATAGAAGGTTTGGAGAGGAGAGGAGAAGGGTTTTTTTTTTAACCATTTTGCATTCCAAAAAAATCTTATGTGGCCACCACATGACTTTCTCCATATCTGTAATACAGGGTGTTCCTTTCAAACCTCCAACATTTCAACCCATCATTGCAAAAATACTATAAAAGCTAGAGGAATAAAACTTTTACAATATGAAAGAGAAACTCAAAGAATTTATTTAAGTTACAATTGGTACAGTCTAGTACACGTCAACATATGACCCATTGGTGGCACGAACAATATCAAGTCGGTAATCAATTTCTTGCCATGTTCTGTCCAGCATGTTCGGGGTTACTGAGGCAATCACATCATGGATGTGGGCTAATAATGCAGAAAGATCAGGCACACTGGTAGCATACACTCGGTCCTTCACGTAGCCCCATAAAAAGAAATCCAGCGGAGTGATATCTGGTGAACGTGGGAGAAAGGAACTGTTCCAACACGTAAAGATGGACATTACCCCTTATTGTGGCTTCAGCAAAAAAGAAAGAAATGGTCCGATAATTTCGTCCTTCATTAGACCACACCAGACATTCACTTTAGGGCTGTCTCGTATCACCTCTCTCTGGACGTGAGGATGTTCCGAGCCCCATATGCATGCATTATGCGTGTTATAATTTCAAGGA
Organism: Tanypteryx hageni; assembly: GCA_028673005.1. Classification (NCBI taxonomy): domain Eukaryota; kingdom Metazoa; phylum Arthropoda; class Insecta; order Odonata; family Petaluridae; genus Tanypteryx; species Tanypteryx hageni. The sequence continues at coordinate 6,285,873 of CM054119.1, read as the reverse complement.
TAAAAAATCTTTTGTCTGGAACGCATCTGGAGTTTTAATGGGGAAGTTAACGGAAAATTCACGATCATTCAATGAATTTCCATTTATAAATGCTTCTCAGGAACACGTGTCGTTCGTTGAATAAGAGTTGCCTGTAAGTGACAAGAGTAAACACCCACTTCCAGTTGACCAATTTTTACCAAAAACTAATCAGTTCTTGTGTCCTTTAACAAACGTCAAATATAAAATTTCGCGTTGACCTGATTAATAGTTTTAAGTTACAGCTCCCTCAAAATTCTGATCGCAGACACAGAAATCATTGAGAAAATAGTCAAAATGTATTTTTGTGGAAATCTCGAATTATATTTCTGTTCATGAAAACAATAATTTCTCTATACTTCATATATAGAGAAAGTAAAAATTTGTGTCTTGCCTAATTTTTATAGGAATAGGAAAAAGTATCGTTTTCACGAAAAAATGAATTTTGAGATATCAGCTGAAATACATGGTTTGAGGTCCCTAGAACACGTTTTGAATATTTTCTTGATGGTGTCTGTGTATTTGTGATAGGAATATTATAGGCACTCCAAAAACTATTACAGTAAAAAGTTGGTGCAACGAACGCCAGAAGAACGATATATTCAGGAAAATTAAATTATTTTCTTTCTCCTGCCAATTTGCTCTGCAACATTATGTAAAAATGTTATGCTTTACCGAATATCATTGTAACGAAAATATCAGTTTAGCGCAATAAAAATTCATCCCAGTAAGAAAAATACGATCATTTTAACTAAGTTAGTAAAAAGAAATTGTATCCTTCAACAAATAGAGTTTTTTGGCGCTAAACGATAGCGGAGAGAATTTAACTGCACCGCAAACACCTTCCTAGGTACGCTAACCAGAACTGAAATCCTTTACGGCTGTTAAAAGTGCCTTCCCTGTTTACAAATTTTGGAGATGAACTAACCAAGTTATTTTATGCTTTGTAGTGCATTTCAAAAGCTTATATTTTAAAAAATAATTTTTTTTTCAATTATTTTATGCTATTTATTTTTTACAAATACCTTAACCTTTATCTGCCGAATGTGCCATATATGTACCAGCAAATGTGACGGCAGTATGCCGAATGGTACACACGTGTACCTCTTACTTTTGAGGCTGCTCACAGATGTCGTATTTGTCACAGGGACATGAGAGTAAGAGGAAAATGAAGATGAGACGTAGTTCCATCTTTTCCTCTTCTCTCAATACCAAAAAAAATTTTTTTGGGGGGAGGGGAGCGGTAAACAAACCCTTGAGAGGCTCTCTGACTCAAGCGTTTGGCGTTAGCCGTGGGACTCTTTTTCACGACTCAAAATAAATGCAATACAAATCGAAGATCGTGAAAATACTCATGCCTTAGTTCTCTTGATTGTTTAGCCTCTTTCTTTTATGCATCGACATACACATTCTGCTTTCGTTATTCCTTGGCAGTTCGCGCAAAAGAGCAGAACTAACCTGACAAGTTATCAATTTTCATAGCTTTTTTATTTCCTTAGTGTTTAGAATATATTTTGCTTATTTACGAATATTATTTATATATTTATAATTTACTTTTGGAATATATATTTCTGTAATTATTTTACAAAATGACCTCCAATTGCAAGAGCATGCACGAGGAAGGGAGCGTAAACAAACCCTTGGGAGTCTCTCTGTCTCAAGTGATACGCATTAGCTGTGGGACTCTCTTTCACAACTCGAACAGAAGCAATAAAAGACGATCCTCGAGATAACACTCATGCCTTAGTCCCTTGGTAATTCTTCTCTTCCTTTTGTGCATCGACATACATTCCATCTTCATCATTCTTTTCCAGTTCGCAATATAGAGCAGAAGTAAGCTAACGAGTTATAAATTTTCGTAGCTTTTTGTTTATTTCTTTAGTGTTTAAAATATATTTTATATATTTATGGTTATTATTATTTGTATATCCATATTTTACTTTTTGAATATATTCTACCGTAAATATTTTATATGTATATATTTTGTATGTGCTCCACAAAGGAAAACAATCGTGGGCAAATTATAAATGCAAGGTGTGTGACGTAGGATTGTGTGTTGCTCCTTGCTTTGAGGAGTATCGCACTAGCCCAACAATCTAGGATAAGAGGATCGCAATAGCTGTGAAGCGAGTAGGAACCATGCCACCAAAAAAGAGTCTTTGTTTTAATTATTTTTTGGTTGCATGAAGTTCATATACCGATATGATAAACCATAGCATTTATTTCCTCTACTAAGAAAACCCCTGTCATTCTACAATATATTTATTATAGACTGCTTTTTATTTGAACATTCTATTACCAACAGATCGTGAGATGTACAATATTTATCAAATAGATACTAGAAAAATTTAATACCCTTGAGAAACTCGGGCAGCGGGACCTTATAGGAGGCCATTTAAACCCGGCATCAAAAGATTAAAGTCTCCTGAACACGTTTTGACTATTTTCTCTATGATGTGTGTGCGCACACCTGTGTGTCTGTGGCCAGGATTTTATGGGTGATCTAACTCATAAACTATTAACCCCTTTAGTGCCACGGGCCGATATATTGGCTTTTGCTTCTCGGTCGAATAGTGCCACGGCCGATATATTGGCTCTGGCGTATACTGAAACTGGACTGGTAATAACTCATCATGGTCACCACACACCCCACAAACACATTAGTATAGATGAAACACTAGTCAGAACCAAAAGCCACATGCAATTACTCCAATATTTTTCCTTAATAATCATCACTGGATTAATTTTTTTATTCGAAATTTATGGCTGCAGAGGTTGATTGAAAAATCTGTAGTTTATATTATTTTTGTATTTCCATGTGATTTTCTAGAGTAATATAGGTATTATAACGTTTAAGTTCTAAAGGTGTATATTGTATATAAGATGAAAATTCTTTGTGATAAACATTTTTTTTTGCAATGTGATATGCAATAATCTTTTGTTATTTAATGATTTCATATTTCATTTAAATAAAAATAATGTCATTATGAAGAATACTGTTTTTTACAATTTCTGAAAAAATTAGCTTATTGTCTTAAGAAATAATTTCACTGTGATAGTATTCCTAAGGTAAAAGAAAATTCACAAATTTCCCGTGGTAATTCTGACTATACCTACCGAAATTTGCATTGCACTAAAAGGGTTAATCAGATCAGATCAGAAATTTTATATATTTTTGTTAAAGGAAAAAGTGCTGATTGGTTTTTGGTAAAAACCAGTCAAGCGGAAGTGGATGTTTACTCGCGTCACATCCGCGTTTTTGAAATATTTGATAAATATAAAAAAGTACTGGAATAAAAGTTGCAGAAAATGTAATTTTCCACAATGTTTGTTTCAAACATTTTCCTATATTGTTTAAGAGATGTTGTAATAACTAATTTTTTAGCAGCCACCACCACACCACCTACCGGTGACTATTGTAAGCAATTTATGCTTAGTTATCTCAGTTCCTTAAAATATATATTATCACGTAACCTATTTGGAATTTTTTGGTAATATTACAGGCATGGAGAAAGTCATGTGGTGGCCACATCAGATTTTTTCCCTTAAAACAGTCCCAGTTTGAAGATCAAAGGGTCAATTTTTCAAATTTTTATGAGCAATAGAATGAAGTCTTGCACTTCACTAAACCGATTTTTTCGTGTTATCTTACGGGAAATAGAAATTATCTACTGGAGACGAACCTGAGTCTTTTTTAGTGATTTTCTCTCGTAAATGGCTTTTACTGTGAGAATCAAACGTTCCTACCGAATTTCAATCTCCTACCTACTCGGAAAGTTTGTTAAAAATAGCATTGCAGTCTGTCATAAATAGTTCTCGGTTCTCCCACTCTTTTATAATGACTTTTTAAGGGCGGCGCCACAGTAGAGCATTTCACTTGACACATAATCAAGCAAATTATAATATATAGGGTTGAATTCGAAAACCAAAATAGAATTTAACATCTTTTCTCTTTCTTTCCATTCCAGGTTGTGCCGTGTCTCTGGATTGTGCTAGGAAAACTAATCGTCTCAAGCCGTCTGGAAACCCTTCCACTGTGGCGTACGAGATATGACTTCATCACAACGAGAGCAATCATCAACGATATCGAATCCTTCCTTTTCAATTGTTAAACTCGTTTCTCCGTTAGGTGAACATTGATCTCACATCAGGCGACATTGTTTGTGGGTGTTCCCGATCGCTGGAGGTTTTAATTCGGTTCATTTTGCTATAGATTTAGAGGTTACGTTTTCGTTGACGAGGCTTGGTTTTGTTTTCTTTTCGGCTCGGTTCCATTCCGTCTCTTTGGGCAAAGCAGTTTACGGCGAGTGTGCTGCTACGTTTTGATCGCTGGCATCGCTTGGTTTGACAGTCTCGATGAAGGCTACTACACAACAGAGGTGGATTACACGTCCGCCATTCTTGCAAAATGAGTCCAGTTGTAGCGCTAGAAATTTTCATCACTTTCAAAACCTCTTTTGTTGGCACAATATTTAAACAACTCTAGAATGAAAAATCATGCTGTGTGGAATGCTGGTCAAAAACTTGGTTTAGTCTTCGTTTGTTGTTACAAAACTCTTTATAGATTTGTTATGGTATGAAATGGCGTCTAGGTGTAACGTGTCGCGTATTTATTTAAGGGTGCTTTATTCTGGCATCCTCTGCTCATTTTTTAAGGTGCAATTTTATTTGTTTTTATAATTTTACCAATTTATGTATATGTCTGTGTGTTTGTATGTGATCACGATCTCAACCTGTTTTGAAGCAGCGCACCAAAGTGGTCGTAATTTAAATCATGTATGTTTCCGGCTGAAATTTGTTCAGGAACTAATTCGCTTGAAAGTATCTTTTTTGTTGGTTTTTGCTGTCTCTTTGCATCCGTGCTTCCAGTCTTTGTTTTTTCATCGTCGTTGGAACCATTACCGTATCTAGTCAGAACCGTTTTTTATTGATTTATTTTTACCAGTCTTGTTTTTTGTTAGTGTGGCGTTTTTAATCTCGCAAATAATTGTTCGACCAAAGATTTTTTTATATTTTTATTTATTCGGACGAGAGATCTCGCACGTTCTTTTTGATTTCCTTCTTTACGGGGGGGAGCGATCGAAGAACGTTCGGGCTCTTTCGATCGTAACGTGACGTGTTGATCTCTTAAAGCAATCGATATCCAAACAGTCTGTTAGGGTTTGTTTTTCTACACCCACAGACTTCGTAACGAAACTTAATATCGAACGATAGAAGAAGTCATCCACACTTTTGTTATTGCGTCTTCGTAGAGCTGCTCTCTCGTTCGTCGACAAGTTGTGCTTAATTCCCACAGTCTTGGGCAGAGGACGCTAGCAAGTTCTTTGTTGAAATGGGATTGCTAAGGTTACGTTGTGCTCTCCCAATGGTATTCCCAGCAGTTTTGATGCTTAGTGCGGAATGTGAATGCTTCTCTCTCGGAAATGCAGGTGCAAAGTGGATGATTTTGCACAGAGAAGCAAATCTCCCATCTGGTAAACGACGTGACAATGTCGACAAACAATTAATCATTAGTTTATTAAAAAAATATTACATCGTTCAGGGTGAGACCCATTTAGAATGTGCCGTTTTTGCAAAATTATGGTGGAATGTGCATGATAGGATACTCACGATTGTGCCGTCTGCATCAAAACACCTGTGGTATGAACGAATTGCTGCGGACATCATTATCTAATTGTAATGAGAAGGGAAAAGTAAGTGAGGCTTAATGAATGAAATGACCATTCATTTTTCCGGACTTAAAACAAGAGTCGCTTAAAGAGTCGTCAAATGGTGAAGTTAGCAGGACGAAAAGAGTATATAAATATATATAAATATAAATAAATATTATGCACGTGGTAGTGTTTTGTTTTTTTAAATGAGGCCATTTGTAAATGTTTTAAGAACTTGTCCGATGTTGTCTGCGTGTGATGTAAATTTGTGCAATTCTTTCTTTTTTCTTTTTAATAAGAAAAAACATAAAATAATGCTAAAACGAATGTTTTGAAGTAAAAATGGCAATAACGCTCAATTCCGTGGAATTCGTTGGTCTCTCGGTTAAGGAATGCCCTTTTGGTCGTCGACCGGAAAGAACGATGTGCGTCTCGCAGGTTTCAAAAACTCGCAGGGGAAAATCGACCTTTCATTCGCTTGTTTGGACTCCCGATCGTCCAGTGAAAACGAATGCTGTGAATCGATTTGACATTCGCTGCACGTCGAAATATGATCGCAAGAATGAGAGTTGGCGCCATCTTGATGTTTCGTTATTGAATCAGCCCATGGCAACAGTTCAAAAGGGTTTCCGCGAGAGTACGGACAACCATGCCGGGTTTGCGAACGCAGCTTTGAACTGCGACGGGGATGACGTTTTGAGGGTATTCGGACAAACGGTCGACTTCGAAGTTGGGATATTTAAAAAAAATGGATATAGATATACATAAATAATGAACATATATATATATATATATATTTTGTGGTCTTAACTGATTATTTTGTATTTTTGTAACCTTGGATTAGATGTGCGGGGATGATAGTTTTTGGCAGGTTAGAGGTAGAATGGCATCGTGGCGAGTCTCGTTGCTGGATGCACGTTCCGTCGTCAACGCCCTGTGGCAGAGGTCGACGATGGAACAAATGAGCGAAATATCAACTGAATTAGTTTGTTTACAGACTCATTTTAGGGCGATTCGCATGTATCATGTCCGCAGTCAAAGGCACAGGTGCACAAACTGGGGGAAGCACAAAGGATTTGATGTGGAACGCGATTGTCAGCGTTTACTCGACCGAGACAGGCATGGTGGCAATTTGGTTTTTCTTTATCAGAAAATATAGAATTTTAAAACTTTCAGAATTCTCATATTTATAAGAATTTATTACGAACAACACACAAACGTGAGATTATATTCAACTGAAATGGGGGCAAGGCCAACATTTTTAGCGATGAAATGTTTGCACATCGCTGATCCAAGGCATCCTTTCCTAGAATTTTTTTTTTAATCACTTGGAAGTCACCGAGGGTCTTAGCGGACCACTTCGTCAATTCCACCATTCATTTGTTTGATCATTGATTGATTTCCTTTCCAAATGCAGTAGAACTCCGGTTGGCCAACATGTAGTTGAGTTTGCACTTGTTTGCTCAGAAGCAGTCAAATACTGCCTCTGGGCAGAGAGAGCGTTAGCCAAAGAGACAGCTTAAAGAGCGAGCCAATACTGTGACAACGGTGCCCTGTTGCCATTTTCTCTTGCCCCTCCTGTTTCACTAGTCTCACACGTGTAATGAATGGCGACTCGACAGGTTGGGCTGAACCGATGATCGTAACAGCATTTGGCAACATCGCCTTCTCATAGGTGGGTAGGCAACCACCTCCTCAGGTGCAATCTCTGGCCGGCTTGACTATAAACGGGACCCAAGGATGGTCGGATAATGGAAATGTTGGATAATACGGAATAATAATTAAAAAAATAGATATAAATATCTGTAAACTCAGTTTATATTACTAATTTCAATGAAAACACAGTATGGCCATCAAATACAAAACCATATTGCAGACACAAACAGCATTTATAATAATTTTGCGGATAAAACATTTCATTTTTTGAAGTAGTGAGTGATTGGGTTTCTGTTTTTGCAGTAATACCAAACTAGCAGTGCTGTAGGAGCTATGCTTTTGAAGGCCCATTGTTTTTCTTTTTAATATTCATTCTTAAAAATGTTTATATTTGTCATGTCGGATAATTGAAGGTCGGATAATCAGGGTTCTACTCTGTACCATGTTAAACCAAAATTCCATTTCTAGGCATTGACTTTTAATGGACTGACACTAAAAAACCGTTATTTTTTATTTGGAAAGGCGCTAAAATTCTGATTGTCTTCTTTCCATAAAAATCACCCATAGACTTAACATTGTAAGTGTGCTGTGTCATGTTTTTTGTTTTCATATCGAATCTGTAAACATTTAAATGTCATTTTAAACTTTTGGTTTATTTTTCTTATCGTTGTATTTTATTATTATTTTTGTGCTCCCAATTGTTCTGCACAGACTATCTGAATCATGGACCAGACTTTGGGAACATCCTGTCTAATTTAATTTGATCAGGACGAGCTTTACAGAAGTCAACATCGTAAAACTGAGCAGGTTGTCATTAGTCTTTTTAAAACTTGCTGGAAAAAGTTTCGTGATGGTCATGCGTTCACTTCCGCTCCTTAAATAAACCGTTTGAACATTGACATATTTGATTTGAAAGCCACCATTTAAATAAAATTGAATTCTTTTCCGGTTTCGGATAACTGTGTGTGTCAAAGGATTTCAGACGTCTTGTAGGCCAAGGTGAAATATTTCCATTTTGACGGCAGATGCAACGAGATTCGCCATCAAATGTCCGTAAAAAATACTTAGGCGAGCCAATGCTCTTGAAAAAAGAAAAAATATGCAATGCTCAATACATGCATAGATATATATACATACAGACATGAATACATGCAAACATACATAGTGTGCTAAAATCTCGAGGAAAAAATATAAAAAAATGTTTGGAATTAGTTTCTTTTTCAAACCGTGTCGACTTAATTTTTTTTAGCCTCAAGGGAAAGTTTAAAAAAAAAAATACGAAAAATGTTGATGATCAAACAGTAATCATTTGCATAGATGAGTCAAAAACAAAAGAAAGGCTGTTGAATGTTTGGATTGTAAACCATTTTTAAAAGAAATAAAAAACGTTCGAAAGCGTTGCGGAAGAATGCGAATGCTTGGGAACGGACCATTTGAATAATTACATAAATATATATGAATATATATAAATAGATATGGATTAATGTATATTAATTATGTATGAGTTGATGTGTAATAATGGATGTTTGTATGAGAACGTGTGTTTGTCGTGAATGAAGAGAGAGAGAGAGAAAGTTAAAAAAAGACATTGCTCAGTCCCTCATAGATAACGCCTTTCGTGTGCGTTGAATGTGTGTATGCGTGTCTGTTCCCCCGTAGCGGCATAGAGGTGTTGGTAGTATACGTAGATGTCTCAAAAGATCCCCTTCCAAAGGCATTTGCTTTATCGAACCCCGTTCGTGAATGCCACATGGTACGACTTTCAATCAGATGTGACTTAATCTTTGCGTCGAATCTCAACTTTTGGAAGATTCCGGTTTGAGAACCATTCGATGACCTTTTCGGTATTCTCGCAATTTTGTTTTTGTACCATTTTCATTTCTTAGAATCCTGCATTGTGCATCTCGGCGTAATGTTTTGTGCGTACGAGGCTGGCGTGATGTGATGCGCAGTGTTAGCTGTGCATAGAAGCCCCAAAAACAGTGGTTTAAGTTTCCCAGTTGTCGTTTATGTTGGCTTACAAACGTTAAAAGGCATTACTGCAACGTAACTGTTGCGCTGTTTCATCTTTCTAATGAGATATGTCAATTCAAAACGTATTTACTTGTGTAATTTCCCTCACATGGACTATTTCATTAGAACACTGTTTATCCTATTTGACCAAAACTTGACAATACCTTCAAGTGCGTCATGCTGAATAAACAGTGACTATTAACAAGTTGCTGCGTAATGTTTTAGATGCTCTTTCTGCATGGTATGAGATATTATCATCATTAAAAATCAGTGGCATATTAAAGAAAATAACTGCAAGAATTACAAAGATTAGAAGGATTACAATAAAATTTTTTTAAACGTGATGTCATTTTTAAATGTGTAAAATGAGTCACAAACTCGACATTTGGATGTCTACAGACAAAAGAAATGTCGAAGTAAAACAGGGGAAGTTATGCGGTGCAAAAAAAAGGCTATTATTTATTTATTTGGGACAGTTAAACTAATAAATACAGTATTATCTATTTAGTAACAGAACTCGGATCGGTTAATTCAAAATTTTTGCATCGTTTTAAGTTTGTGTACGTCTCTTTTAAACGGTGACTGTTATTCTGCAAATTTTTATGCTTGCGAGCTCCTGAATATTGTCACGCCTTCCCTGTACGATGTTGTCTGGAGTTCTTTTACAGAATTATGTCGCAGAAGTTTTGGTGTATGGGTCTCTCTTAGAAGAATTTCGACTTGGCTACGCTGCTGTGTTTCTTCATGGTTATTGTTTTCGGGAGTGGGTTTCTTTTTTTTTTTGGCTGTTCGAAATGCGTCGTCGTGAAGTTTTATCCCATCGTCCCTTGGTGTGGCACACGGGTGTTCTTATTTCTTTATGAAAAAATAAAATTAGCGTGTTTGTATGAGTGCGAATGAGAAAGCATTCCATTGAATAAGGTAAGGTTGGTGGATGTCATTATTGATGTTCAAAACTCGTACATTTGTTTGTTGCCATTTTTTTCTTTTTTTTTTAAATGTGTCCTGCTGCATCCTTTTATGGACGTCGCTGACATTAAAGATGTAAAACAAATGATGTGTGACGGTGAGACAAAGGAAAATAACAGTGTATAGTTGAATACCAATAATTATAAATAGCTTTGAACGTGATCTGTTAACTGAGTTGTAAGAACATCAAATATGGAGTCAGGATTTGGCGTTAAATAAAACAATTATCTAAAAATGTACACATTGTGTCAGTTGTCTTGATTCCATTGTCCTTGAAAAATATCCCCTCCGAGTCCATTTTCCTTCCAATCTTACCTCATCTCCAATTCCACTCTTAATAAAATCTGATGTGGCCATCACATGACTTTCTCCATACCTGTAATAATATTTCTAGCAAGATGATCCAAACAACTTATGATGCCTACTTTCTATTTAATAATTATATTGGCTTTAATAGCTTAAAGTCATCGCGGATATGTGGCACTTTGTGTTCCCAAGTTCAATAATTTAGCATTAGAAAATACTACAAATACATTCAAAAGGAATATTAAATTCATTGCGTGTATTTGTGCTCAAAAATACGTTTATGTATTAGAATATACCGAATCTGAATCTAACAATAGTTGCTATGGCAACACTCTTAATGAATGATAAAAACTAAAATTGCCAATGTTTACGCGAAATTCTAAGAAATACAATCGATAAGAATAATTCTACAATAAAATTAGAATCTTCATTCCTTTCCTCAGAGAATAGTACAAAACTCGCTTCGATATTACAATTTTAAGATATTTTAATGTACGAGAGAAAATTACCCTGCACGATGGATTACACATTTCCCATGTAAATCAAATGGGAAGGATGGTTCCTGGAATCGAACCTGGGACTTCAATCTCCGCAGCAAAAAATATCCTCGGGAGCTAGGCCTATGCAGCAAGAGATTTTCACAAAGTTTCATGAAAATTGGTCTATTGGGTCAAAAGTTAATAGTGGAGAACAGACAGACAGACACAACGACAAAATTATAAGCCTATTTCCATTATGGAAACGGTTAAAAATTACAAATAGGGTAAATGATAATAAATATTTTAAGGAACTGCGAGAAAAATTCAAAGCCTTTACAAAGAACAGGCATAAACTCATACCATAGCCTTCTGATACATGATATAGGCAGGAAGCTCCAACAATTAAGAAAATTAAAAGGAGCGTTACTTATCATTAGACGTAACCAAAGACTAGTACCCCTACAGAAAGACAATGCTATAAAACGATTCCCAGGTTTTCCATGGAAGGCGACAATCGATGGGTCAACGGGAAAATTTGGAACTACGTGTTTACGAATGCTAGCCTGACGTCGTCACAGAATGTCCCTCACCCCCTTCCCCACCCGTTTTAATACGATAATCCCACAAATTGCACGGACAGATTAAATGGACTTAAATGAAAGAATTGTATATAAGAAATCAAATTTATTGCCGTATATCACACTTTGCGAGAGTACAAAGTCATTATCAAATTACATAACAGTTATTTTTACATAAATATTATACAATAAAGATATAAAAAAGAATTATTGTAAGAGAATTTTATAACGTTAATACCTTTTATGCATGAAACGTATTTAAAGGAAATTCACATGGACGACGAAAAACGTCAAACTTTCACGTCAAGAATGAATTTGTGGATCAAGCAAAAATCTATTTGTAAAGCGATTTCTTCGGTCCTGGAACACATTCTCTTTCTGTTGCACCTGTAAAAAGAACGAAAATGAATTTCTAAGAATGTCAATCATTAAACCTGCTAAACCTAATGAAATTTATGCAGGAGGCAATGGGCATGCTTCAAATGTTGCAATAAATGTCAAATAAGGCAAATGCGCTTACGGCCCAATGCGGTCCATAAACAATGTTTCTATGAAGGTCACATTACCATTTGTAAAATTAAACACATCACATTGCACTAGAAAATGTCCACTTTATCTACAATTTATTCTAAGCACAGTTGTATTTGCTGACGTTTACGAGTTCACAGCAGTTACAGTTAGCCCATTTAAGATCTATATGTATTCATCATATAACAAGGAAAACTTTTGATATAGAAATTTCAATTTCTCGATCGAAAAATACATAACACATTTCTAAATATGTTTTGAAACAAAGAATTATCTTAAAGTCTAGGATTATAAACAAATGCACAATGAGAAACAAGAAATAAGCAAGTTAACACTTTCTGTAAATTCAAAATATTTCATATTAAAACAATGAGACATAGCTACGGTACACTTATTTCATTCCATTACAAGCACAATTCTATCCACTGGTGTCTATGTCGCAGTTTAACTTCCAAACTCACTATAATCTACTGATAACCGCGATAAGTTTTAAACAGAAATTTCAATTACTCAATCTAAAATTACGGCTTATTTTGTGAACTGACACGTACCATATTCACGGCCAGGGCAATGGATGACACAGCTAGATGAAGTAAGCGAGGCTGAACACCTAAAAATGAGAAACATTTCCTCTCAAAATAATTTTCGCACACAAACAAACGAGAAGATCTATCCATTGCAGGTATCTGTTAAGAAAATATAAAAACATTCTCACAAAACGCATTCACATAACACTTCGTAGAACTAGTTCGTTAGAATTTTTTCAGAAATATACATTTTTAAGACTTACCTGTTAATTGGAGATCAGAACAAATTCATTCCGTCACGTTTTCTTAGGCAGTGATGAATGCATATCTACTTGACAAAATCAGAGTAACTGACAACCGCTCAATGAGCAATGGCGAACTATAATGCAATAATCAAGCAAAATGGCCGCTGTTCTTTTACGATCAAAGACTAGTACCCTAACGGAAAGACCGGTAACTCAATGCTAAAAATCTAAGCCGTAGTTCTCCTTTCAGAGCGCTCCAGTCTGCCAATGGCGAAAAGTGGAACTACGTCCAGACGTCACGTGAAAAATCTTCCCCGCCCCCTCGCGGTATTTTCGACTTTCTAGAATGACGATCCGATTTTTATCGATCGTACTTCTTCGAAGTTCGCGTAAATACTGGCGTTTTTATCACTCATTACGAAAATGTTGCCATTGCAATGACTATTGTTGGAATAGTCGAGTATTATACATACACAGAATAAATAATTTAGAATTAGATTAAATAATATTAACAACAAAATAGCCAACAGAAGGTATAAAAAGAATATAGAATTGAATTATTAAACTGAATTTATTAGCATATGTTGTACACACTGAGTACAATGAGGGTTGTGATAGACAAAGCATATAATAGAATATAATATACATGTGACAGCAATTATAACAAATGCAGTATAAAAAAGATTAAGAAATACACTAATTTTAAACAACCTTTACATAAAAAATAATAGAAATGTCCTAATGTGATGTCAAGATATTTGGTATAAAATATATACCATTTACATAGTTGTATACAGTGATTTAGAATTATATCATAAAATATCAGACTAGATCGAAACATTTTGGGAGTCTATGCCAGGAAAAATAGGGGTCCTTTTTTGAGAAAATTCAAGAATAAACTTTAAATAATCTGAAATTTGGGGACCTCAATAAATCATAGTCCCAATGTTATTACATTGCTGGCACGTTTCAATCTGTTCCTGATGAAATACATTAACAAATTGCACATGAATAATAGTTAAGGTCATACAAACAGTTATTAATAGAAACAACATGTATTAGGTACACTTAGCAAAGGAAATGAAATATTCATGTATGGACAAACAAGTCACATTGTTATATGAAAGGAGACTACGAGAAAAATTGAGAATTTACAACAAACTCTTAAACCATATGAACCTCAAAAAAGTTTTTGAGGTAAAAAATTAAAATATATCAAGTTGAGAGAAAAATTTTTTCACGCCAGGGACTTGATATCTCAAAAACACCTGGTTTATGCATCTCATGACAATGACAGCGACCAAAACAGACTAAATTCAAACACATGCTCTCATACTCAAAGGCAGCATATATCAAGTTAATGGAAAAATTGTCTCATGCCAGGGACTTGATATCTCAAAAAAATGTCTGATGGTTTATGCATCTCACGGCAACGACAGCGACCAAACAGACTAAATTAAAAAACACATACACTTAAACTCAACCACACATTTCTAAAAAAATCTTTAAATGAGGCTAGTATTCTAATTCTAAATGTACATTTCAAGAATGAAGCTCTCATCATCAGTAGACGATAGTGACAAGACATGCCATAAAATATATGTATGAAGAGGCAAATCATTGTAAAAAAATCTGATGTGGCCACCACATGCCTTTCTCCATACCTGCAATACTTCTAATAATTCCAAATAGGTTAAATGATAATAAATATTTTAAGGAACTGCGAGAAAAATTTAGACTTAAAAAAAAAACAGAAATAAACACAAACTGTTGCCTTCTGTTATTGGACATAGCCCTGAAGCTCCAACAATTAAGAAAATAAACAGGAGCGTAAAGTGATCACAGTAATAAGCTTCGTACATGGAGAAAGACAATTATTTACATAAATATACAAAGGTGCGATGCTCTGTGGATATATGGCACTCCTATTTGTGGGACAGTATCTTCAGTTTCTGCTTCCACACCACCTTATCATACATTTGAGATGTGCCCCTTTAATTTTCTTCGCCCACCACTTAAAACTAATCTTACATACTAAATTTAAGATGGCGGCAGAAACACATATGTGGTGTTCTGAACAACCATCCTTGAGCCAATCATCCCTCTTTATGGTTGCAACAACTCTTTGTTTCACTGACCCTAAATGAGCCACCTCGCAGAGTAGTCTCTCTACAGTATTAGTGGCAGACCCAACGAACTGTATGAAGTTTTCACTTGGATACAGTAAGCCAGCCATCGCTATACGCTTTGAAAACAATACCTGCAAGGTGGTAATCATCCCATGAATCAGTGGTGAGCATAGCTCGACAGTTGCTGCAATTGCCACGGCGGAGGATTTTACTGGCTATGTAACCTGTGACATAGGCCAATGAAAAACAGTTTTTTTTAACATCTTCTACATCTAAATCTAATTCTTCATCTAAACTTAAAGTATTACAATTTACAGAAATGTCAGATTGTGAACATTTGAACTCTCGCATGTTGTTAAGCAAAGATTCACTGTCCTCACCTTAACAATTTGAGCCTTTCAAATCCCTGCTAATTAAACCCTGAATTAGGCATGTCTTCGATGCGGCTGCAAATTGTGTTACTGTGGGATTTTTGTTTGACCCACAGCGGGCATTTCTCCCCCTTCCTCCCAACAAAAGCCGCCCATTGGAGGTACTTGTTTGGAAAAGAATATAGTTTGCTTTTATCATTTGCCCTAGGTTACATAATTATTGAACAATTATCACTTAAGTCAATGTAAGGTATTGGGGGAATATTGCCATCTTAAGAAAAATCAATTTATATCACCTTGAAAATAACTAATACAGCCACCAGCTAGTGATTATCTGACCATATTTTGAAAAATATACCAATGGTAAAATCCGATTTTTTTCATAAAGATAACCCAAGGCTATATTGCTCTCACAACTTGCCACTACTTGCATGGAAGACACACGAACATTAACAACATAATATTCATATAACATTAGAGAGGTATAATTTTTCTACAAAATGGGTAACTCGGTTATCCCACAATTATTTTGTCAGAAAAAGTTGTTTATTGGATGAAATATGTTAATATTAGGTTATCTATATCAAATAATATAAAATAAATAATTTTAAAGAAAATAATGGATATTTTATAATTACTTCACAACTGTAATAAAGGTTTTGTTACCTTGTATGTTTAGCATAACCAGAGTAGAACATGAAGCTTACTTGTGTTTACAACAGCCTTTCACTATAGCACACAATCACATACAATCTTCTGTAGTTCAACACGCGCATTACCATCACCAAAATGCTTTGAAAAACTCTTTATCTATTTTAAACATTTCGTGTATTAGCTCATATAAACGCGTAATACGAAAATAAATATCTGTAAAAATAATTAATATTTTATAATTACATCGCAGTTGCAATAAAAAGTTCTTAATTACCTTGAATGTTGAACACAGCTGGACGAAAACGCGATACTAACTTACATTTACAATGGCCTTTCAATGTAACACACCAGCACGAGAATGGCAGAGGAATGGTTAAAGGCGATATGACACAATATAAATAACCTTATTTTCTTTGATAATGGGTAATAAACTAATTTACTTTGATAAACCAGCTAATTACTGCCGCTTGGTTATATAAACTTTTTGGCAATATTCACCGCATGTACCTTACGAATAAATACAATTAAACTTACCTGTTCCTATTCTCTGGAGAGGCATACATCTGAACCCCGTCTATCGTCTACAAACCGCAGGCGGGAACAGCACTCCTTTTATGTTTGAGATAATCTCCGTTAAACATTTTTTTATCAAAACAGAAAAACCGTGGTAACAACACCTAAACGCTTCCAAATATCAACACCGTAAATGTAGAATCCGCTAGGGGTAGTCTTTGGCTGGTATTGGCTGGATATTTGACATCCGGTTCTTTAAAATCGGTAGCGACACTAGCGCTCCATGTTGCTAATCGGGACTTTTTGCCAACAGCTTGGGAAAAATTTCCCATTCCAGTTTCATCCCCATGCTTTGACCTATCTATTGTTCAGATTACGAAGTTCCTACTAAGGTCGCATGTGGCAGTACCGGCAGGGTGAGGTCGTGAGGTGCTGCTCCCTTCCGCTACTATTACGAACTATCTGAGAGCCGAAAGTCGGGATTCCAATCCATTTGTTATTGACCTGTGAATCAAGTAAGTTGTACGTAAGGGAGTGATGGAATCTTGATTCGGATAACGCATAGTCCTCATTAGTAGGTAATGAAATTTTTGTAGAATCAGTCTTCAGCCATATTTGCGAAATTTTGATTTCATTAATTCTGAATTCAGGTGTATGTTATAGCCTTAATCCTGCAGTAAGAATATATATGACTTCAATACAGCTTCTTTATCTCTCAAGTTCTTATTACCTTTCTGATGTTTAGTACTTATTTTTGTTGAAATTGAAAGACTTAATTACACGTCTAAGTCGACTTTGATGTTAAAGGTGTGTAATAAATAATCTTAGCTTGGACTTTTTTTGAAAATACGGTTAATTATTATTGATGCAATTGTATATTCGTATTGAAAGGTATTTCAATAGACCATGTGTAAGTTGATGAGTACATAAATATAATATCCGCAGGAAGGGGATAATTAATAAGCGATTACAGTGAAACGTATTGGAGAGTTTAATGCCTAACCTAAGCCTGAATTTTCTATGAGTTAATTAATTAAAATCAATTGTGTATTTAACTATGCTGATATCGATGTTTTTTACCTATAAATATTTAACGCTTTTGAAGAGAAGACGTGGTGTTCGTCTTAGCAACCTTGTGTCAATATTTTTGTTAATGAATAAAAAGGTTAATATACGCAGTTTAAATAAATTAAAATGTTATTGTATTTTACGATTCAGAAAAATTGTAGAATTATTTAACTTGAGAAAGTAGGCATGACGACTTCCTGTGATTCAAAATTTTTTATTTTATTGTTATTGTTTCAGAAGCGTGGACTATTACAAGGTGATTCGGAACATGCAGTCTACCACACAGTTGATATCATGGATCTGCTCGGACCTCTTCTCTTTTGTTACACCAAAGAGGAATATGTGGTGAGAAGACATGATTTTTTTTACAAAGTAAAACGAATGAGCTTCCCACTCTATGTTGCGTTTATCAGGTTGATAGTTGTTGTTTTTTAATTTTGAGTTTAAAAATAGACAGTCGTTTATGGAATTGAAAGCAGTTGAGCATATTTTTCCAAATAGATAATTTGCATGTATAAACTGAAGTTGGAGGTGTTTATACATCGGAATTTAACCTAAGGATAAATAACAGAAAATGTTGTAATTTTGATGACCTGTTTTAGTAAATAGCAAGTGAATTTGTACTATATAATTCTAAGTTAGACGAAGTATTACTAAATGAAGCTATTGATACTTAAGTGCATAAAAGTGCAACGTGTTACTTATTATTGAACAAATATTTCTTTTCCAGCAATAAATTACAATTATTATAATTTTGCGATTGTGATTATGCAAGCATACAGCATAAATTGAGATAACAGTTTTGCGTGATATTAATTGAAAATATTGGAACAAAATTAGTGTTTTGTTGGGCAACAGCATTTATTCTCCGATACCATATAAATTTATGCTATATAATTAAAAGTTGGTCGAAGTATTGATAAATGAAGCTAGTTATACTTGCAGTGCAGAAAACTGTAATTATTGAACGAAGCTTAGTTATCCAGCAATAAGTTATAATATAATTTTCCGATTGTGAGTATGCAAGCATGGAATATAAGTTGAGATATTAGTTTTGTGAGATATTAATTGAGGATATTGGAACAAAGTGAGTGTTTTGTGTGACACCAGCATTTATACGTCGATAGCATATAAATTTATGCTATATAATTAGAAGTTCATAATTTCTCATCAACTCATTTGTTTTTTCATGGTAATTCTTAGCCGTTGGTAACTCTTTCAGTCCCTGTAAATGCCAGTTCTTTTTAACTGTTCTCTTTATTTTCTTAAACCTAATATTGCATTTTGCCATGACTAGCTTGTGGTCACTGTCTACATCTGGACCTGGGTAACTATAACACGATTTTACCTGGTTTTTATATCTTCTTTTTACTAAAATATAATCTATTTGAAACCTTCTTCTGTCTGGCGCCTCCCATGTGTATCTTCTTCTTTTGGGAACTTCAAAGAAAGTGTTTGATACCATCATCTCATTCTGTTCACAAAACTCAATCTTTCTCCCCTTTCATTTGTTTCACCTAAACCAAATTTTCCTACCATTCTACTATTTCGACTAGATCCAATCACAGCATTAAAGTCTCCCATTATTATTACATTATCTTTTGTCATCTTTATAAGTTCTTCTATTTCTTCATACACCTTTTCTACTTCTCCTTCTTCTGCACTACTTGTTGGAAAATACGCTTGTATTATCACTGTATCCGTTGGCACGGTGCTCATTCTTACCATCAACAACCTATCATTTATGTGATATGTATTGCAAACACTGTTTGCCCATTTCTTACTAATAATGACTGCTATTCCATTCCTTCCTCTCTTTTCACCTCCACTATAAATTATTCTAAATTTATCACTGTAAAAATCACCTTTCTCTTGCCACCTTGTTTCACATAAACCTAAGATATCAATCTCGTTTTTCTCCATTTCTTTCTTTATTTCTTCTAATTTACCTATTTTTAGTAAACAACAACAACTTAGTTGGGAGGAATTTAAAAAAGGGGTTATTAAAGCTACAGAGGAAGTTATTGGAAAGAGAAAGTTGGAGCCTAGAAAACCTTGGATGACTGAGGAGATACTGATTTTAATTGAAGAAAGGAACAAGTTGAGGAAGAATGGAAATGATGAAACTTATAAAAAAGTTAAGAGTGAGATTATTAACAAATGCAGAGAAGAAAAAGAGAGATGGACCAAAGAGATAGTGAAGGAAATTGAGGAAGATACAAAGGGAGGAAGGCAAGACAAAGCATACTTCAAAATTAAAACTCTCCAGTACAAACCAAGAACTAAATCGGCAATAGTTAAGGATAAGGAAGGAAATATGTTATGGGAAAATGAAAAAGTATGTGCTCGGTGGAAAGAATACATAGAAGAATTATATAGTGGAAGAGATGTTGGAGATGGATGTAGATTTATTGAAAATGAAGAGGAAATAAGAAATGACGAGCTAGGCCCAACAATAACCAAAGAAGAGTTTTATAAAGCTATTAATAATCTTAATTCAGGCAAGGCAACAGGTGTCGATGGTATACCTGCAGAACTTTTGAAGAACTTAGGGGAGGAAGCAAAAGAACATTTCTTTAAAATTATAAAAGATTGTTACGAAAAAGGAAAATTACCTGATGACTTTATAAAAAGTAAAACTATAAGTTTACCAAAGAAGGGGAATGCAGTGGAGTGTAGTAACTACAGAACAATTTCACTACTTTCGCACGCCTCAAAAGTTTTAATTTATATCGTGAAAAACAGAATAAAAAGGAAAATAGAACATTATATTAGTGAAGATCAATTTGGATTTAGAAGTGGGAGAGGAACGAGAGAAGCTATATTAGCCCTCAGGGTGATAATGGAAAGATGTTTAGAAATGAACAGGACATTATATTTAACGTTTATTGATTTGGAGAAGGCCTTTGATACAGTTAATTGGGAACTGTTGTTTAAGACTATGAAAAAAATAGGTATTGATTGGAGGGACAGAAGATTAATTTTTAAGCTTTATCAAAATCAAACTACAAGAATACATATAAATGGATTAGAGAGTGAAGCAAAGATAAGGAAAGGAGTAAGACAAGGATGTCCGCTATCTCCATATTTGTTTAATATGTTCATTGAAGAAAGTATAGAAGTTATGAAGGAAAAGACAAAAGGCATAAAAATAAATGGAGTTAGAATACACTGCATTAGATTTGCAGATGACATTGTAATATTCAGCGATTCAAAAAGAGAAATGAATAAAATGCTGAAAGTATTATCGGACACGTTAAAACAGTGGGAATTAAAGATAAATATCAAGAAAACCAAATTGATGGTTATAGGCAAAAGTAATGCAGGGACAATATCAAAGATCAAAATAGACAATCAGGAAATTGAGCAGGTGAAGCAGTTTTGCTACCTAGGTAGTACAATTACTGAAGATAATAGATGCGTGCAGGAAGTGAAGAGAAGAATAGCACTTGCAAAGCAAGCTTTTCAATGCAAAAGGAATCTACTGACAAGCAGTCATATGGAATTGGAAGTAAGGAAATCCTTTGCAAAAGCTTTTGTCTGGAGTACCTTACTTTATGGTAGTGAAAGTTGGACGTTAGGAAAGAGGGAGAGGTCCCGTCTGGAAGCGACAGAAATGTGGATATGGAGAAGATTGATAAAGACAAGTTGGACAGAGAGAAAGACGAACCTTGAAGTTTTGGAAGAAGTAAAAGAAGAAAGGAAACTGATCAGAGGAATGGAAGAAAGGAAGGCAAAATTTTTAGGCCATGTGATTAGACATAATGGATTAATTGTGAACATCTTGGAGGGAAAACTGTTAGGGAAGAAAGGAAGAGGCAGACCAAGAAAGAAATACCTAGATGACGTGGAGTCAGTGATGGGAGTTGAGAAATACGAGATGTTGAAGAGAATGGCAGAGGACAGGAGTTCATGGTTGTAGCGACAAGGCTTAGCCTTTAGATGAAGAAGAAGAATTAGAAGTTGGGCGAGGTATTCACAAATGAAGCTGGTAATACTTGCATTGCACAACAATGCAATATATTACTTATTATTGTACTAAGATTTGTTTGCAAGCAGTAAATTACAACATAATTTTGAGATTGAGAATATGCAAGCTTGCAGTTGAAGTTGAAATATTAGTTTTGCGAGATATTGCCTAATTGGAAATATTGGAACAAAATATGTGTTCTGTGGGACAGTGACCTTAACATCATTTACACTTTTAATTGTTCAAAGTTTATTTAAATTGTAATGAGGAATGGTGATTTATTTTCAACTTAAAGTCGTTTTTATTTATAATTTGCGATGTAAAAAATATTTCCGACCGCCATTTTGTGCTGGTGTAAATGTAAATATGCAGCTTCTTATTTTGCGTTAACTCTAGCTAATAATTCAGTTATGTAGACAGTTGTTAAGTCAAACATACGGCAGTATTGTGAATTAACCAATCTTAACGTTATTTATGTCAAATTTGACATCCATGCAAGATGTTAACAACGTAATTGAACTGTTTTGTTCTATATTGTTTTAAATATTGTGTGAACTTAATTCTCAGTCTACATCCTTTCCTGCTAATATTTGCTGAGGTTGTTTATTCGTTTCTACCAACTTGAGGTGGACTTTTTGATTAAATTTTTATAATTTATTAACAGATTTAATCGGCTGTGCACAAATTACTTGCCCAAATGGGAGTTGGTGTGTTGTCGTTAAATAAGCTTAAATGTATTTAATAAACGTGAAAATTTTTCTCATAGCATCAGTTGCTAGAATAATCAAGAATATACTGTTTTCCAGAAAATCCCCGTCTAATGTGACAAAGAATTTATTATGACGTTTCAATATATTTAGCTCACTTTTTAATGAGAAGAATCACATTACCATCTCATCATGTTAATAGATATCCTAGTAGATATTTTATTCCTGTTTCGTTTTTAATTGCGTTTCATTAATTTAGCGTTTGAATTTTTCTTGTATTTTTTATATTCTGATGAGATGTTAGTCTTGCACATTACAATATTTTACAGTTTGATCTTTTGAAACTTGAATATTGTCATATTATGTTAGTTGTGTGTGTAGTGCTTTGTTATATCAGTTATGGATTTTATGCTGTTAGAACTTTAGCTCATCCATATGGCGGGGATGGCAATGACAAATTAAAAGTCGAAGCAACATTTTTGATGTCTACATTTAACTTTTTAAATTCACTAAATTTTCCTCCTCGTTCGTCATTCATCCGTTTTCATTATTTTTTGGTGGATTACTTTAAAAATTAAAATGCTAAGGAACAAGTAACTTATTTTGGGGTTAGAGACTTAACAATAAAAGGCAATTCCTCTATTGCCTTAAATGATAGTGATTGGAATCGATTGTTAATATTTAGTATTATGCTATTGAACAACTCATAACAGAATCTAGCAATATTAATCAATATTTTACATCATTTAATTGTTATGGGTATAGAGCCCCACCTTCTGTGGATAGCAATATAAATTATACAAAATTGGAGTTGGAAATCCAAGCATTATCCGATTTGAAGGATTCCAATAACTAAACAGATTACTAAGTGAATCATTGATTTTCAAACTCGTGTTCATAATAACAATAATGATAGATTTATAATTCGAGAATTATCCATTGTTGCCCTTGATGATGAATCCTGGATTTTTAAGTGCCCAAATTGGTATTCGCAAAATAAAGAAAATGTTTGGCTAGCATTCAATTTTCATGGTATTGAAAAAAAAACGATGGAGATATCGAATACGAACAATTTGAAGAAATTCTAAAAAAATATACCTCAAATTTTAATTATATATTTGTCAAAGGTTTACAAAAATTAAGATTTCTTACTCATTTTAGACAAACAAATATTTGACTTAGAAATTTTTGGGTGCTCTACACTTAGAAAATTACCTCGCAATGATGCAGGATGTTTATTGCCTAATCACAAAATGCATTTTTACACAAGTGCTTTAGGAAACTGCTATAAACTTAAACAGTGGTATCTACAAAATATTAATGATATAAATGTTAATCTTAAAAATATGTTTTCAGCTTTTGCAGAGTGTAAAGGTTGTCAAAGTACATGTGAATGCCCAGCTTCCTCACGTCGGCCGGTTACGATCTTTGCAGCATTGCGGAGTATGTGATTCCGGCAAAGGAAAGAAAACTTTGTGATACGAAATAATTACACAGATGCCTAAAGGAACTTATGGAAGATTAGCTTCAAAATCTGGCCTTAGTGTAATGCATGGAATTGAAGTGGGGGCAGGGGTCATTCACCTGGACTTGTTAACAGGGAAATTAAAATTTTATTGTATAACCATTCCAATTGTGACTTTATTGTTTAAAAAAATATGAAAATTTGCCAAATTATTTTTGAAAAATATTTGTCAATTGATAATTTTTGGGATTTACCAGAAACAGAAAGAGGATGAACTTAGATATAAACATTACAAACTTATTTCAAAATAAACTTGTTTAAACTTGCCCAAATTCTTTTTATTTCTCAAAATCCTATCCAAACTTATTCAACAAATAAAAACTTATTTCAAAATAAACTTTTAAACCTACCCAAATTCTTATTATTTCTTAAAATCCTATCCAAACTTATTCAAAGCTTATTTACAAATTAAAAAGATATGTCCGGGTAGCTCACTTTGTATAGCATATGGTTAATTGCTTCGAGGTCCGGGGTTCGAATCCCTGACCAGACAATTTTTTAAATTTACTTGACATACATCCGCAGCAGTCTAAAATGCTTTCTCAAAAAATTTGGATTTATTTTGTGTAACTCTTTTTTATTTTAAACTTATCAAACTTAAATGTAAGACAAATGTTTTCTCAAAGAAATTTAAAAGTTGGGGAGAAAACTTTAAAATTTTTGCAGGTGGTAATCCATATTCGCACCAACAGATGGAGACTCCGCGATAATTCATATTCGCTCCAATAGATGGCGACTGCGATAACTCATATCAAGGCCGTCTCCAAGTACAGGCCTGCCACTGGCGGCTCAAAAGCCCGCTGACGTCACGAGAGAAATCTGAACGCAAGCAGACTCGCATTTGTTTCATCAATGCTTTCAAAGCCTTTTGAAGGAGAACACGTGTAGCTAAGTGGTGTGTTTAAGGTAATTTTGGTGGTTTACTGTGAAAAGTTGTAAGTTGTTCCTGTTTTTGGATTCATATTGGACACCAGTTCGAGAAGAATTACAATTAAGGAATAAATACTGAACGGTAAGTAATTAAAGTTAATATTATTTGAATTAGATTCCGTTGACTAGATGTTTCTCTTTTTTATTTTTGCGTGGATGCATAATATAATTAGAATATGATTAATGTAATGTATATTATATATGCTTAATGTAATATTTTTAAGGACATTTAAGAGTTGAAAAAGAATAATGTAGTATTTGCTCAAAATTTCATATGGGAAGGAAATGCTGTGTGCCTGGATGTAAGTCTAACTATGATGGACAGGCTTATACTCCTTGCTTCTCTTTTCCGAAAGATCCAGTGCGAAGAGCCAAGTGTTTACACAACATCCATAGAAAGGACTTCAGTCCTAGTAACACAGCTGTTGTTTGTGTAAAACATTTTTCGGAGAACTTGGTTATTCGCGAAGACAGGATGAAACGGGATGACGGCAGTGAGCTTTGAAGAATGATGCTTACCCTACAATTTTCGAAGGTCAGCCATCATATTTATCTTCAGAACCAAGTCAACCCTGACGACGCCCAGAAGACAGGGTAGCTGAAGCAAAACTGGCTGAAGAATTAATTTTAGGAAAAATGTGTTTCGTTGATTATCCTAAAATAATTTTAAGTGTTAAATTTTTTCATGATTTAAGTGTATCTGTTTGGCATAATAATGTTCGTCTGCCTAAAATGAAATTAGACTGGGTTTTGGGGAAATCTTCCTTATGTGATAGGTGGACAAAACTTGAGTCTTTGCTAAGTCATTTATTTTCATATGAACTTAATGATGCATCTACAAAGATTGAAATGGCTTTACAGTTATTAATTTCATCTGTGGAAGAGTTTTCAGATAAAAATTCCAATTTGAAATTTTGTATAGAACAATTGCAGCTTTTAAATTCTAAAAATCCGAAATATTCTTCCCCTTTTTTAGTCTGGAGCTGCACTGTTTATTTTTGTTATCCAGCTGCTTACAATTTCATCTGCCAGTCAAAAGTCATTCTTCTTCCATCCGTTTCTTACATGAGACAGTTGGGTTCAAACTTGGGGGTTGGAAAAGTTGGGAAAAACAATGCACATGTAAGTTATTTATCTGAAAAATTCAAACTGCTTGATGCTAGTGAGAACCTTATCTCCATCATGTTAGATGAAATTTATGTGAAGCCAGGCCTGTCTTATGTTGGAGGGAAAGTTTTGGACAAAGCATCTGACAATCAAGGTGAAGCAACAACACTTCAGTGCTTTATGCTGTCATCTGTGCTCTCTAAAAATAAGGATGTAATAGCTGTCTATCCTGTAAAAAAACTTACAGCACACCATTTAAAGGAATTGGTAACAGAAGTGTTGCAGATTGTGGGCAAGATTGGTTATAGAATTGTATCATTAACCTCAGATAATAATAGAGTAAATAGAACCATGTTTCAGATGTTGTGTGGAGGGACTTTAGGTACAAGTTTTGTAAATCCTATGGATAAGGATCATAAGGTATTCATTGTATTTGACACTGTCCACCTTTTGAAATCGATTGGAAATAACTGGCTTAATCAGTGGAAAACAAATCAAACATTTTATGTTCCATCTTTTAATGATGCCACTCAGTTATTGAAGCCAACTGTGCAACATCTTAAAATGATTTATAATAAAGAGTTGGGTGAAAATATAAAAACTGCTCCTGCCTTATCTCGGAAAGTTTTATATCCATCCCCTTTGGAAAGGCAGAATGTAAATGCTGCAGTTGAGTTTTTTGATGAAAAGAATATTGCTGCTTTGGAACATTTTTCAAGTGAATTTGGGGATGATTTCCTTGAAACAAAAAGCTTTATGGAGATTATATTTTTCTGGTAGAAAATAGTGAATGTCAAACATCCTTTCAAAGGTGTTCACTTAAGAGAAACATTTTGCCATCCAATTCACAGTGTTGATGATTCAAGTTTAGAATTTCTTAAAAAGTTTTGTTTGTGGTTAGATGAGTGGCATGCCAAGGAATCCCGTCTGGGATCTTCTTGTCTTGGAAAATTGTCTAATGTTACATATATAGCACTGAGGCATACCAGCCAATGTTTGATAGATATCTCCTGCCATTTGCTTCTTAATTTTCCTGCTAAATATGTTCTATTGGGGAAATTCCAGACTGATCAGCTGGAATCCAGGTTTGGCCAATATCACAGCATGAATGGTGGGAACTATAATGTTGGTATTAAGCAAGTATTAGATACTGAAAATCATTAGTATTCTAAAAATGAAATCTGCTATGCTTGGTGAGTTACCATTAAAAACATTTGGTTCGGTGCTCTGATGATGTAAATGATGAAGAATTTCCAGATTTTTTTTCTGATATTCTTATGAAAGAGGGTGAGACACCATCTGAGGACTCAATGCAAGTGATGGTGTTCATAGCTGGTTATGTTTCCAAACAGATAAAGAAGAAAATTAATTGTTGTGAATGCAAATCAGTGTTCTGCATTGATAGAGAAATGGTTGTAGAGATGCAATGTGAGGGATATTCCGAATATTTGGAGTTTTTAGACAGAGGAGGGCTAATGTGGCCTTCGAAATTTGTTGTGGATATTTGTCTTATTACATTTGGTGTTTTTGCATTGTTAATAAGTGAGGAATACGAAACGAAATTTATTGATTGTAACAATAAAAAAAATGTTGGTAAATTTGTCGGTTCAAAATGGAAAATATGTGCCTAGATATGTCAAGTGTTTGTAGTTGTGGAGAGCCAATTAAAAAACTGGTAAAAATTTGTGTTGAAACCATGAGCAATATTTTACTAAATAACTATTGTAAAAATAAAACTGACGCAATAAAGAGGGAAAAGAGTGGCACTAAACGTAAGTTAACCCTTAGTTAGTCGCGTGAAAAAAAGTTCCGTAATTAGTCGCGTGGGGTCAATATGACCCCAAAATGAATCCTAAAGATAAGCAATAATATATTAATTTATTTATATTTTACTGGAAATAAAATCAATCTTACATAATAATACAATTATTTATTAATAGTTTTTACAATGAACATTGATTAAAATAAATTAAAATATTTTTTTGTATTTTCTAATCACTTTCCCTCTCCCCACATTCAATGCACTTCATTATCATATGGTCTTTGCAAGTAAAAGCTCCACAATTTCCACATCTAGTGGACACTTTATTGTCCTTATTTCTTGGGCAATGTTCGCATCTTCCCCTTGATAGTCCCGATCCCGGTGATGGACCTTCCTGCGCAAGTCCCTGTTGAGTGCATATGCGCTTTCGGAGATGCCTAGATATAAACTAACTCTGAGACCTCAAAATCTGTAGATCCTTTTTTAATTCCTTCGATAATGATTTCAAGAAATTTCGCCTTGTCATTTCCTTTTGAACGTTTTGTTTATAATCAATAAAGGCATTTATGGCAGAAACGTTCAGCAAATGAAAAAACACAGCTAACGGCCATCTTTTCGTTCTTCTGCCAGCATTATAAGCAGCGCAGAGCTGATCGCATGTATCTACGCCACCTTTTGTTGAATCCGTCCGTTATGTTCTCCACCAAACGAAGGATTTGGTGGGGTGCGGAGGTCTTTCGTCTGAAACCCATCTGCTCAGGTCTTATTAGGTCGTTAGCCCGGATGTGGTGATCGAAGCGGGCGAGGATTATCTTCTCGAACACCTTCGAGAGATTTGAGAGGAGGGATATGGGTCGGTGGCTGGCTGGGAGGGACGGATCTTTCCCCGGTTTTGGAATCATGACGACTTTGCCACGCTTCCAATTCCAGGGGAAGTGGGATGCGGTAAGGCAGGCGTTGTAGAGGTTTGTGGGTTTCAGACGAAAGACCTCCGCACCCCACCAAATCCTTCGTTTGGTGGAGAGCATAACGGACGGATTCAACTCCCGAGGACGGACGGAAGTACTTTTCCTAGACGTCGCCAAGGCCTTCGATCAGGTGTGGCACGAAGGCCTGCTACTTAAACTCGCCGCAATGGATTTTCCATTATACCTGCAAAAGATCTGCAGGAGCTTCCTCTCCGGAAGGTCCCTGCGAGTCGCTGTGGATGGTCGGCTCTCCTCTTCTAAGAGGATTTCTTGTGTCGTCCCCCAGGGGGCAATCTTGAGTCCGATCCTCTTCAACCTCTTTGTCTATGACTTTCCTTCTTCTCCACAAACTCAAGTCTACATGTTTGCGGATGACACTGCGATCTCTTCGCAGTCGCAACAGGTCAACGCAGCTGTACGACGTATCCAAAATGACCTGAACCTGCTAGAAAAGTGGACGCTGGACTGGAAAGTTGAGATTAACGCCGATAAAAGCGTTCTTGTCAACTTTACCAAGAAGCAATAATTCACGCCCTCCCTCCGCCTCGAATTCCGAGGCACCGAGATACCGATGCGAAACTCACACAAATTCTTAGGGTTACACCTCGATCAGAAACTGACATGGGGTGCACACGTACAGCAGGCGATAAACAAAGCGAGGGGTATGAGGAAATTACTCATGCCCCTCATATGCAAAAATTCTAAATTACGAAGGGGCGAAAAAATTCGGCTATACCTATCTCACATTCGGCAAACCCTGCTGTACGGATGCGAGCTATTCGGTAACACGGCGAAAACCAACATGCGAAAATTAGAAACATTCCAAAACGTCACACTGCGCTACATCACAAACAGCTCCCGACTCGTTCCGGCTTACGAGATTAGAAACGCGCACAAAATCCCCACGATACACGACTTCGTTCGCAAGCGTGCCCAGCGCTTCGAACAGTCCCTACAGTTCAACCCACTCACCGTCCGACTTTGGCAATATGACGCGACAAAAAAATGCAAATTTAAACTACCAAAAGAAATACTCCTTCCGTAGTGAAGGCACAAACTTTCCTTTTTCTATTGCTTAATACTAACAATAGATTTAGTAAAAATGTTTTTATTTAGTTTTAGTAAAGTGAAGCAAGCTGTGCTTCAAGTCTGATACTTTGTTTGTGGTTACAGAAAAAATGAAAGAAAAGTTCCAAACAAAAAGAAAGTGAGCGTTCAAAAAAAGATCGGAACGCGCAAAACTTAAAAACTAAACTAAAGGAACATAACAAAAAAGAATTAAAAAAATCCAATAGAAAACAAAAAAGTTTTATTTTCTAAACAAATTTACGTAATTATCGATCGTCGCGAGTCAGCTGAGAGCACTGCGGGTCGCGGACCTGGCAGGGGCAGACGCAGCCAAGCGTGAATTATCGATCCGCTTGAAGCTGCCGAGAGCACTGCGGGTCGCGGACCTGGAAGGGGCAGACGCCGCCAAGCCTGAATTATCGATCGTCGCGAGTCAGCTGAGAGCACTGCGGGTCGCGGACCTGGAAGGGGCAGACGCCGCCAAGCGTGAATTATCGATCGGCTTGCAGCCGCCGAGAGCACTGCGGGTCGCGGACCTGGAAGGGGCAGACGCCGCCAAGCGTGAATTATCGATCCGCTTGAAGCCGCCGAGAGCACTGCGGGTCGCGGACCTGGAAGGGGCAGACGCCGCCAAGCGTGACCAAAAACCTTCCTTTACCTCTCCCCAAGCACTCCGGCAATGTTTTGCCGCGTCTCCCCGACTTTTGTTCCCTTTTTACCCCCCTTTTTCTTTTTATTGTGGTTTTTCTTTTATATTATATTCCTTTGTATATTATTTACCTTTCAAATTTTGTTTTTGTTCACTCATAAGAAAGAGTTAGTTTGTAAGAGGGCGATAAATGTATATTTTGCAACTCCCTTGCGAGTTCTTTCCTCTTCTTCCTTAACCATACACACCTACTAGGTATATTGTAAAGCCAAACTAACACGCACAAAAGACACTAAGCTCGCAACACATGAAGGTCGTAGAAGGTGACAAATTGCCTACTTGGAACGACCGACTGGACTATGCGCGACCGGAAGGCCGCGCGGACAAGGAGAGATCAGTCTGCAAACGACCAGACCTGAGGATGCCACCTGGAACGGTGGCGAAACAGTCGTCACGACAAACATCAACACGCGGTAGAAACCCGGAAAACATGGAAGGAAAGCCTTCGTATTAATCTATATTGCGTTTAACCCTTCTAGACCAATTGAGAAAAAAGCAACAGGTAGAGAGATGTCAAAATAAAAGCAACTTTTTTAACCTCATATATACATAACAAATGGATACACACCAAAATAGCACATTCAAATAGTTTAATTTACTCAATGTTTACAATATTAATACTATATATATAAATATAAAAATATCAAAAATAACAAATTAATAAAAAAACAAAAATGCAAATTTCTCTTCTAGAATGTCAGTTTCGAAGGTAGAACAAGTTTGAATTAGATTGTTAATACATTTCTTTAGATATTGACGAAAAAACATTGCTTGGGGTCATACCGACCCCACGCGACTAATTAAGGGTTAAGTACACTCATTGCTTATTTTTGTGATTTTTATTTACGAAATTATTAATCAGTTTTTATCCCGTGTTCTGAAAATAATTAAAGACTTCTGGTAAATTTCAGCGTTTATCACAATATATACGTATATGTTGTGATAAACGCTAGAATATGTAGTATATTTGGATGATCGTGTTCCCGCTTAGTCAGATAACTCGCGTTACGTCACAAATCCTAGTAGCAGGCCTGTATTTCGAGACGGCCTTGCTCATATTCGCTCCAGCACATGGGAACTCTGCGACAATTCATATTCGCGCCAACAGATGGAGACTGCGATAGTTCATATTCGCGCCAACAGATGGCGAATCAGCGATAGTTTATATTCGCGCAAACAAATGGCAACTCTTCGATAATTCATATTCGCGCCAACAGATAACAACTATGCGATGATTCATTTGCTGGCATCTAATTGCATGGGTGCCAACAGCTTAAAGTTTAGCTCGTCCACGGTGGGGATCCCAGGGTAAAAAGGCAATAAGGTAATGACAACAATCAGTGGTGCCACTTTATTGGTGAAAAAACGAAACTTCCATCATATCCCGTATACCACAAATAGTCCGCAAATTAAATTTGTAAAATATTTTTTGCTCTATACGTTTATATATTAGGAGCAGCCGTTTTCAAAAAAATAACGCACGAAAGTCGAAAATCACTAGAAACAAAAATGAATGCGACGTTTTTTAATTTTCGTCAACGAAAACAAACTTCGTAGGAGGAGATGAAATAGAATAGATCTGCTATAATTCTTAAAATTTGTCTAATTTCCCTTCGCGCGCATGCGGCGTTCAGTTGGTTAAAATAAAAGGATAATTTACGACGAAGTAATGAATGTACAAAACTTAAGATTGACTAATATATATATATATATATATATATATATATATATATATATATATATATAAGTATCGTCTCTAAGTTATATGGTGCTGCAGTTTTTAGTCATTATACTAAAATATCGGAAATGTCTTTATCAAACCGCCAACTTCAGAAAAGAATTTTTCAAAATACAGATAGATATATAATCGCGTAGTGGTTTTTATGTTTTACGTTCGCTCAAACGATATCGTTTAGTTTCAAATACTCAATAGCGCGTATATGTTACGCACTGCACACTTTCCTAACTTATTACTACAGTTTTGATAGTTTTATCATTCTAATCGGAGCAATAATGATATTACGTAATCAAAATGTGTTCAATAAAATTATATAGAAATGCTATTAGAGTAAAAGGTTTCGACGCGTGTTAATATTGAGAATCGGCATTTCGGAATTCAGACCGATTTTTTTAGTTTCTCTGTTGTGGTCACCCTGCGTAGCGGCGGGCTTTTCAGCCTTATTCATGGGATTCCCAGTCTTCCCTCAGACGTCTCAAACCAAAGACCAGTACCCCTACGGAGAGACTGGAAACTTAATGGTGTAATACGATTCCCAGGTTTTCCATGGAAGGCGACAATCTATGGGTCAACGGGAAAATTTGGAACTGTGTCACCGAATGCTAGCGTTACGTCATCAGAGTATATCCCTCACCCCCTTCCCCACCCGTTTTAATACGATAATCATAGCACACACAAATTGCACGGTCAGATTAAACGGACTTAAATGAGAGAATTTCATATAAGAAACCAAATTTATTATCGTATATCACACACTGCGAGAGTACAAAGTCATTATCAAATTACATAACAGTGAGGTATTTTTACATCAATATTATACATCATCATAGGTAGTCTGTCCGTAGACAGGTCCGTGATTATTCTTGGTTAAACCTGGTTATACATATACTCCTATTTTCCGCTGTCCTCTTTATATCTTGATAACTCTCTTTCCCTTTCAAATCGTCTATCAGCTGAAACCTTTTCCTACCTCTTTCCCTTTTCCCATCTAGTTTTCCTTTTAACACGTCTTTAATCATACTCTCTCTCCTCAGGTAATGTCCAACCCAGTTACCCTTCCTCTTTCTGATAGTCTGTATAATCGCTCGCTTCTATCCTATTCTTCGTAGCACTTCATCGTTTTTCATCCTATCTGTCCATTTTATCTTCAGCATTCTCCTCCAAGTCCACATTTCAAAGCTTTCCAAGTATTTGATGTCATTTTTCCTTAGCGTCCATGTTTCTGCCCCATACAATGCTATACTCCATACGTAGCATTTTATCAACTTCTTGCGGATATCTTCCCTTATATTCCCCGTAAGTAGTTGTTTCTTTCTCCTGAAAGCCGCTTTTGCTTTTCCTATTCTAGTTTTGATCTCATCCGTACATTTTGCCTCTCGTGTTATGATACTTCCAAGGTATTTATATTCTGAAACTTGTTCTAATGGCTTTCCCCCAATAGTTATGTTCAGATTCTCTTCTTTACCCGATATTCGAATGACCTTGGATTTTTCTGTATTTATTTCCATACCATATTTTCTACCTGTTATCACTAGTCTATTTATCATTTTTTGTAGCTCCTCTTCCTTTCTTGCAAGAAGTACTTGATCGTCTGCGTATTTTACTGTTCTTATAATCCTTCCTCCAATTTTGAAATCCCCGGTGCCTTCTAAAGCTATTTGCATTAGACTTTCTTCATATATATTGAATAGGGTTGGCGATAGGCAGCAGCCTTGTCTTACTACTCCACCGATATTTATTCCGCAGGTGTCCACATTCTCAAACCTGACCTTTACAACTTGATTCTCATATAGATTCCTAATCCGTCTCCTGTCTTTCCAGTCTACACCTATATCCTTTAATATCTTCATCAACTTTACCCAATTTACTCTATCAAAGGCCTTCTGCCAGTCTACGAAACATGCGCAGATATCTTGACTGTATTCTATTGCCCTTTCTGATATGATTCTAACTACTCCTATAGCATCTCTAGTTCCTCGTCCTTTTCTGAAACTGAATTGATCTTCCCCTATTATTTCTTCTGCCTTTTCCTCCAGCCTTTTATTAAGAATCCTCGTGATGATCTTCGATGTGTGTGACAGAAGGCTTATAGTTCTGTAATCTTTACACTGCATTGCCTTTGGCTTCTTCTTTAGAGGGATCATTGTTACTTCTAGGAAATCCTGAGGCCACTCTCCCGTGTCGTAAATCTTATTAATTAAATTCGTGATCGCTTTTGGTCCTTGATCCTATGACTTTAAGTACCTCAGCCGGTATTCCATCGCTGCCTGTGGCTTTCCCCTTCTTTAGTCCCACTACCACCTATCCTACTTCGCTCTCCATAATACTTGGTCCTAAGTTGTCTTCTTCAATGTTTTCCTCATTTTCCAGTTCTATTTTTGCCGCTCCTGCCTGTTTGCTGTATAATTCCTTAATGTATTCTTCCCATACCTGTGCTACATCCTTTGTTTCTGAGACTATCTTCCCATCCGTATTCATAATTCCTTTACCACAAATTCCATTAGACTTCTTATCTTCTAATTCCAGTGCCCTAGCGTACATCATATCGTACCGTCCTAACTTCTCCATTTGTTCTATTTCAACACATTTTCTTTTTATCCAATTTTCTCTAGCTTTATCTGTTACCCTATTATATATATTATACAATAAAGATATACAAATGAATTATTGTAAGAGAATTTTATAACGTTAATACCTTTTATCCATGAAACGTATTTAAAGGAAATTCACATGGACGACGAAAAACGTCAAAACTTTCACATCAAGAATGAATTTGTGGATCAATCAAAAATCTATTTGTAAAGTGATTTTTTCGGCCTGGAACACATTCTCTTTCTGTTGCACCTGTAAAAAGAACGAAGATGAATTTCTAAGAATGTCAATCATTAAACCTGCTAAACCTAATGAAATTGATGCAGGATACAATGGGCATGCTTCAAATGTTGCAATAAATGTAAAATAAGGCAAATGCGCTTACGGCCCATTGCGGTCCATAAACAATGTTTCTACGAAGATCACATTACCATTTGTAAAATTAAACACATCACATTGGGTCGAGTGAATAAAAAATAAGCAAATGCTTATGCTTAAGATTTCCCTCACTTTTTAAGCAAATGCTTAATTTGGGGTGAATAAAAAAATAGCATTTGCTTTTGCTAGAAAGAATAAGCATTTGCTTATTTTTAGGAATTTTCTTAAGCAATTGCTTAAAATTGTGTGAACAAAACCGAGCTTTTGCTTAATGCTTTAAGCATATGCTTAAACTTTTTTAAGTGAGGTAAAGGGCTTGCTAAAATATTTCAAAGTACTCTATTTTCATGATAATTGATCCTAAATATAAATATGGTAATTTATGGTGACACGAAAGGTTGAAAAATACAAGAAAAGTTTCAACGTTATAAAAATTTATATCGTTTCTCTGAAGAAAATGTTAAGTACCTATATTTCAAATCTGTTACTCAGAGAATATCAAGAGAGACGTGGCGGGGTACTGTCTTCCAAACAGAAGATAGAAATATTTTTAAGGTACTTAGTGATGTAAGATAGAAATATTTGTGGAGTCCAAAATCACTATAAAGGCAAATGACTGGATAAAATTACTATAACTAATTGAATAAAAATACACCCATGATTTGTGATATTATCGAATTCAGTTATAAGAGAAATAGTTTTAAAAAATTATTAGTTAACTTTTTAAAAAATATTACCCCATATATTAATGTTTTTAGTTGGAAATTCAACTATGTAAAACCTTAAATGTAAACAAAAACAAGTGAAGGAAGAGTTGCAAAGAGCTTTCTTCCGTAAAATTTAAGCATTTGCTTAAAACTGAGTAGCAAATGCTTATAAGCAAAAGCAAACTTTTATTCACTCAATATGAAGCAAATGCTTTTAGCATTTGCTTATGCTTTTGCTTAATGCTTTAAGCATTTGCTTAGTTTTTATTCACTCGACCCATTGCACTAGAAAATGTCCACTATATCTACAATTTATTCTAAGCACAGTTGTATTTGCTGACGTTTACGAGTTCACAGCAGTTACAGTTAGCCCATTTAAGATCTATATGTATTCATCATATAACAAGGAAAACTTTTGATATAGAAATTTCAATTTCTCGATCGAAAAATACATAACACATTTCTAAATATGTTTTGAAACAAAGAATTATCTTAAAGTCTAGGATTATGAACAAATGCATAATGAGAAACAAGAAATAATCAAGTTAACAATTTCTGTATATTCAAAATATTTCAAATTAAAACAATGAGTCATCGCTACGGTACACTTATTTCATTCTATTACAAGCACAATTCTATCTTCGGGCGTCTATATTGCAGTTTAACTTCCAAACTCACTATAATCTACTGATAACCGCGAGAAGTTTTATATGGAAATTTCAGTTAATCTAAAATTACGGCTTATTTTGTGAACTGACACGTACCATATTCACGGCCAGGCCAATGGATGACACAGCTAGGTGAAGTAAGCGAGGCTTAACACCTAAAAATGAGAAACATTTCCTCTCAAAATGCCTCTCGCACACAAACAAACGAGAGAAATTTCTTTCCTTCCTTCCTAGATCTATCCATTGCAGGTATCTGTTAAGAAAATATGAAAGCATTCTCACAAAACGCATTCACATAACACTTCGTAGAACTAGTTCGTTAGAATTTATTTCAAAAATATGATATTTTTAAGACTTACCTGTTGATTGGAGATCAGAACAAATTCATTCCGTCACGCTTTCTTAAACAGTGATGAATGCATATCTACTTGAAAAAATCAGAGTAACTGACAACCGCTCAATAAGCGACATCGAAGTTTTAACAAACAAAATGGCCGCTGTTCCGTTACGATACAGAAGGAACGTGCGGCGCTGCCGCGCTGAGGCGCGGTGGCGCTGTGGTGATGCGGTAGAGAGAGAGAAATAGAGGGAGAAAAAGAAAGAGAGAGAGAGAGCTACGTGTAAAAGCTGGGAATCATAGCTGGGAATCGATTCTCCCATAAGTCCGTTAGGGGACTAGTCTTTGTTCATACCCCAGTGGGTACTAGTCTTTGCGCTGGCATCTATCTGCACGGGTGCCAACAGCTTAAAGATTCGCTCGTCCACGGGGGGGATCTCAGGGTGAAAAGGCAATAAGGAAATGACAAAAATGGCTCGCTTAACACAATCAGTGGTGCCACTTTATTGGTGAAAAAACGAACCTTACATCATATCTCGTATACCACAAATAGTCCGCAAATTAAATTTGTAAAATATTTTTTGCTCTATACGTTTATATATTAGGAGCAGCCGTTTTCAAAAAAATAACGCACGAAAGTCGAAAATCACTAGAAACAAAAATGAATGCGACGTTTTTTAATTTTCGTCAACGAAAACAAACTTCGTAGGAGGAGATGAAATAGAATAGATCAGCTATAATTCTTAAAATTTGTCTAATTTCCCTTCGCGCGCATGCGGCGTTCAGTTGGTTAAAATAAAAGGATAATTTACGACGAAGTAATGAATGTACAAAACTTAAGATTGACTAATATATATATATATATATATATATATATATATATATATATATATAAGTATCGTCTCTAAGTTATATGGTGCTGCAGTTTTTAGTCATTATACTAAAATATCGGAAATGTCTTTATCAAACCGCCAACTTCAGAAAAGAATTTTTCAAAATACAGATAGATATATAATCGCGTAGTGGTTTTTATGTTTTACGTTCGCTCAAACGATATCGTTTAGTTTCAAATACTCAATAGCGCGTATATGTTACGCACTGCACACTTTCCTAACTTATTACTACAGTTTTGATAGTTTTATCATTCTAATCGGAGCAATAATGATATTACGTAATCAAAATGTGTTCAATAAAATTATATAGAAATGCTATTAGAGTAAAAGGTTTCGACGCGTGTTAATATTGAGAATCGGCATTTCGGAATTCAGACCGATTTTTTTAGTTTCTCTGTTGTGGTCACCCTGCGTAGCGGCGGGCTTTTCAGCCTTATTCATGGGATTCCCAGTCTTCCCTCAGACGTCTCAAACCAAAGACCAGTACCCCTACGGAGAGACTGGAAACTTAATGGTGTAATACGATTCCCAGGTTTTCCATGGAAGGCGACAATCTATGGGTCAACGGGAAAATTTGGAACTGTGTCACCGAATGCTAGCGTTACGTCATCAGAGTATATCCCTCACCCCCTTCCCCACCCGTTTTAATACGATAATCATAGCACACACAAATTGCACGGTCAGATTAAACGGACTTAAATGAGAGAATTTCATATAAGAAACCAAATTTATTATCGTATATCACACACTGCGAGAGTACAAAGTCATTATCAAATTACATAACAGTGAGGTATTTTTACATCAATATTATACATCATCATAGGTAGTCTGTCCGTAGACAGGTCCGTGATTATTCTTGGTTAAACCTGGTTATACATATACTCCTATTTTCCGCTGTCCTCTTTATATCTTGATAACTCTCTTTCCCTTTCAAATCGTCTATCAGCTGAAACCTTTTCCTACCTCTTTCCCTTTTCCCATCTAGTTTTCCTTTTAACACGTCTTTAATCATACTCTCTCTCCTCAGGTAATGTCCAACCCAGTTACCCTTCCTCTTTCTGATAGTCTGTATAATCGCTCGCTTCTATCCTATTCTTCGTAGCACTTCATCGTTTTTCATCCTATCTGTCCATTTTATCTTCAGCATTCTCCTCCAAGTCCACATTTCAAAGCTTTCCAAGTATTTGATGTCATTTTTCCTTAGCGTCCATGTTTCTGCCCCATACAATGCTATACTCCATACGTAGCATTTTATCAACTTCTTGCGGATATCTTCCCTTATATTCCCCGTAAGTAGTTGTTTCTTTCTCCTGAAAGCCGCTTTTGCTTTTCCTATTCTAGTTTTGATCTCATCCGTACATTTTGCCTCTCGTGTTATGATACTTCCAAGGTATTTATATTCTGAAACTTGTTCTAATGGCTTTCCCCCAATAGTTATGTTCAGATTCTCTTCTTTACCCGATATTCGAATGACCTTGGATTTTTCTGTATTTATTTCCATACCATATTTTCTACCTGTTATCACTAGTCTATTTATCATTTTTTGTAGCTCCTCTTCCTTTCTTGCAAGAAGTACTTGATCGTCTGCGTATTTTACTGTTCTTATAATCCTTCCTCCAATTTTGAAATCCCCGGTGCCTTCTAAAGCTATTTGCATTAGACTTTCTTCATATATATTGAATAGGGTTGGCGATAGGCAGCAGCCTTGTCTTACTACTCCACCGATATTTATTCCGCAGGTGTCCACATTCTCAAACCTGACCTTTACAACTTGATTCTCATATAGATTCCTAATCCGTCTCCTGTCTTTCCAGTCTACACCTATATCCTTTAATATCTTCATCAACTTTACCCAATTTACTCTATCAAAGGCCTTCTGCCAGTCTACGAAACATGCGCAGATATCTTGACTGTATTCTATTGCCCTTTCTGATATGATTCTAACTACTCCTATAGCATCTCTAGTTCCTCGTCCTTTTCTGAAACTGAATTGATCTTCCCCTATTATTTCTTCTGCCTTTTCCTCCAGCCTTTTATTAAGAATCCTCGTGATGATCTTCGATGTGTGTGACAGAAGGCTTATAGTTCTGTAATCTTTACACTGCATTGCCTTTGGCTTCTTCTTTAGAGGGATCATTGTTACTTCTAGGAAATCCTGAGGCCACTCTCCCGTGTCGTAAATCTTATTAATTAAATTCGTGATCGCTTTTGGTCCTTGATCCTATGACTTTAAGTACCTCAGCCGGTATTCCATCGCTGCCTGTGGCTTTCCCCTTCTTTAGTCCCACTACCACCTATCCTACTTCGCTCTCCATAATACTTGGTCCTAAGTTGTCTTCTTCAATGTTTTCCTCATTTTCCAGTTCTATTTTTGCCGCTCCTGCCTGTTTGCTGTATAATTCCTTAATGTATTCTTCCCATACCTGTGCTACATCCTTTGTTTCTGAGACTATCTTCCCATCCGTATTCATAATTCCTTTACCACAAATTCCATTAGACTTCTTATCTTCTAATTCCAGTGCCCTAGCGTACATCATATCGTACCGTCCTAACTTCTCCATTTGTTCTATTTCAACACATTTTCTTTTTATCCAATTTTCTCTAGCTTTATCTGTTACCCTATTATATATATTATACAATAAAGATATACAAATGAATTATTGTAAGAGAATTTTATAACGTTAATACCTTTTATCCATGAAACGTATTTAAAGGAAATTCACATGGACGACGAAAAACGTCAAAACTTTCACATCAAGAATGAATTTGTGGATCAATCAAAAATCTATTTGTAAAGTGATTTTTTCGGCCTGGAACACATTCTCTTTCTGTTGCACCTGTAAAAAGAACGAAGATGAATTTCTAAGAATGTCAATCATTAAACCTGCTAAACCTAATGAAATTGATGCAGGATACAATGGGCATGCTTCAAATGTTGCAATAAATGTAAAATAAGGCAAATGCGCTTACGGCCCATTGCGGTCCATAAACAATGTTTCTACGAAGATCACATTACCATTTGTAAAATTAAACACATCACATTGGGTCGAGTGAATAAAAAATAAGCAAATGCTTATGCTTAAGATTTCCCTCACTTTTTAAGCAAATGCTTAATTTGGGGTGAATAAAAAAATAGCATTTGCTTTTGCTAGAAAGAATAAGCATTTGCTTATTTTTAGGAATTTTCTTAAGCAATTGCTTAAAATTGTGTGAACAAAACCGAGCTTTTGCTTAATGCTTTAAGCATATGCTTAAACTTTTTTAAGTGAGGTAAAGGGCTTGCTAAAATATTTCAAAGTACTCTATTTTCATGATAATTGATCCTAAATATAAATATGGTAATTTATGGTGACACGAAAGGTTGAAAAATACAAGAAAAGTTTCAACGTTATAAAAATTTATATCGTTTCTCTGAAGAAAATGTTAAGTACCTATATTTCAAATCTGTTACTCAGAGAATATCAAGAGAGACGTGGCGGGGTACTGTCTTCCAAACAGAAGATAGAAATATTTTTAAGGTACTTAGTGATGTAAGATAGAAATATTTGTGGAGTCCAAAATCACTATAAAGGCAAATGACT
The DNA here is from genome assembly GCA_028673005.1 of Tanypteryx hageni. Taxonomy (NCBI): domain Eukaryota; kingdom Metazoa; phylum Arthropoda; class Insecta; order Odonata; family Petaluridae; genus Tanypteryx; species Tanypteryx hageni. The sequence continues at coordinate 6,244,528 of CM054119.1, read as the reverse complement.
GGATAAAATTACTATAACTAATTGAATAAAAATACACCCATGATTTGTGATATTATCGAATTCAGTTATAAGAGAAATAGTTTTAAAAAATTATTAGTTAACTTTTTAAAAAATATTACCCCATATATTAATGTTTTTAGTTGGAAATTCAACTATGTAAAACCTTAAATGTAAACAAAAACAAGTGAAGGAAGAGTTGCAAAGAGCTTTCTTCCGTAAAATTTAAGCATTTGCTTAAAACTGAGTAGCAAATGCTTATAAGCAAAAGCAAACTTTTATTCACTCAATATGAAGCAAATGCTTTTAGCATTTGCTTATGCTTTTGCTTAATGCTTTAAGCATTTGCTTAGTTTTTATTCACTCGACCCATTGCACTAGAAAATGTCCACTATATCTACAATTTATTCTAAGCACAGTTGTATTTGCTGACGTTTACGAGTTCACAGCAGTTACAGTTAGCCCATTTAAGATCTATATGTATTCATCATATAACAAGGAAAACTTTTGATATAGAAATTTCAATTTCTCGATCGAAAAATACATAACACATTTCTAAATATGTTTTGAAACAAAGAATTATCTTAAAGTCTAGGATTATGAACAAATGCATAATGAGAAACAAGAAATAATCAAGTTAACAATTTCTGTATATTCAAAATATTTCAAATTAAAACAATGAGTCATCGCTACGGTACACTTATTTCATTCTATTACAAGCACAATTCTATCTTCGGGCGTCTATGTTGCAGTTTAACTTCCAAACTCACTATAATCTACTGATAACCGCGAGAAGTTTTATATGGAAATTTCAGTTAATCTAAAATTACGGCTTATTTTGTGAACTGACACGTACCATATTCACGGCCAGGCCAATGGATGACACAGCTAGGTGAAGTAAGCGAGGCTTAACACCTAAAAATGAGAAACATTTCCTCTCAAAATGCCTCTCGCACACAAACAAACGAGAGAAATTTCTTTCCTTCCTTCCTAGATCTATCCATTGCAGGTATCTGTTAAGAAAATATGAAAGCATTCTCACAAAACGCATTCACATAACACTTCGTAGAACTAGTTCGTTAGAATTTATTTCAAAAATATGATATTTTTAAGACTTACCTGTTGATTGGAGATCAGAACAAATTCATTCCGTCACGCTTTCTTAAACAGTGATGAATGCATATCTACTTGAAAAAATCAGAGTAACTGACAACCGCTCAATAAGCGACATCGAAGTTTTAACAAACAAAATGGCCGCTGTTCCGTTACGATACAGAAGGAACGTGCGGCGCTGCCGCGCTGAGGCGCGGTGGCGCTGTGGTGATGCGGTAGAGAGAGAGAAATAGAGGGAGAAAAAGAAAGAGAGAGAGAGAGCTACGTGTAAAAGCTGGGAATCATAGCTGGGAATCGATTCTCCCATAAGTCCGTTAGGGGACTAGTCTTTGTTCATACCCCAGTGGGTACTAGTCTTTGCGCTGGCATCTATCTGCACGGGTGCCAACAGCTTAAAGATTCGCTCGTCCACGGGGGGGATCTCAGGGTGAAAAGGCAATAAGGAAATGACAAAAATGGCTCGCTTAACACAATCAGTGGTGCCACTTTATTGGTGAAAAAACGAACCTTACATCATATCTCGTATACCACAAATAGTCCGCAAATTAAATTTGTAAAATATTTTTTGCTCTATACGTTTATATATTAGGAGCAGCCGTTTTCAAAAAAATAACGCACGAAAGTCGAAAATCACTAGAAACAAAAATGAATGCGACGTTTTTTAATTTTCGTCAACGAAAACAAACTTCGTAGGAGGAGATGAAATAGAATAGATCAGCTATAATTCTTAAAATTTGTCTAATTTCCCTTCGCGCGCATGCGGCGTTCAGTTGGTTAAAATAAAAGGATAATTTACGACGAAGTAATGAATGTACAAAACTTAAGATTGACTAATATATATATATATATATATATATATATATATATATATATATATATATATATAAGTATCGTCTCTAAGTTATATGGTGCTGCAGTTTTTAGTCATTATACTAAAATATCGGAAATGTCTTTATCAAACCGCCAACTTCAGAAAAGAATTTTTCAAAATACAGATAGATATATAATCGCGTAGTGGTTTTTATGTTTTACGTTCGCTCAAACGATATCGTTTAGTTTCAAATACTCAATAGCGCGTATATGTTACGCACTGCACACTTTCCTAACTTATTACTACAGTTTTGATAGTTTTATCATTCTAATCGGAGCAATAATGATATTACGTAATCAAAATGTGTTCAATAAAATTATATAGAAATGCTATTAGAGTAAAAGGTTTCGACGCGTGTTAATATTGAGAATCGGCATTTCGGAATTCAGACCGATTTTTTTAGTTTCTCTGTTGTGGTCACCCTGCGTAGCGGCGGGCTTTTCAGCCTTATTCATGGGATTCCCAGTCTTCCCTCAGACGTCTCAAACCAAAGACCAGTACCCCTACGGAGAGACTGGAAACTTAATGGTGTAATACGATTCCCAGGTTTTCCATGGAAGGCGACAATCTATGGGTCAACGGGAAAATTTGGAACTGTGTCACCGAATGCTAGCGTTACGTCATCAGAGTATATCCCTCACCCCCTTCCCCACCCGTTTTAATACGATAATCATAGCACACACAAATTGCACGGTCAGATTAAACGGACTTAAATGAGAGAATTTCATATAAGAAACCAAATTTATTATCGTATATCACACACTGCGAGAGTACAAAGTCATTATCAAATTACATAACAGTGAGGTATTTTTACATCAATATTATACATCATCATAGGTAGTCTGTCCGTAGACAGGTCCGTGATTATTCTTGGTTAAACCTGGTTATACATATACTCCTATTTTCCGCTGTCCTCTTTATATCTTGATAACTCTCTTTCCCTTTCAAATCGTCTATCAGCTGAAACCTTTTCCTACCTCTTTCCCTTTTCCCATCTAGTTTTCCTTTTAACACGTCTTTAATCATACTCTCTCTCCTCAGGTAATGTCCAACCCAGTTACCCTTCCTCTTTCTGATAGTCTGTATAATCGCTCGCTTCTATCCTATTCTTCGTAGCACTTCATCGTTTTTCATCCTATCTGTCCATTTTATCTTCAGCATTCTCCTCCAAGTCCACATTTCAAAGCTTTCCAAGTATTTGATGTCATTTTTCCTTAGCGTCCATGTTTCTGCCCCATACAATGCTATACTCCATACGTAGCATTTTATCAACTTCTTGCGGATATCTTCCCTTATATTCCCCGTAAGTAGTTGTTTCTTTCTCCTGAAAGCCGCTTTTGCTTTTCCTATTCTAGTTTTGATCTCATCCGTACATTTTGCCTCTCGTGTTATGATACTTCCAAGGTATTTATATTCTGAAACTTGTTCTAATGGCTTTCCCCCAATAGTTATGTTCAGATTCTCTTCTTTACCCGATATTCGAATGACCTTGGATTTTTCTGTATTTATTTCCATACCATATTTTCTACCTGTTATCACTAGTCTATTTATCATTTTTTGTAGCTCCTCTTCCTTTCTTGCAAGAAGTACTTGATCGTCTGCGTATTTTACTGTTCTTATAATCCTTCCTCCAATTTTGAAATCCCCGGTGCCTTCTAAAGCTATTTGCATTAGACTTTCTTCATATATATTGAATAGGGTTGGCGATAGGCAGCAGCCTTGTCTTACTACTCCACCGATATTTATTCCGCAGGTGTCCACATTCTCAAACCTGACCTTTACAACTTGATTCTCATATAGATTCCTAATCAGTCTCCTGTCTTTCCAGTCTACACCTATATCCTTTAATATCTTCATCAACTTTACCCAATTTACTCTATCAAAGGCCTTCTGCCAGTCTACGAAACATGCGCAGATATCTTGACTGTATTCTATTGCCCTTTCTGATATGATTCTAACTACTCCTATAGCATCTCTAGTTCCTCGTCCTTTTCTGAAACCGAATTGATCTTCCCCTATTATTTCTTCTGCCTTTTTCTCCAGCCTTTTATTAAGAATCCTCGTGATGATCTTCGATGTGTGTGACAGAAGGCTTATAGTTCTGTAATCTTTACACTGCATTGCCTTTGGCTTCTTCTTTAGAGGGATCATTGTTACTTCTAGGAAATCCTGAGGCCACTCTCCCGTGTCGTAAATCTTATTAATTAAATTCGTGATCGCTTTTGGTCCTTGATCCTATGACTTTAAGTACCTCAGCCGGTATTCCATCGCTGCCTGTGGCTTTCCCCTTCTTTAGTCCCACTACCACCTATCCTACTTCGCTCTCCATAATACTTGGTCCTAAGTTGTCTTCTTCAATGTTTTCCTCATTTTCCAGTTCTATTTTTGCCGCTCCTGCCTGTTTGCTGTATAATTCCTTAATGTATTCTTCCCATACCTGTGCTACATCCTTTGTTTCTGAGACTATCTTCCCATCCGTATTCATAATTCCTTTACCACAAATTCCATTAGACTTCTTATCTTCTAATTCCAGTGCCCTAGCGTACATCATATCGTACCGTCCTAACTTCTCCATTTGTTCTATTTCAACACATTTTCTTTTTATCCAATTTTCTCTAGCTTTATCTGTTACCCTATTATATATATTATACAATAAAGATATACAAATGAATTATTGTAAGAGAATTTTATAACGTTAATACCTTTTATCCATGAAACGTATTTAAAGGAAATTCACATGGACGACGAAAAACGTCAAAACTTTCACATCAAGAATGAATTTGTGGATCAATCAAAAATCTATTTGTAAAGTGATTTTTTCGGCCTGGAACACATTCTCTTTCTGTTGCACCTGTAAAAAGAACGAAGATGAATTTCTAAGAATGTCAATCATTAAACCTGCTAAACCTAATGAAATTGATGCAGGATACAATGGGCATGCTTCAAATGTTGCAATAAATGTAAAATAAGGCAAATGCGCTTACGGCCCATTGCGGTCCATAAACAATGTTTCTACGAAGATCACATTACCATTTGTAAAATTAAACACATCACATTGGGTCGAGTGAATAAAAAATAAGCAAATGCTTATGCTTAAGATTTCCCTCACTTTTTAAGCAAATGCTTAATTTGGGGTGAATAAAAAAATAGCATTTGCTTTTGCTAGAAAGAATAAGCATTTGCTTATTTTTAGGAATTTTCTTAAGCAATTGCTTAAAATTGTGTGAACAAAACCGAGCTTTTGCTTAATGCTTTAAGCATATGCTTAAACTTTTTTAAGTGAGGTAAAGGGCTTGCTAAAATATTTCAAAGTACTCTATTTTCATGATAATTGATCCTAAATATAAATATGGTAATTTATGGTGACACGAAAGGTTGAAAAATACAAGAAAAGTTTCAACGTTATAAAAATTTATATCGTTTCTCTGAAGAAAATGTTAAGTACCTATATTTCAAATCTGTTACTCAGAGAATATCAAGAGAGACGTGGCGGGGTACTGTCTTCCAAACAGAAGATAGAAATATTTTTAAGGTACTTAGTGATGTAAGATAGAAATATTTGTGGAGTCCAAAATCACTATAAAGGCAAATGACTGGATAAAATTACTATAACTAATTGAATAAAAATACACCCATGATTTGTGATATTATCGAATTCAGTTATAAGAGAAATAGTTTTAAAAAATTATTAGTTAACTTTTTAAAAAATATTACCCCATATATTAATGTTTTTAGTTGGAAATTCAACTATGTAAAACCTTAAATGTAAACAAAAACAAGTGAAGGAAGAGTTGCAAAGAGCTTTCTTCCGTAAAATTTAAGCATTTGCTTAAAACTGAGTAGCAAATGCTTATAAGCAAAAGCAAACTTTTATTCACTCAATATGAAGCAAATGCTTTTAGCATTTGCTTATGCTTTTGCTTAATGCTTTAAGCATTTGCTTAGTTTTTATTCACTCGACCCATTGCACTAGAAAATGTCCACTATATCTACAATTTATTCTAAGCACAGTTGTATTTGCTGACGTTTACGAGTTCACAGCAGTTACAGTTAGCCCATTTAAGATCTATATGTATTCATCATATAACAAGGAAAACTTTTGATATAGAAATTTCAATTTCTCGATCGAAAAATACATAACACATTTCTAAATATGTTTTGAAACAAAGAATTATCTTAAAGTCTAGGATTATGAACAAATGCATAATGAGAAACAAGAAATAATCAAGTTAACAATTTCTGTATATTCAAAATATTTCAAATTAAAACAATGAGTCATCGCTACGGTACACTTATTTCATTCTATTACAAGCACAATTCTATCTTCGGGCGTCTATGTTGCAGTTTAACCTTCCAAACTCACTATAATCTACTGATAACCGCGAGAAGTTTTATATGGAAATTTCAGTTAATCTAAAATTACGGCTTATTTTGTGAACTGACACGTACCATATTCACGGCCAGGCCAATGGATGACACAGCTAGGTGAAGTAAGCGAGGCTTAACACCTAAAAATGAGAAACATTTCCTCTCAAAATGCCTCTCGCACACAAACAAACGAGAGAAATTTCTTTCCTTCCTTCCTAGATCTATCCATTGCAGGTATCTGTTAAGAAAATATGAAAGCATTCTCACAAAACGCATTCACATAACACTTCGTAGAACTAGTTCGTTAGAATTTATTTCAAAAATATGATATTTTTAAGACTTACCTGTTGATTGGAGATCAGAACAAATTCATTCCGTCACGCTTTCTTAAACAGTGATGAATGCATATCTACTTGAAAAAATCAGAGTAACTGACAACCGCTCAATAAGCGACATCGAAGTTTTAACAAACAAAATGGCCGCTGTTCCGTTACGATACAGAAGGAACGTGCGGCGCTGCCGCGCTGAGGCGCGGTGGCGCTGTGGTGATGCGGTAGAGAGAGAGAAATAGAGGGAGAAAAAGAAAGAGAGAGGAGAGAGCTACGTGTAAAAGCTGGGAATCATAGCTGGGAATCGATTCTCCCATAAGTCCGTTAGGGGACTAGTCTTTGTTCATACCCCAGTGGGTACTAGTCTTTGCGCTGGCATCTATCTGCACGGGTGCCAACAGCTTAAAGATTCGCTCGTCCACGGGGGGGATCTCAGGGTGAAAAGGCAATAAGGAAATGACAAAAATGGCTCGCTTAACACAATCAGTGGTGCCACTTTATTGGTGAAAAAACGAACCTTACATCATATCTCGTATACCACAAATAGTCCGCAAATTAAATTTGTAAAATATTTTTTGCTCTATACGTTTATATATTAGGAGCAGCCGTTTTTCAAAAAAATAACGCACGAAAGTCGAAAATCACTAGAAACAAAAATGAATGCGACGTTTTTTAATTTTCGTCAACGAAAACAAACTTCGTAGGAGGAGATGAAATAGAATAGATCAGCTATAATTCTTAAAATTTGTCTAATTTCCCTTCGCGCGCATGCGGCGTTCAGTTGGTTAAAATAAAAGGATAATTTACGACGAAGTAATGAATGTACAAAACTTAAGATTGACTAATATATATATATATATATATATATATATATATATAGTATATATATATAAGTATCGTCTCTAAGTTATATGGTGCTGCAGTTTTTAGTCATTATACTAAAATATCGGATAATGTCTTTATCAAACCGCCAACTTCAGAAAAGAATATTTCAAAATACAGATAGATATATAATCGCGTAGTGGTTTTTATGTTTTACGTTCGCTCAAAACGATATCGTTTAGTTTCAAATACTCAATAGCGCGTATATGTTACGCACTTGCACACTTTCCTAACTTATTACTACAGTTTTGATAGTTTTATCATTCTAATCGGAGCAATAATGATATTACGTAATCAAAATGTGTTCAATAAAATTATATAGAAATGCTATTAGAGTAAAAGGTTTCGACGCGTGTTAATATTGAGAATCGGCATTTCGGAATTCAGACCGATTTTTTTAGTTTCTCTGTTGTGGTCACCCCTGCGTAGCGGCGGGCTTTTCAGCCTTATTCATGGGATTCCCAGTCTTCCCTCAGACGTCTCAAACCAAAGACCAGTACCCCTACGGAGAGACTGGAAACTTAATGGTGTAATACGATTCCCAGGTTTTCCATGGAAGGCGACAATCTATGGGTCAACGGGAAAATTTGGAACTGTGTCACCGAATGCTAGCGTTACGTCATCAGAGTATATCCCTCACCCCCCTTCCCCACCCGTTTTAATACGATAATCATAGCACACACAAATTGCACGGTCAGATTAAACGGACTTAAATGAGAGAATTTCATATAAGAAACCAAATTTATTATCGTATATCACACACTGCGAGAGTACAAAGTCATTATCAAATTACATAACAGTGAGGTATTTTTACATCAATATTATACATCATCATAGGTAGTCTGTCCGTAGACAGGTCCGTGATTATTCTTGGTTAAACCTGGTTATACATATACTCCTATTTTCCGCTGTCCTCTTTATATCTTGATAACTCTCTTTCCCTTTCAAATCGTCTATCAGCTGAAACCTTTTCCTACCTCTTTCCCTTTTCCCATCTAGTTTTCCTTTTAACACGTCTTTAATCATACTCTCTCTCCTCAGGTAATGTCCAACCCAGTTACCCTTCCTCTTTCTGATAGTCTGTATAATCGCTCGCTTCTATTCCTATTCTTCGTAGCACTTCATCGTTTTTCATCCTATCTGTCCATTTTATCTTCAGCATTCTCCTCCAAGTCCACATTTCAAAGCTTTCCAAGTATTTGATGTCATTTTTCCTTAGCGTCCATGTTTCTGCCCCATACAATGCTATACTCCATACGTAGCATTTTATCAACTTCTTGCGGATATCTTCCCTTATATTCCCCGTAAGTAGTTGTTTCTTTCTCCTGAAAGCCGCTTTTGCTTTTCCTATTCTAGTTTTGATCTCATCCGTACATTTTGCCTCTCGTGTTATGATACTTCCAAGGTATTTATATTCTGAAACTTGTTCTAATGGCTTTCCCCCAATAGTTATGTTCAGATTCTCTTCTTTACCCGATATTCGAATGACCTTGGATTTTTCTGTATTTATTTCCATACCATATTTTCTACCTGTTATCACTAGTCTATTTATCATTTTTTGTAGCTCCTCTTCCTTTCTTGCAAGAAGTACTTGATCGTCTGCGTATTTTACTGTTCTTATAATCCTTCCTCCAATTTTGAAATCCCCGGTGCCTTCTAAAGCTATTTGCATTAGACTTTCTTCATATATATTGAATAGGGTTGGCGATAGGCAGCAGCCTTGTCTTACTACTCCACCGATATTTATTCCGCAGGTGTCCACATTCTCAAACCTGACCTTTACAACTTGATTCTCATATAGATTCCTAATCAGTCTCCTGTCTTTCCAGTCTACACCTATATCCTTTAATATCTTCATCAACTTTACCCAATTTACTCTATCAAAGGCCTTCTGCCAGTCTACGAAACATGCGCAGATATCTTGACTGTATTCTATTGCCCTTTCTGATATGATTCTAACTACTCCTATAGCATCTCTAGTTCCTCGTCCTTTTCTGAAACCGAATTGATCTTCCCCTATTATTTCTTCTGCCTTTTTCTCCAGCCTTTTATTAAGAATCCTCGTGATGATCTTCGATGTGTGTGACAGAAGGCTTATAGTTCTGTAATCTTTACACTGCATTGCCTTTGGCTTCTTCTTTAGAGGGATCATTGTTACTTCTAGGAAATCCTGAGGCCACTCTCCCGTGTCGTAAATCTTATTAATTAAATTCGTGATCGCTTTTGGTCCTTGATCCTATGACTTTAAGTACCTCAGCCGGTATTCCATCGCTGCCTGTGGCTTTCCCCTTCTTTAGTCCCACTACCACCTATCCTACTTCGCTCTCCATAATACTTGGTCCTAAGTTGTCTTCTTCAATGTTTTCCTCATTTTCCAGTTCTATTTTTGCCGCTCCTGCCTGTTTGCTGTATAATTCCTTAATGTATTCTTCCCATACCTGTGCTACATCCTTTGTTTCTGAGACTATCTTCCCATCCGTATTCATAATTCCTTTACCACAAATTCCATTAGACTTCTTATCTTCTAATTCCAGTGCCCTAGCGTACATCATATCGTACCGTCCTAACTTCTCCATTTGTTCTATTTCAACACATTTTCTTTTTATCCAATTTTCTCTAGCTTTATCTGTTACCCTATTATATATATTATACAATAAAGATATACAAATGAATTATTGTAAGAGAATTTTATAACGTTAATACCTTTTATCCATGAAACGTATTTAAAGGAAATTCACATGGACGACGAAAAACGTCAAAACTTTCACATCAAGAATGAATTTGTGGATCAATCAAAAATCTATTTGTAAAGTGATTTTTTCGGCCTGGAACACATTCTCTTTCTGTTGCACCTGTAAAAAGAACGAAGATGAATTTCTAAGAATGTCAATCATTAAACCTGCTAAACCTAATGAAATTGATGCAGGATACAATGGGCATGCTTCAAATGTTGCAATAAATGTAAAATAAGGCAAATGCGCTTACGGCCCATTGCGGTCCATAAACAATGTTTCTACGAAGATCACATTACCATTTGTAAAATTAAACACATCACATTGGGTCGAGTGAATAAAAAATAAGCAAATGCTTATGCTTAAGATTTCCCTCACTTTTTAAGCAAATGCTTAATTTGGGGTGAATAAAAAAATAGCATTTGCTTTTGCTAGAAAGAATAAGCATTTGCTTATTTTTAGGAATTTTCTTAAGCAATTGCTTAAAATTGTGTGAACAAAACCGAGCTTTTGCTTAATGCTTTAAGCATATGCTTAAACTTTTTTAAGTGAGGTAAAGGGCTTGCTAAAATATTTCAAAGTACTCTATTTTCATGATAATTGATCCTAAATATAAATATGGTAATTTATGGTGACACGAAAGGTTGAAAAATACAAGAAAAGTTTCAACGTTATAAAAATTTATATCGTTTCTCTGAAGAAAATGTTAAGTACCTATATTTCAAATCTGTTACTCAGAGAATATCAAGAGAGACGTGGCGGGGTACTGTCTTCCAAACAGAAGATAGAAATATTTTTAAGGTACTTAGTGATGTAAGATAGAAATATTTGTGGAGTCCAAAATCACTATAAAGGCAAATGACTGGATAAAATTACTATAACTAATTGAATAAAAATACACCCATGATTTGTGATATTATCGAATTCAGTTATAAGAGAAATAGTTTTAAAAAATTATTAGTTAACTTTTTAAAAAATATTACCCCATATATTAATGTTTTTAGTTGGAAATTCAACTATGTAAAACCTTAAATGTAAACAAAAACAAGTGAAGGAAGAGTTGCAAAGAGCTTTCTTCCGTAAAATTTAAGCATTTGCTTAAAACTGAGTAGCAAATGCTTATAAGCAAAAGCAAACTTTTATTCACTCAATATGAAGCAAATGCTTTTAGCATTTGCTTATGCTTTTGCTTAATGCTTTAAGCATTTGCTTAGTTTTTATTCACTCGACCCATTGCACTAGAAAATGTCCACTATATCTACAATTTATTCTAAGCACAGTTGTATTTGCTGACGTTTACGAGTTCACAGCAGTTACAGTTAGCCCATTTAAGATCTATATGTATTCATCATATAACAAGGAAAACTTTTGATATAGAAATTTCAATTTCTCGATCGAAAAATACATAACACATTTCTAAATATGTTTTGAAACAAAGAATTATCTTAAAGTCTAGGATTATGAACAAATGCATAATGAGAAACAAGAAATAATCAAGTTAACAATTTCTGTATATTCAAAATATTTCAAATTAAAACAATGAGTCATCGCTACGGTACACTTATTTCATTCTATTACAAGCACAATTCTATCTTCGGGCGTCTATATTGCAGTTTAACTTCCAAACTCACTATAATCTACTGATAACCGCGAGAAGTTTTATATGGAAATTTCAGTTAATCTAAAATTACGGCTTATTTTGTGAACTGACACGTACCATATTCACGGCCAGGCCAATGGATGACACAGCTAGGTGAAGTAAGCGAGGCTTAACACCTAAAAATGAGAAACATTTCCTCTCAAAATGCCTCTCGCACACAAACAAACGAGAGAAATTTCTTTCCTTCCTTCCTAGATCTATCCATTGCAGGTATCTGTTAAGAAAATATGAAAGCATTCTCACAAAACGCATTCACATAACACTTCGTAGAACTAGTTCGTTAGAATTTATTTCAAAAATATGATATTTTTAAGACTTACCTGTTGATTGGAGATCAGAACAAATTCATTCCGTCACGCTTTCTTAAACAGTGATGAATGCATATCTACTTGAAAAAATCAGAGTAACTGACAACCGCTCAATAAGCGACATCGAAGTTTTAACAAACAAAATGGCCGCTGTTCCGTTACGATACAGAAGGAACGTGCGGCGCTGCCGCGCTGAGGCGCGGTGGCGCTGTGGTGATGCGGTAGAGAGAGAGAAATAGAGGGAGAAAAAGAAAGAGAGAGAGAGAGCTACGTGTAAAAGCTGGGAATCATAGCTGGGAATCGATTCTCCCATAAGTCCGTTAGGGGACTAGTCTTTGTTCATACCCCAGTGGGTACTAGTCTTTGCGCTGGCATCTATCTGCACGGGTGCCAACAGCTTAAAGATTCGCTCGTCCACGGGGGGGATCTCAGGGTGAAAAGGCAATAAGGAAATGACAAAAATGGCTCGCTTAACACAATCAGTGGTGCCACTTTATTGGTGAAAAAACGAACCTTACATCATATCTCGTATACCACAAATAGTCCGCAAATTAAATTTGTAAAATATTTTTTGCTCTATACGTTTATATATTAGGAGCAGCCGTTTTCAAAAAAATAACGCACGAAAGTCGAAAATCACTAGAAACAAAAATGAATGCGACGTTTTTTAATTTTCGTCAACGAAAACAAACTTCGTAGGAGGAGATGAAATAGAATAGATCAGCTATAATTCTTAAAATTTGTCTAATTTCCCTTCGCGCGCATGCGGCGTTCAGTTGGTTAAAATAAAAGGATAATTTACGACGAAGTAATGAATGTACAAAACTTAAGATTGACTAATATATATATATATATATATATATATATATATATATATATATATATATATATATATAAGTATCGTCTCTAAGTTATATGGTGCTGCAGTTTTTAGTCATTATACTAAAATATCGGAAATGTCTTTATCAAACCGCCAACTTCAGAAAAGAATTTTTCAAAATACAGATAGATATATAATCGCGTAGTGGTTTTTATGTTTTACGTTCGCTCAAACGATATCGTTTAGTTTCAAATACTCAATAGCGCGTATATGTTACGCACTGCACACTTTCCTAACTTATTACTACAGTTTTGATAGTTTTATCATTCTAATCGGAGCAATAATGATATTACGTAATCAAAATGTGTTCAATAAAATTATATAGAAATGCTATTAGAGTAAAAGGTTTCGACGCGTGTTAATATTGAGAATCGGCATTTCGGAATTCAGACCGATTTTTTTAGTTTCTCTGTTGTGGTCACCCTGCGTAGCGGCGGGCTTTTCAGCCTTATTCATGGGATTCCCAGTCTTCCCTCAGACGTCTCAAACCAAAGACCAGTACCCCTACGGAGAGACTGGAAACTTAATGGTGTAATACGATTCCCAGGTTTTCCATGGAAGGCGACAATCTATGGGTCAACGGGAAAATTTGGAACTGTGTCACCGAATGCTAGCGTTACGTCATCAGAGTATATCCCTCACCCCCTTCCCCACCCGTTTTAATACGATAATCATAGCACACACAAATTGCACGGTCAGATTAAACGGACTTAAATGAGAGAATTTCATATAAGAAACCAAATTTATTATCGTATATCACACACTGCGAGAGTACAAAGTCATTATCAAATTACATAACAGTGAGGTATTTTTACATCAATATTATACATCATCATAGGTAGTCTGTCCGTAGACAGGTCCGTGATTATTCTTGGTTAAACCTGGTTATACATATACTCCTATTTTCCGCTGTCCTCTTTATATCTTGATAACTCTCTTTCCCTTTCAAATCGTCTATCAGCTGAAACCTTTTCCTACCTCTTTCCCTTTTCCCATCTAGTTTTCCTTTTAACACGTCTTTAATCATACTCTCTCTCCTCAGGTAATGTCCAACCCAGTTACCCTTCCTCTTTCTGATAGTCTGTATAATCGCTCGCTTCTATCCTATTCTTCGTAGCACTTCATCGTTTTTCATCCTATCTGTCCATTTTATCTTCAGCATTCTCCTCCAAGTCCACATTTCAAAGCTTTCCAAGTATTTGATGTCATTTTTCCTTAGCGTCCATGTTTCTGCCCCATACAATGCTATACTCCATACGTAGCATTTTATCAACTTCTTGCGGATATCTTCCCTTATATTCCCCGTAAGTAGTTGTTTCTTTCTCCTGAAAGCCGCTTTTGCTTTTCCTATTCTAGTTTTGATCTCATCCGTACATTTTGCCTCTCGTGTTATGATACTTCCAAGGTATTTATATTCTGAAACTTGTTCTAATGGCTTTCCCCCAATAGTTATGTTCAGATTCTCTTCTTTACCCGATATTCGAATGACCTTGGATTTTTCTGTATTTATTTCCATACCATATTTTCTACCTGTTATCACTAGTCTATTTATCATTTTTTGTAGCTCCTCTTCCTTTCTTGCAAGAAGTACTTGATCGTCTGCGTATTTTACTGTTCTTATAATCCTTCCTCCAATTTTGAAATCCCCGGTGCCTTCTAAAGCTATTTGCATTAGACTTTCTTCATATATATTGAATAGGGTTGGCGATAGGCAGCAGCCTTGTCTTACTACTCCACCGATATTTATTCCGCAGGTGTCCACATTCTCAAACCTGACCTTTACAACTTGATTCTCATATAGATTCCTAATCAGTCTCCTGTCTTTCCAGTCTACACCTATATCCTTTAATATCTTCATCAACTTTACCCAATTTACTCTATCAAAGGCCTTCTGCCAGTCTACGAAACATGCGCAGATATCTTGACTGTATTCTATTGCCCTTTCTGATATGATTCTAACTACTCCTATAGCATCTCTAGTTCCTCGTCCTTTTCTGAAACCGAATTGATCTTCCCCTATTATTTCTTCTGCCTTTTTCTCCAGCCTTTTATTAAGAATCCTCGTGATGATCTTCGATGTGTGTGACAGAAGGCTTATAGTTCTGTAATCTTTACACTGCATTGCCTTTGGCTTCTTCTTTAGAGGGATCATTGTTACTTCTAGGAAATCCTGAGGCCACTCTCCCGTGTCGTAAATCTTATTAATTAAATTCGTGATCGCTTTTGGTCCTTGATCCTATGACTTTAAGTACCTCAGCCGGTATTCCATCGCTGCCTGTGGCTTTCCCCTTCTTTAGTCCCACTACCACCTATCCTACTTCGCTCTCCATAATACTTGGTCCTAAGTTGTCTTCTTCAATGTTTTCCTCATTTTCCAGTTCTATTTTTGCCGCTCCTGCCTGTTTGCTGTATAATTCCTTAATGTATTCTTCCCATACCTGTGCTACATCCTTTGTTTCTGAGACTATCTTCCCATCCGTATTCATAATTCCTTTACCACAAATTCCATTAGACTTCTTATCTTCTAATTCCAGTGCCCTAGCGTACATCATATCGTACCGTCCTAACTTCTCCATTTGTTCTATTTCAACACATTTTCTTTTTATCCAATTTTCTCTAGCTTTATCTGTTACCCTATTATATATATTATACAATAAAGATATACAAATGAATTATTGTAAGAGAATTTTATAACGTTAATACCTTTTATCCATGAAACGTATTTAAAGGAAATTCACATGGACGACGAAAAACGTCAAAACTTTCACATCAAGAATGAATTTGTGGATCAATCAAAAATCTATTTGTAAAGTGATTTTTTCGGCCTGGAACACATTCTCTTTCTGTTGCACCTGTAAAAAGAACGAAGATGAATTTCTAAGAATGTCAATCATTAAACCTGCTAAACCTAATGAAATTGATGCAGGATACAATGGGCATGCTTCAAATGTTGCAATAAATGTAAAATAAGGCAAATGCGCTTACGGCCCATTGCGGTCCATAAACAATGTTTCTACGAAGATCACATTACCATTTGTAAAATTAAACACATCACATTGGGTCGAGTGAATAAAAAATAAGCAAATGCTTATGCTTAAGATTTCCCTCACTTTTTAAGCAAATGCTTAATTTGGGGTGAATAAAAAAATAGCATTTGCTTTTGCTAGAAAGAATAAGCATTTGCTTATTTTTAGGAATTTTCTTAAGCAATTGCTTAAAATTGTGTGAACAAAACCGAGCTTTTGCTTAATGCTTTAAGCATATGCTTAAACTTTTTTAAGTGAGGTAAAGGGCTTGCTAAAATATTTCAAAGTACTCTATTTTCATGATAATTGATCCTAAATATAAATATGGTAATTTATGGTGACACGAAAGGTTGAAAAATACAAGAAAAGTTTCAACGTTATAAAAATTTATATCGTTTCTCTGAAGAAAATGTTAAGTACCTATATTTCAAATCTGTTACTCAGAGAATATCAAGAGAGACGTGGCGGGGTACTGTCTTCCAAACAGAAGATAGAAATATTTTTAAGGTACTTAGTGATGTAAGATAGAAATATTTGTGGAGTCCAAAATCACTATAAAGGCAAATGACTGGATAAAATTACTATAACTAATTGAATAAAAATACACCCATGATTTGTGATATTATCGAATTCAGTTATAAGAGAAATAGTTTTAAAAAATTATTAGTTAACTTTTTAAAAAATATTACCCCATATATTAATGTTTTTAGTTGGAAATTCAACTATGTAAAACCTTAAATGTAAACAAAAACAAGTGAAGGAAGAGTTGCAAAGAGCTTTCTTCCGTAAAATTTAAGCATTTGCTTAAAACTGAGTAGCAAATGCTTATAAGCAAAAGCAAACTTTTATTCACTCAATATGAAGCAAATGCTTTTAGCATTTGCTTATGCTTTTGCTTAATGCTTTAAGCATTTGCTTAGTTTTTATTCACTCGACCCATTGCACTAGAAAATGTCCACTATATCTACAATTTATTCTAAGCACAGTTGTATTTGCTGACGTTTACGAGTTCACAGCAGTTACAGTTAGCCCATTTAAGATCTATATGTATTCATCATATAACAAGGAAAACTTTTGATATAGAAATTTCAATTTCTCGATCGAAAAATACATAACACATTTCTAAATATGTTTTGAAACAAAGAATTATCTTAAAGTCTAGGATTATGAACAAATGCATAATGAGAAACAAGAAATAATCAAGTTAACAATTTCTGTATATTCAAAATATTTCAAATTAAAACAATGAGTCATCGCTACGGTACACTTATTTCATTCTATTACAAGCACAATTCTATCTTCGGGCGTCTATGTTGCAGTTTAACTTCCAAACTCACTATAATCTACTGATAACCGCGAGAAGTTTTATATGGAAATTTCAGTTAATCTAAAATTACGGCTTATTTTGTGAACTGACACGTACCATATTCACGGCCAGGCCAATGGATGACACAGCTAGGTGAAGTAAGCGAGGCTTAACACCTAAAAATGAGAAACATTTCCTCTCAAAATGCCTCTCGCACACAAACAAACGAGAGAAATTTCTTTCCTTCCTTCCTAGATCTATCCATTGCAGGTATCTGTTAAGAAAATATGAAAGCATTCTCACAAAACGCATTCACATAACACTTCGTAGAACTAGTTCGTTAGAATTTATTTCAAAAATATGATATTTTTAAGACTTACCTGTTGATTGGAGATCAGAACAAATTCATTCCGTCACGCTTTCTTAAACAGTGATGAATGCATATCTACTTGAAAAAATCAGAGTAACTGACAACCGCTCAATAAGCGACATCGAAGTTTTAACAAACAAAATGGCCGCTGTTCCGTTACGATACAGAAGGAACGTGCGGCGCTGCCGCGCTGAGGCGCGGTGGCGCTGTGGTGATGCGGTAGAGAGAGAGAAATAGAGGGAGAAAAAGAAAGAGAGAGAGAGAGCTACGTGTAAAAGCTGGGAATCATAGCTGGGAATCGATTCTCCCATAAGTCCGTTAGGGGACTAGTCTTTGTTCATACCCCAGTGGGTACTAGTCTTTGCGCTGGCATCTATCTGCACGGGTGCCAACAGCTTAAAGATTCGCTCGTCCACGGGGGGGATCTCAGGGTGAAAAGGCAATAAGGAAATGACAAAAATGGCTCGCTTAACACAATCAGTGGTGCCACTTTATTGGTGAAAAAACGAACCTTACATCATATCTCGTATACCACAAATAGTCCGCAAATTAAATTTGTAAAATATTTTTTGCTCTATACGTTTATATATTAGGAGCAGCCGTTTTCAAAAAAATAACGCACGAAAGTCGAAAATCACTAGAAACAAAAATGAATGCGACGTTTTTTAATTTTCGTCAACGAAAACAAACTTCGTAGGAGGAGATGAAATAGAATAGATCAGCTATAATTCTTAAAATTTGTCTAATTTCCCTTCGCGCGCATGCGGCGTTCAGTTGGTTAAAATAAAAGGATAATTTACGACGAAGTAATGAATGTACAAAACTTAAGATTGACTAATATATATATATATATATATATATATATATATATATATATATATATATATATATATATATATAAGTATCGTCTCTAAGTTATATGGTGCTGCAGTTTTTAGTCATTATACTAAAATATCGGAAATGTCTTTATCAAACCGCCAACTTCAGAAAAGAATTTTTCAAAATACAGATAGATATATAATCGCGTAGTGGTTTTTATGTTTTACGTTCGCTCAAACGATATCGTTTAGTTTCAAATACTCAATAGCGCGTATATGTTACGCACTGCACACTTTCCTAACTTATTACTACAGTTTTGATAGTTTTATCATTCTAATCGGAGCAATAATGATATTACGTAATCAAAATGTGTTCAATAAAATTATATAGAAATGCTATTAGAGTAAAAGGTTTCGACGCGTGTTAATATTGAGAATCGGCATTTCGGAATTCAGACCGATTTTTTTAGTTTCTCTGTTGTGGTCACCCTGCGTAGCGGCGGGCTTTTCAGCCTTATTCATGGGATTCCCGTCTTCTTCTCGCAGACCTGTCTTGTTTGTAGTATGGCGACGATACCAGTAGGTGGAATGAAAATACAAGGTGGCCTGTTATTTTGGTACTTTTTACAGGTATTAATTTTTAATAGTAATAGGTAGAACAGGTATCGCAAAATAACACTTTTGCCCATCCCTACTACCCATTGAGTGTCGCCACCCTGACACTACCACTCGCGACACCGTGAGCGTGAGAGTATCACAGCAGGAAATCGTCGTCTGCTTGGAGAAATTTATTTCATCAATTTTCCCATCTGAAATTACGCGGTCTCGTACATTTTCAAACTTATCACACATTGATAATAATTTCAAAACCTTCAGGCACATTCAATAACCTGAATATGCATGCAGCTACTCAAAAAGATTTTAATTACATTTCTAGCATTAGAAGAACACGGAATAATACAATCCGTTTTCAGTTTAGAAAAGAATCATATTATGGTTCTTTTGGACAAGTTCATTTGGTGTGCCAATAGCGTTATTAACAAAACGTCTTCCGCAGTAAAAACAACTTTCATAATTTGTTTGACTCAAGTAACCTTAATTTAAATTTTAATCGCTATGTGATGTTATTTCAGATTTTCAAAGTATAATGTTTACAATAAGTTTATACTAAACGTCATTTAAGTTGTCTACCATGCGTTTTCTGATGTTCACTAAGAGTGAAAAATCAGTAGAATGAAAATGGTGACGAAAGCTCGAATAATTTTCTTTTTTCGTTATTCAAGTGAGGTTTCTTTGTGATTTGGTGGTACAACTTCTTTACAAAATGTATTTGGTACCGAGGAAAATGGAAATTCTGCAAAGTTATACTTAAACTTATATTACGTTTTATTGATCGTTAGCGTCTACATGATTGATTTCATTTTTTAATTTATAAAAACATGTGTGTTGACAGAAAAATGCTGATAATTTAAAACAAAGAAAGCATAACTCAGGGCAGAAGGCGACAATTCTCAAATCAGAAATTTGATTTTCTAGCTATTAGCTACGTTAAGGTTTACCTGCTTTGGATTGAAGTCAAAAATCGTAATAATATATGAAGCATACAAATAAACGATTTACGTTACTTGATATCTTAACTATCAGCTAATGTTTTTACAATTCTCTACATGAAACTATTTTCCTGTAATATTGCTTTAACTATTTTTGTGACATATTGCTTCAAAACTTTTTCATACGTTTTGCGCGTAAATATACGATCGCCATATCTCTTCCCGCCAAGACTGTAGCATTATTGAATTATGATATTTGCTCGATGATGATACTAAATTTAGGTGAATTATTGAAAATAATTTGTTTCATTGAATGCTAATCGAAATCGCAATTTACGGAAATATGAACATTTTATGGAATAGTTTTTAAAAGTGCAGTTTTTAATCTTGTGTGAAAAAATTGACAATCGTCGGAGGATCTCCCGGGGAGACAGTAATTCCCGTCGTTCAGTACGCTTCAACTTTGACGGGCGCCCGCAATAAGGATAATTTATGGAGTTATGGCGCATCCACAATGGGGAGTGCTTTTTTTTACAGGTTTTAGTAAAAAAATATTTTTTTTACATTTTTTATTTTATACTCACACAATTACGAGTGTGCCATCTTTCTTGATTAAATAAAGAGGTTCGCTTGGTCCGTTATTATATTCTGTCATCTCCTCTTTTGTGATTATTAAATACCTCTAGGGGAGGAAAATTTCTTTTTCCACCCCTCAGGAGATGTAATAAGGGCCAGGATTGCTGGTGGTCATTCTGGAAAATTGGCTAATAGGGTATCATCCACCCTCAGCCAAATATTGGATTTTAGCAAACGTTGGCTCTTCTTTCAACGTGTTAATTTTTTCTTTTAACTACAACATCTAGAAAACAAGTTGAAAAAAAGAAGTAAATATTATTTTTTTTAATAATAATATTTGGAGGGTTGACAAATGAAAAACATTTTAAAAATCGTTTTTACCGGGAGATCAAAGCGTTCAAAGACGCTTATATCGTTATTTAGAAATATATTTTTTCTAGACGGTCCAATAGGACGTCGCCGCTCATCTTCTCCAACTGGCGGCATTTCTTCGTGGCAAATAAGATCATCAAACATTTTCTGCAAGGCGAGTAAAAAAATGTTTTAGGTAATGACGATTTTAAAAACGTTTATTAATAAAAAAGAAAATATAACTTACTGTTTGAGAGGGAGGCGGCGGTGACGGTGGTGAAAATAAAGATGAAGGTGACAGGGGCGAAAAAGGTTGAGGTGTAGACGCTAAAAACGACAGTAGTGACGGAGACAGCGGCGAAGAATAGGTATGGTCAGCAGAAGGCAGGTGCGATGGTGACGGTTGTGTAGGTGGTTTGGCATATAGAAATACGGGCACTGAGCTTCGTGCGTCCAGCAGGTTGCGCATAAGCACAGGTATCTGCTATGCTGATAAACTGAATGATAATAACATTCCATTTTTAAAATGTGGGTATTATATAGTCATTATATATAGGATGGAGCTTCTGGCAAGTGCACCTTACAGCAAGCGTTGTGACCTTCCATTCGATTGCGGTTTTAGATTTCAGTAGCTTAACTTCGAATAAATGAAATATTTTTTTTCGCGCTTTAAACATTTAAGCCAATTATAAAGCGAATTTTTGTAACCAATCAGATACTTTCGCGCTTTGTCGTAAAATGATGTGAAAAGTATATATTTAGAGTTGAAATTTTTTTTGAAGGCAGTTTTTTCTGTCAAAGATGGAGAATTCACGTAATACTTTGTGTAATACGTGTTCAGTATATTATAGTGATCTAGCCGCCCACGAAAAATCAGAAGTTCATCGTCGGCACGTCATTCCTCAATTGGGGAATCTGTAAGTATATATTTAGAGTTGAAATTTTTTTAAGGCAATTTTTTTTCTGAAATTTGTGTAATACGTGTTTATTATAATCCTAGTGATTTAGCTGCCCACGATCGTCGGCACGCCAAATTAGAAAATCTGTGTAATACATGTTTTGCGTATTACGATCCTCGATATTTGGCTGCTCATGAAAGATCCGAAGTTCATCGCCGGCATGCCATTCCCCAATTTGAGGAGGAGGGAGAACAGCCAGAACAGCCAATAATTGAGATTGCCTCAGCAGTCAAAAATAGATTAAAAACTTATTGGGTAAGTGGAAATGAAGTGCATGAAGACTTGCTGTTATTTTTGGATTTTACTAAAGAAATTATTTACGCAAAGATCAGAGAACAATTAGATAACACAGGTCTTAAAATTAATATTTTAGTAAAGGCAAAATTTGTAAAAGGGGATGAGGATGGAAGAAAAGAGGAGGATTGATGGTTCAAAACAAAAAATGTGAGAATTTTATCAAATGAAAATGTAGAGCAAATATGGGTTAACTTTAAAAATATTCTATCGGAGGCAATTGAAAAATTCGTTCCTAAGAAGTCATTAGGCAGTAATCCAGACCCGGAATATTATAATGTTTCTATTAAGAAACTAAAGAAAACAGCACGGAGACTTTATCATAAGAGGCATAGAGCTTTTAGAAAAGTATAAGGCTACCTGTAGAGACCTATTGAAAGAAAAGAAAAAAGCGAAAGATAAGTTTTTAGAAAACTCTATAATAAATAACGGTTGGGGAAATCTTCATAAATATATACGAAGAAGACGTAAAGGCCGGGATGAGTTAGACAATGTAAATTTGGATTTAAATGGCATAGTACTCAAATATGACATAGCAAAAGCTGAAGCCTTTAACGTTTGGTTTACGAATCAGTTTAGCAATGACGAGAGTGACAACAACGTGCTCTCGATAGCCAGCAACGAGTTTGAATATATAAAAATAAGAGACAGCGACATCTTAAAGAGGATACTCAGCATTAGGAAGCATAAATCTTGTGGTCCAGACGGAATTTTGGGAGAAGTTCTGAAACTGGGGGGCGAAGCTATCGTACCGTATCTGCGAGTATTATTCACAGTATCGTTGAATAACGGGGAAACACCGAAAGAGAGGAAGAGCGCAATTGTAGTCCCTATTTATAAAGGAGGTTCTCGTTCCAATTTGAATAATTATCGCCCGATAAGCTTGACAAGTGTAGTTTGCAAGCAAATGGAGCACTTACTGTCTCACTATATTAGAGAATTTTGGAAGGCGAAGAACTGGCTAAGTAAAGCACAGCACGGTTTTCGTAGAGAATACTCGTGTGACAGCCAGACGACCGCGCTAGTAGATAGATAGATAATCGTCTTTATTCGGGCAAAATTTAGACCATATGGTCCATTCTTACATTTAACCCTTCGTCAATATAATAAATGTAAAAAATGGTAAAGTAAGATATTACAATACGCATAACATAAACAGTATATACCTAAATCATACAGAGTAAAAAATATATATATATAAAATTGAAGACAGATTAGAGATTGTGGGGAAAACCTAGGTAAAACAGGCATGTCCTCCCTAGTAAAACCCACGCAGGAAAACACCCACTGAGAAGGGGGGTGTGAAAAACCTGCGAAAACCCTAGATAGTGTACATATTATAATATAGTAATACAACATTAAATAGAAAGTAGTATGTACAGTAAGTGTTCGTATATACAGCATCGTTGTATACCGCCATTAAAAATACATATATAGGTATTAACGTAATGCAAACCAAGAAATGTAATACAATAATTAGACAGAATAAGATGAAATATACTTGAAATATATACAATGAATATGGAGATTGTTGTTGGATCATGCATAACATAAGAAAGAAGGAAATGATATAAAATTACACATATGATATAAAACAATACATAATAAAATAAAGTAATACGAAATAGTATTAAACAATACAAAATGATATAAATCAGTATACAATAGTATAAAACATTACAAAATGATATGAAACAGTATAAAATAGTATGAAACAATACAGATTGATATAAAACAATGAGAATTAGTATAAACACTATAACTTAGTAGATACTAGACAATGAAAAGGTAACAGTCGAAGGAGGCGTACATTTTGAGAACTCGATAACCCGCGAAGAAATTAATTAATGTTCATTAAGTAAGGAAGAGTGAAGGCAGCCGTCTTGCAATAGGTAAAAATAATATGTTAAAGCTGACCTGAATTTTGGGCAGAGAACAGCAATTTAAAGTATTTATGTTTGAATATGTGGAGAGATGTTGCGTTTTGGAGGTCAGTAGGTAGGGCGTTCCAAAGTCTACAATCTGTAACATGGAAGTATTTATTATAAATTTCCGTCCTGTGATGAAGGATCTGGAAGAGATTGGTGCCTCTAGTGTTGGCGTTGTGTACAGAGTTCATTTGGGAAAATTTGGAGTTCAAATGCTGTGGGTTTTGAAGAGTTATAATTCGGTAAAATAACGAGAGGAGGTGAAGACGTGAAATTCAAGGAAATACTATCATCTATCAAAATTCTGTGGTAAGAATTATAATCTATATTCTTTGACCTTTAGAACAGAATAAATCTCGCTCCGATATCACAATTTTAAGATATTTTAATTTATTAAAGAAAACATCTCCACACGATGGATTTGAGATTTTCAATGCAAAAAATAGGGAATAAACGTTCCTAGAATCGAACCCGGGTCTTCAATCTTCGCCAAATAAAATATAGCCCGGAGGTGGGCCCTGGCAGAACGAGCCTCATACCAAGTTTCATGAAAATCGGTCCATTGGTGCAAAAGTCGTTGGTATGGGACACACACACACACACAGACAGGACGATTTCATAAGGCTCTGTTTCCTTTGGAAACCAGCCTAAAAAGGAGAGTTGCTAAGACGTAACAAAACGTAAAATGTTTACAATAGTCGCCGGCAGGTGGCGTGGTGGTGCCAGGTAAAATATCAAGTTTTTAAGATATCTCTTAAACAATGCATTATATTGGAAAATGTTTCAAACAAATGTTGTAGAAAATTAAATTTCCTACAACATATATTCCAACATTGTTTGCATTAATCAAATATTATAGCAAATATAAAATAAGTAGGACAGTGTTCAGTGTATCGCGAATAGGCGCGTTTCGTGCGATTGAGTATTTGAAGCTAAACGATATAATTTAACCAAACACACTATAAAACAGCAAAACACCCCCACCCGATTGTATCCCTGTCTCTCCCCCCTTCCCCCTTAGTTGGTGCATCAATAAATATATTACGTAATTTTAATGACTAAATGCTTCAAAACGATATATCAGAAGCGATTCCAGGGAAATATTAAATTTTTATTTACCGATTCATTTTCTAATCAGTTTCAATCAACCAAACAATCGAACATTATTTAAAAGGTACCTCACTCGAGTTCAGTAGTTGTAACATTTACGTTTTTCGTTTTTTTCTTCGCCGTAGATGAGACATATCCATCCGCTTTCAAAATCTGTCATGCAATCGAACGGAACTAAATGTATTTCGTAATTATAGCAGATCTTATTTACTTCAGTACACCAATAAGATTATTTACGTTGACAACAATTAGGTAGCTATGAATGAATTTTTAAAAGCGAATTACGACATTCTTGTTCAATTTTCGTGATAACGGCTACACATATGATGAAAATGTGGAGGAAATGAAATACTCCACTTTATTAGTTCTACAAGGCTATATATAAACTATTTTAATTTGACCAAAAATATACGAGATATGAAGGAAAGTTCATTTTTGTCACCAGTAAGGTGTTACCCCTGATAGACTTACGTGATTTATTTTTGTGACTTTCGTATTGTCCTTAATGTCAAATTTTATAAAAATCCGTTCCGTAGAAGCTGAGAGCGAAGATGCGGACGGACGGACGGACGATCCGAATCTAATGGGCGCTTATTCTGAAAGCGAAACGCGCCTAGAAACGGATAAGTTATGGTTGCGGGACTTTCCCGTATTATACGGGACTGTCCCGTATTTCATCGTCTTGTCCCGTTGTCCCGGAAATGTCTGTCGGGACATAGGAAATGTCCCGTATTAACCTCTCCATAGTTGTTGAATTTATAAGAATAGTAGAAGCGCCTTTATTTTGTATCTTATAGTAACCCGCTCAGCTAATGTGCCCACATTATGCGTGCCAGTATTCCCTTTCTCTCCTTGCAACACTCATCAATAAAAATTAGCGGCTCGATCCAAAGTGGGGATATAGAAGCTAATCCTAATTTATAAAATGTTTAAAAATGGGGTAACTGGAACCCGGAGCAACAGTAGGTTAACATATTCCTAGAGAGTCGTCTGAAGAAAGTCACACAACAATTGTTTAATTTCAGTTTGCGGTGCGAACAGAGAGAATAATAATAATAATAATTTTGGCACTGAATATATCAATAAATCCTCTCAAACTCAAAATCACGCTGGCTTCAGTTATCCAGTGCAGTAGACGAGATTCTAAAGCTGTACGAACCGTTGAGAGCATACTTTGTATCTGAAAGGAACATTACTTAAGGTTACCATCCGTCCTCTTTTACCCGGATTTCTCCGGATTTTTTGTCTAAAATTTCTGTCCGGGCGGATTTTTATAAAATTGTTGAAATGTCCGGCTTTTTACTTCCTGCGACATTTTGTTTTAAGTAAGCACGACGAAGAATGCTGAATTACGTTATCTGATATCTCTTTCGGATACAGAGAGACGATTGGTCAATTCAAATTTTTCGCAGGTGCCAATTAGGCAGGGTCGCGACACTCAATGTTAGAAAACGAGGACCGTCTAAACGTAGCCCCTCCAACCCCTCCGCCGCCTCAGTGCGTTTTGGAGACCCTTCCCATTGGTCGAAGACGTTGCCAGGCAACGAGCTACGTAAGCAGTCGCGTCTCCTCTTCCCCTCCTCCTGCTCCCTCCCCTTTCCATCCCCTCGCTCCCTCCCCCTCCCGATTGCCGCTTTTCGTATTGCAGCGGTTTTTCCGTAAACCAAAACGTTTAATTATTCCATAAATTTGACGGAATGATCCTCCATCAATTTTTTTCACTTCTGAAAACGATTTACCCATCAAATGTATGTGTGGGAATTGGTGAGCACTTCTAAAGAAAAAAGAACATATTTTTTACACGTTCATTGCGAAAAAATGAAAGCAAATCAATTTAAAAAATATAACAACATTATTGGCCCATTGATCTGTAGAAACAAATATAGGATAATGTCGGCATAGTATAAACAAGAATGGATATCACATAAGAGCCTCTTTAGAAGCACATCATAAGCAAAAATAATACATTCCAAACATTATTGATATAATAAAAGTACATAGTGCCTTCAATAAAATTCTCCCGAGATAAATGCGTCAGGCAAAGTCTTCTGGTGTTATAGACGGTCATTCGGTCCATGGACAGGAGCTTAGGATTCCCAACCAGCTTCAACCAAACATCGGATCGACGATTTGAGTCGGAAATGGGATGAGGGAACCTGGATTTATCATTTAAAAATATACATCCTCTTGCCGTATTTCACACTGAGGCATTTCTAAATATTAATAAATATGTCAAAATACATACCTAACTCGAGAACCCGTCTTCTTCCCACAATTGGGGCCGCAACACGAAATGCAAACCATAGCGCACTTTCCATCTCACAAGAAGAAAACTGGCAGTCAGTCTAAAGAGAAGCTCACAGACGTGCACAGATGCTCACAGAGGCTGATTCAAATGAAACCGCGCGAAATCACGTGAAAGCGCTAGAAATGACGTGAAACCGCTCGAAATCACGTGAAACCGGTCGAAATCGCTTGAAACCACGCAAAACCGTTTGAAAGCGCGCGCAGCCAATTTCCCCTACTTCCCCTCCATCGCCTCTGGTTTGCTCTGGAAAGCCTATCCAAAGGCGGTTCTCGTTTTTCAATCCGAGTGCCCGTCCCCTGCAATTACGTGTGGAAGACCCTGATGACGCTATCTTCATTACATCGAAGCTTTGTCAACCTATGCTTACTCCAGAATTCACGCATATATATATATATATATATATATATATATATATATATATATAAATTTTGTAGTGATAAAAATATCTTTATGGTAATTTCATAGAATATTTGGATGAGTGGATTTAACCTATGGAATCCATTTAGTGTTTTATGTGGATCACACTTAGTACAAAACCAAATTGGAGTGATGTGGAATATTCTGTTCACTACTTGATCGACAAAGGGGTACCAGTTGATGACGTTAAGTGATTTGACCAATTGAACAATCTCAAGAAATTTGTTGAAGGTCAAATTAACAATGAAGACTTTAAAAACATGCTTGAATATCAAAAGTGGGTAAAATATTTTAGTAATTCAAAGAATATTGAATGCCATTCAGAAATGTTGAAAATTGTCCAGTTTTTCTTCGCAATTCACTCTCACAATGCAAATACAGAAAGAGCATTTTCACTAATGCAGTCAGTGGACAAAAGAAAGGAATAGGTTTAATGTGAAGTCTGTGAAAGGTATTCTGTTTTTGCAGTGCAATTTCAAACATATGTCATGCACTGATACATACTTGAGAGGCAATCCAGAGATAATGAAAGAAATTATTTCACAAGACAAATAAGAATGAGCTAATCCAAAACATTAGTAAATATTGTTTACATTGTTTTTGTTAGCATTAATAAATTTGTCCTCTTTTTAAATTCCGGATGACCTTTTTGTCCTCTATTTTCCCCCAAAAACGTGGAAGTGTCCTCCATTTCTGTGTACAGAAGATGGTAACCTTACATTACTAAAATCCTGGACATATTTTTCACTGATTCATTGAGCGAAACTTATCTTCACTTGGTTTAATGTCTGATGAGTATTTTCAATAGAAAAGTAATTCAAATTGAAGGAGGAGAAAAAAGTGTTTTCGAAGTATTAACAATTTTACAGAAGACCGCGGATTGTGTGAAAGAAAAATGGTAGCAAATTTTTGCCTTTAATTTTTAAAGTCGACTGTTTGTAGGGATAATGATTCTGAATACATGAAAAGTAAGTTCTTGTCGGAAGTAGAATTGTTCTATCACACCTGTTATGATTATCTTATGCAATGGATTTCACATCTGAAGCCCTTGAACACTTTTGTATGGATGTCACTTGTTAAAGTTCCGACATGGGAACAACTCCAACTCAAAGATACCTGCAACTATCTCAACGAAAGAGGAATAAGAATAAAGGATTGTACTCTGTTGTTGAATCAGTGGACAATTCTGAAGAAAATCATTGTACATAACCTTCAGTCAAATATGGAAGATTGGAATAATAAACTTTGCCACGTTAAGTGGTCAGATATTCTCCAGAAAATCGAATCTTACGTACAATTATCAGTATTTATCTGCGAGTATGTCTTCAGCATTCCTCCTTAAGAGCCAAGAGAGGAACAGACTGAACATATCTACAGTGGAATCAATTTTACAGTGTTCAGTAAATTTCAATATGTCGTGCAACGAGTTTTATCGGTATGTAGGCACTTTTATTCCAATCTATTTTACATTTATTAAAAATATTAAAGAAAATGTTTCAAAATAACGGATGTGACAAGAGTAAACACCCACTTCCGGTCGATTGATTTATAATAAAAACTAATCAGATCTTCTAACTTTTATAAAAATGTTAAATATAAAATTTCGTGTTGACCTTATCTGTCACATACAGACAGACACAGACATCATCGAGAAAATAGTCAAAACGTGTTCAGAAGAGTGTATTTCCGTTGAAATCTCGAATTCGATTTGTTTTCATGAAAACAATACTTTCTCTATACTTCGTATATGGAGAAAGTAAAATGACGCGATTTGTGACGGCATCGTTTAAAAAGGGTAGAATACATTCCGTCTCCAAAAAATATTTGAATGCATTTCGAGTTATCCCATATGGTTCTTTTTGCATCCAAATAATCGCGAGGATATTTGTGTTTTCACCATGATTACCACTTCAATTGTTGCCCTTCTTGTTATCCCCTGCAGAATCTATTTTCGGAAAACTTTATCATTGTTGTCATTGTTGCCTTTGAAATGTCTTTGTCTTTCTCTTATCGTTCGCTTGAGTAGTATTGCGAAACTCTAAGTCAACTTTTCTTACTTAAATGATACGCAGTTTAAATGAAAGAGTAAAATATGGTAATTATTTTATTAAATTCACAAAACATGATAAGAATTATTGCCTAAAAAATGGATACTTTTCCTTAATAGTTATTGCGATTAATGAATGATTGTAGCACAATAGCTAGCTATAAATTTTAATATAATCGTCTTCATAATATTTAACATAACGAATTATTGATTAATTTAAATATATATAAATTATCCTAGTAATTCGATTGAATAAATTTCTCTATGAATATGTAATGGAAATCTTTAAATATATCACATACTAGGTAAATTACTAGATACGTAAAAAAGGATTATCAAATGAAAGGATGGTAAATTTGTTTTGATTGTTTATTCAAAAATTGGCCAATAGCCGTGATTCTTCAGCAATTACTGCGTACAAAGAAATTTATGATACAATTCTTTAAAGCAATTCGATCAGCGATTAAATTAAAATTAAGAGGATAATAAATGAATGTGATTAATATGGTTTGTTAGTAATACGTTTTATTTTATTGCTGTTTATATTTCTCAACTTAATTACACCATCCTCTTCAATTTCTGTAACTACTTCTCCAATATTGTTCCTCGTGTTGAGTAATTCCTGAAAGTGTGTTGCTGAAAAAATGTTTCGCATTTCTCTCATAATTCCACAATATTCTCTCGTATACTCATTTCGTGCAACATAGTGAAGAAACGTATTTCCCCTTTCGTCTCTTTTTGAGAGGAATTCCCAAAGTGAATCGCGATCAAATATTTCCGAGAGGAATTTTAAGTCATCGATAATAATCGCAAGTGAGTCAGAAAACCTCATGTGCAAAAAGGTCTTTCCAGTTACGTTCACATTCCTTATTAATTTCCTCACATTTTCTCCACCGATGTATTCCTCTGGGATCCGGAGGTCTCTGACGGGATATCCATCTAAGGCTCTCCAGTGGAAAACCGTCCAGCCATCTTTATCTCCGCTCATTGCGAAACTTTTCACTTCTTCCTAACTCATGTAACACTTTGCCGCTTTCGGAATTTCCTCTAATCCACCGATGTCCTTCTTTTGGGAGGCCCAATGAAGAATGGTATTCCCAGAATTATCTCGTTGGAGCAGCAATTTTCTCATCAGACTTGGGTCGATGCATTCTCTCAGATGAGACAAAATAAGCTTAATTTCATCACCCTTTAAAAAAAGAACCGCACGATGAAGGAAACCCTCTCCTTTTTCATTCACCCATCCAACTAGTTCATCGAATGCTTTTTTTTTTTCAAGAATTGCTCTCATGTCAGTCAGAATTGCTTGTACTCTACTACTTCTACAATATTGTGTAGACGCACTTAAGATGGCCTTACCAAATCGATCTATGTTGGTGATGTACTTCATGACAAAATCATCTCCAAACTTTTCCTTACGAAAAGATAACTTTCTCATCCTCGTTCATACAAGCAAAATGAAAGATATTCAAATCTAGCTGTTTCTTCGTCCGTTTGCTTCCCTTCGATTCCATGTTAAGGTTTTCGGTCTCTTGGGACGTGTTGTAGCAGAAAACTCTCTTCTTGAACAGTTCCAAAATATACTCGATGTCTTTGGAGGATGCAAATTGAAATGTAGGGAATATAAATTTACCTATAAAATCACTTGATTTGAATAATTGATAGAATTCTTTGTCACTCAGAGCACAATGAAATAACTTAATTAATTCCATCAAGACTACATAATTATTTTTGAGATTTTGATTCGTCAGTTTACAAGTAAAGCGTTGCATCGAATGCTTTTTGCTATGCCTCTCAAAGGATCCTAATATTCCTTCCCAAATGTTCCTTCAGCTCGTAATATCCTCTTCTTTTGCATTTTCAAAGAACCTAAAGAAGACATCACTTTCCTTTAAATCCATATAAAATTCCTCACTGAATGAGATTTTATGCTCAATGGACTGAAAACGAGAATTGATGAAAATTCTAATCACTTTATACCCGGAATCTAGCAGAATATCCTCCATCAGCCCTTTGTCTAATCTGTCATTCTTTATGCTTTCTACGATACTCTCGCTGAATAAATATTCAGCGAAAGTTCTGTGGATGAAGTGCAATTGGCCATTCTCTACTCTGACCAATCCGATCCTGTGAATGTTGTCAATTAATTGACTTATATTGGTTGACTCCAATGGATATCTGTCTGGTGAAATGACTGACAGAGCAATTTTCTTATGATCTTGAAGTACTTTCTGTTTCTTAGTTTTAGAGAAATCGATGTTTCCTGGTTTTTCTGGTGATATTCCGCACTTCTCTTTCAGGTGAATTTCGATATTCTTTTCCACAAAATGGGAATAAAGGTGGTCCATATCAGAACGTTTTTCAGTTTTCCAGTTATCGTGGTATGAAATTTCAGCAAACATATTCAGGTGTAGTGGGAACCCCGTAAATAATTTGTCTTTGATGGAATTACTCATGCGGTTTAGAATAACTCGCGCGAGTGAAGTGAAGTCCAACTCAAGGATCATTGATCTCAACTGCAGAAGCTGCTTTTCTTCATCTCGACCGTCATCGCATCTGATGGATTCCGTAATTGCAGTCGATGATTCTAAGATTTTCCTGTCTTCTCCTCGTGCTAGTGAATTCTCCAATACAGCAATGATTCCTTCGAGTTTTTCTCGGATATTCTCAACATCTGCATAGCTGCCGTGTTGCAACATTACACAATGGGATGAAGTCATTTTGACCTTCTAATATTTGCTCATGTAAGATGTTTGATCTTCAGTTGAACATGCCTTCATTCCGTACGAAATCACTTAGAGTTCAGTTTCTAAATCCACCATCTCATGTTTCCTGCTGGTGATCCAGATCTGAATGCCCGTTTCCTTTTTAAGCGTACGTAAGAGTGTCAATGCCTTTTCTTTGTAGAGCGGCGTAATTTCGTCGAAACCATCAAAATAAATTACAAGTCTGCAATTTAAGTTAGAAGGAGTGTGAGGGAGAAGAAGAGGGAGCGATAAGGAGAGGAAGTGAGAAGGATATAGCGGGAGAAGGAGAGGGAGGGTGATGGAGAAAGAGGAAGTGATGGACATGGAGGGGGAAGGAGAGGTAAGGAAATGGAGATAGAGAGAGAAGTAGAAAGAGGTGGTGAAGGAGATGGAGGGAGAAGGAGAGTAAGGGAGAAGGAGAGGGAGGGAGAAGGAGAAAGAGTGATTGATGGACATTGTGGGAGAAGAGAGGAAATGAGAAGGAGAGGGAGGGAGAAGGAGAGCGAGGGAGATGGAGCAAAAGGGGGTGAAGGAGATGGAGGGAGAAGAAGAGGAAGGGAGAAGTAGAGGGAGGAAGAAGGCGAGGGAGGGAGAAGGAGAATGAGGGGTGAACGACATGGAGGGTGAAGGAGTGGATGGGAGGAGGAGAGGGAGGGGTAAGCAGAGGGAGGGAGAAAGTGTGGGAGGGAGAATGGAGAAAGAGAGGGTGAAGGAGATGAATGGAGAAGGAGAGTAAAAGAGAAGGAGAGGGAAAGAGATGGAAAGGGAGAGAGAAGTAGAGGGTGGAAGAAGGAGAAAGAAAGAGTGAAGTAGTTGGAGTGGGAAAGAGAGAGAGGGAGTGAGAAGGAGAAAGAGGGGTTGAAGGAGATGGAGGGAGGAGGAGAGAAAGTGAGAAG
This sequence comes from Tanypteryx hageni, assembly GCA_028673005.1. NCBI lineage: Eukaryota > Metazoa > Arthropoda > Insecta > Odonata > Petaluridae > Tanypteryx > Tanypteryx hageni. Next base: position 6,210,685 of record CM054119.1, on the reverse strand, counting down.
GTGAGGGAGGGAGAAGGAAAGGGATGGAGAAGGAGAAAGAGGGAGTGAAGAAGATGGAGGGAGACGGAGAGGAAGGGAGAAGGAAAAAGATAGGATAAAGGACTTGGAGCTAGAAGGAGTGGAAGGGAGAAGGAGAAAGAGGAGTAAAAGGAAATGGAAGGAGAAGGAAAGGGATGTAGAAAGACAAGGAGGGAGAAGGAGAAAGAGGGGTTGAAGGAGATGGAGGAAGAAGGAGAGGAAGAGAGAAGGAGAAAGAGGGGTTGAAAGAGATGGAAGGAGAAGGAGAGGAAGGGAGAAGGAGAGGGGAGGGAGGAGAGGGATGAAGAGGGAGAAAGAGGGGGGTGGCGGACATGGAGGGAGAAGAGAGGAAGGGAGACAGAGAGGGAGGAATAAGGAGAGGGAGGGAGAAGGAGCAATAAGGGGTGAACGAGATGGAGGTAGATGGAGAGGAAGGGAGAAGGAGAGGGAAGGAGAAGGAGAAAGATGGAGTGAAGGAAATGGTGAGTGAAGGAGAGGAAGAGAGAAGGAGAAAGAAGGGGGAATGAGATGGATGCAAAAGGAGAGGAAGGTAGAAGGAGATGGAGGGAGAAGAGAGGAAGGTAGACGGAGAGGGAGGGAGAAGAAGAGGGAAAAATGAGGAGAAAGAGGGAGTGAAGGAGATGGAGGGAGAAGGAGAGGAAGGGAGAAGGAGAAGGAGGGAGAGGGAGGGAGAAGGAGGGAGAGGGAGGAGAAGGAGAGTGATGGAGAAGGAGAGGGAGGGGGAAGGAGATGAAGTGAGAAGGAGAGGGAGGGAGGAGTGGGATGGCGAATAAGAGGGAGGGAGAAGGAGAATGAGGGGGTGCTGGAGAAGGAGGGAGAAGCAGAAGATGGGAGTTGGAGAAGTAGGGAGATGGAGAGGGAGGGAGAAGGAGAAATAGGGGGTGAAGGAGATGGAGGGAGAAAGAGAGGGAGGGTGAAGGAGAGGGAGGGAGGAGGAGAGGGAGGGAGAAGCAGAAAGGAGAGTGTGAAGGAGAAAGGTAGGGAGAGAGGGAGAGGGAGCGAGAGAGAGGGAGGGATGTATAGATGGAAGGAGAGAGGGAGGAAGAGAGGGAGGGAGTTGTAGTGAGGGAGTATTAGAGAGGGAGAAAGAGAGGGGAAGGGAGCGGGAGGGATGGTAGGAGACAGACAGACAGACAAACGACTTTATTAGGGCGAAATTGAGACTATGTAGTCCCTTGTTACATTTAACCCTTTCGTCATATAAGTAATTACAATATTTACAAAATAAGAGGAATTAAATACATACAGATTTTAACAAAATACAAATTAATTACAAGTTAATATATTTGTTAGTAGATAACAGAGCATTACCAAAGAATGTTAGTTTTGTGGGTCATAAAAAACTGTGTATCGGTTATGTTTTAACACAGAAAAATTCCCACTGCGGAAAACACCTACGAAGAGAAGAGAGTGTAAAAAACCGCGAAAATTCCTAAATAGTTCAGGGGAAGGAAAGAAAAAAAATCAATTCTATGAGAAACAGAGAGAAAAAAAACATTCATAAATACAAACATATGTACATACATTTATATCCATATGAGGGAGGGGGGTGAGAGGGGAACAGGGATTGTAGGGTAAGATATGCCTGGGAGATTACATCGTCATTATGATACAGGAAAAATAAATTAAATAAAATTATAAATTTATGCCTAATAAGCGCATTCTTGTGACAACCTGAAAGAAAAGATAGAGTGTGGTTCAATGCATGGGAAGTGAGAGAAGATGCTTGTAATACAAGCGTTTAAAAGTGCTTAGAGATAGAGAGTTTTTTATTAACGTTGGAAGGCCATTCCAGAGTTTACAAGCAGTGACAGTAAAGGATTTGTTGTAAATTTCTGTTCTATGAAGTGGAGTTAGTAGTTTATCACATCCTCTGGTATTGCAATGGTGAACTGTATTAATGGTGACAAAATTAGATGAAAGATAAGAAGGGATGTTGTTATTTAGAATTTGATACAATAGAGAGAGAAGGTGAAGGTTTCTTCGGGAATCAAGTTTTAGCCAGGAGAGTCGACGGAAGTATTCTGAGACATGGTCAGATTTTTTAAGATTAAATATGAATCTGATGCAGGCGTTATGAGAACGTTGTAGCTTAATGGCGAGTTCCTTTGATGAGTCCTGGTATACAACATCACAATAATCGAAGTGAGGAAAAATTAGGGAGGTCACTAGCTGTATTTTTAGTGACGAGGGAAGAATGTTAACGAGAGGCCTTAGAGTGTGTAAGGAGGAGTTTACCGTCTTGCAGATTTTTATTATATGATTATTCCAGGTGAGCGTTTCATTAATTAGAATCCCGAGATTTTTTACGATTTTGCAATAGGGTATAACTGAGCCGTTCAAAGACAGAGGAACTGATTCTGCAAGGTTTATAGATGCCAGTAGTTTCGGATAACCGATTAAAATGGCTTGAGATTTCAAGGGGTTTATGGTGAGAAAATTATCGTAGCTCCATTCTTGAAGTTGGGCCAAGTCATGATTTATGTTAGCTATGGAAAGAGATAAGTTATTGGGTTTTGTGTCTAAGTAGATTTGGAGATCATCGGCTTACAAATGATGCTTGGAGTAAGTTAAGTATTGAGAACAATTATTTATGAATAAAGAGAACAATAGAGGACCTAAAATTGAGCGGTACCCTTGGTTAACATTAAGCCGAGAGGACGAGGAATCGTTGTAGATGACTTGCTGGGAACGGTTGCTAAGGTACGAAGAGAACCACTCTATTGAAGGTGAAGAGAATCTCATGCAGCGGAGTTTTGCTAGGAGTATGTCTTTATCTACTGAGTCAAACGCTTTACTAAAATCAAGCAATATTAGTACCGTGAGTTTTCTGTCATCCATGTGTCTGCGTATATCATCAGTTATTTTAATTAGCGCGGTGGTGGTGCTATGAGACTTCCGAAAGCCAGATTGATGGGGGTCAAGTAGATGATTAATGTCGAGAAAATCTGCTACCTGTTCGTGTGCAAGTCGCTCCAGGGGCTTTTGATAAAGTGGGAAGAAAGCTAATCGGTCGATAGTCATTGTTTTCGGTGAGAGATTTCTTAGGAATTGGGCGGACTAACGCGTGTTTCCATTGCGATGGGAATTTTCCCTGTAATAAAAAGTGGTTGAAAATGTTAGTAAGTACGGGGAGTAATAGATGTATTAATTTGTTTATAATAATTATAGGAATACCATCAGCACCCTGGGCTGTAGTTTTGATTCTGCGTATTGCTGAAAGTACGTTAAATTGCGAAACAGCTTTAAAGTGGAATTGTGGAGAACCGGATGACTCGTTCGCTTTTGCAGTAAGACTACTAATTACTTTGCGTTTTCGTTCTATGTCGATTGTTGTTGGATTCGTCGAGAAGCTCTCGTTAAGAGAATCTAGTGATATGTTTGGAGGTAAGGAAGAATCCTTGGACTTGCCAATTCCAAGGTGTCGCAGATGATGAGAGAGATGGAGGGAGAGAGAGAGGGAGGAAGAGGGAGGGAGTGAGAGAGACGGATGGGGAGAGAGGGAAGGAGAGGGAGGGAGGGAGAGAGAGGGAGAAGGAGAAAGGGAGAGTGAGGGAAAAGGAGAGGGAGGGAGGAGAGGGAAAACGAAGGAAAAAGAGGGGGTAAAGGTGATGGAGGGAGAAGGGGTGGGAAGGTTACGGTGAAAGATTTGTGAAGGATATTGAGGGAGAAAGAGGAAAGGAGGAGGAGGAGAAAGATACAGAAAGGAGGGGGTGAATGAGAAACAGAGTGAGAGAGGGAGAGGGATGGAGAGAGAGAGGAGAGAGTGAGAGAGGGAGGGAGGGAGAGAGGGAAAGGTAGATGTAGGGAGAGGTAAGGAGGGAGTAGGAGAGTGGGAGGGAGAGAGAGGAAGGGAGAAAGAGGGAGAAGGAGAAAGGGTGGTAGAGAGAGGGAGCGATAGGGAGAGATGGAAGGAGAGGGAGAGAGGGAGGGAGGGCTAGGGAGTGAAAGAGGGGGAGGTAGAGCGGAAGGAAGAGATAGGGAGAAGGTGTCGGAGGGAGGAGAAGGTAGGAGAATAAGAGAGAGGGAGATAGAGAAAAAGGGGGTGAAGGAGATAGAGGAAGAAGGAGAGGAATGCAGATGGAGAACAAGAATGAAGGAGAGGGAGGTAGAAGGAGAGGAAGGAAGAAGAATAGGAAGGGAGGAGAAAGAAGGGGTGAAGGAGATTGAGGGAGAAGGAGAGGATGGGAGAAGGAGAGGGAGGGAGAAGGAGATGGAGGGAGAAAGAGGGGGTAAAGGAGAAGGAGGGAGAAGAAGAGGAAAGGAGATGGTGAGGGAGGGAGAAGGTGAGGGAGGGAGAAGAAGAAAGGGAGGGTGAAAGAGATAGAGGGAGAAGGAGAGGGAGGGAGAACGAGAGGGAGGGAGAGCGAGAGGGAGGAGAAGGAGAGGGAGGGAAAGAGAGAGAGAGGGAGAGAGAAGGAGAGAGGGAGGGATTAGGATAGAGGGAGGGAGGGAGAGGGAGGGAGAAAGAGGGAATGAGAGAAAGGGAGTGAGAGAGAGGAAGAAAGGAAGTGAGAGAGGAAGAGAGAAGAAGAGAGAGTGAGGAAGAGAGAGAGGAAGAGAGAGAGAAGGAGAGAGAGAGGAAGAGATTGAGAGGAAAAGAGAGGAAGAGATAGTATAAGAGAGGAAGGAAGAGAAGATGAAATGAAATAGGAGTGGTGAGAGAGGAATGGATAGAGAAAGATAGAATAAGAGAGAGATGGAGAGACATGAATACGAATGAGTAAGAGAGGAAGAGAAAAAGTGATGAAGAGAGAGAGAGGATGAGAAATAGATTGTGAAAGAGTGGAAGAATAAGGAAGCGGAAGAGGAAGTGAGAATAACAAGAAAAAGAACAGCTTGAGAGTTATATAGGTTATAAGGCGTCCAACTAGATGGAATAGCTTGTCTCTTGCTGTTCCTTTTCTTTGCCTATCCTTTGGTCGTATTCTTTGGAGGCACTACGCTGTGCCTTGGGTCCACCCCTTAACAGCAGGTCTCCATGGGATACCGTCGCCTTGGAAGCAAGGATAGTAGAGGAAAGAGGGAAGGGGAGGTGAGTTTCGAGGGTGTCGAAGTGAGAATCTAGCCAGGAAAAATGGTCTTTTTTACTAATCCCTCTGCACTGGTTTGAGTAGGCCGCTTCCACGAAGCATTAGAACTGAATCCTATGTACCAGTATTGACCCGAATAGAGGAAATCCTTCGATTCTATGCCCTCCAATAATTCTTAACGCTTGCTTTCGAAACCAAATATCGCTCGCTATGTATTCTATTTAACAGAGAATAATTGCGTTCGTCTTAACCCCTAGAGTGGTAACGTGAGTCACTCTGACTCACACATTCCGAAAGATGAGCCTTAACACCGTTCGTGTTCGAACACACTCCCGCCTCTATTAGCAGTGCTTCATCAAGGTTATAGTCCATTCCAGAATTTCGTTCATTACAGTAGATGATAGCAGACTAGGCAGAAATCAAATTAAAATCAAACGAGAAATTATTTTAAGAAATAAACAAGGAACGAAAATGTATATTAATTTACTCTGATGGCGGGAAAACAAACTTTCGTTCTTTTAGGCGTTCGTTATTTCAAGTTTCGAACTCCTACGATGATTCCAAGTACCTAATTTTAAGACGCGAATGATCAATATTCTACACTCAAATGTACCCCTTCTCGTTAACAACGCGACGAATATTATTTATATTGGTTGCTATGGAAAGAATTTCTCTCTCCCTCCTTTTCTCCCTCACTCTCTCTCTCTCTCGCATTCAAAGCACGCTTTCACTTATAAGGATTACAATAACAATAAGATTTCGATATTTGATAATATTATTGGTTGGCAAGGCAACCTCCCTGGAAAAATGGTCTATTTTACTCAACCCTTTCCACGCATCCACGAAGCATTTGAATTGAATACATTGCGCCGTATTGACCAGAATAAGACGCAAGACTTCGATTCTATGCCTGCCAATAATTCCTAGCGCTTGTTTTCAAAGGAAAATCGCCTATGTATTTCTTGTCCCTTCCTCCGTCCGTCTGTCCGGGCAATATCTCTGGTATCCTGAATGTCGGAATGAGAATATTTCTACCATAGCTTGGTACATGCAATGGCTAAAAATTGTACCAATTTGGAGGATTTATTATTATTTGTCAAAGAGTTATCCATGTTTTTCTTCCCCAAACCTTAGTTTCGATTAATTAATATGCATTTTTTAATTAGTTAAATTTTATACAGGAGCGTTAAATTAAAACTGTTCTGTAGCCGAATGACAGGTTTATATTTTTGTAAATTAAGTATTCTAATGTGTAAAATGAGAGTGAAGAATCGTTTTTACGCGAAAAATGAGAAAAATATTTACTAGGGAACAGGTAAGGAAGCGGAACGCCTTATGGTCCGTTCGGCATAACGTTCATCTCCTAAACCACTGGACGGATTGTAATTATATTAAATAAGTATGATCCTTATTAAAAAATTTTGCCCAATTTTGATTTTCAACAGAATCCGTCAATTGGAACTTCCACTTTACATAATCTAACAATAATAAAAAGCTACTTCTGTGCTTTTGTGTCTCCCTCTGCCACGCTATAAAATTGCGAATAACTCGATAATGGAACGAAGTTCATTTGTGACATTTGGCAGGAATGATCGATTCACATATCTTAAGATGATGACGAAAAGAAATCTCGAAAAAAGTCCTAGGTTCGACTCCAAGGGAGGCATTTCCAGTTCCCATATGATAACACGTAAAATTCGACTTTTTGACTTGCAGGCTTTCATTCTATTTGAGATCTAAATTAGAAAGAACTCACCTATGATCTTCGGATCTGGCCCATTTTAAAGAAAAAACTACGAAGTTTCTTATAATGTTCGTCTATTCCCGCCTACAGATCTAAATTCCTCATGTTAAACGTTTAATTCACATATTTTGGGGGAATCTGTAAAGTCGAAAATTTTCTCGCAGTTTCTTAAAATATTCTTTATCATTTAACATATTTGGAGTTTTTTAGGAATATTTCAGATACGGAGAAGGTCATGTGGTGGCCACATCAGATTTTTCGATTAAACGTTTAGTCGGAATACCTTTCATGGTGAATTCACAAGGCTGAAATATATTATTAATTGTTTATTTCACACTAATAGGATCTTTCGCATTCTCCCGAATCACTTCAGTTTTTGAAACCTAATGCGGCCCGCCGAAGCGTTTGCGTCTTTTAAATGCGGCTCCCCCTAAGAATACTCAACTGCTTAAGAGTCTTAATACGTTGCCTCCCACCCTAATTACTCGCACAATATATTTTTAACGTGTCGGGAAATCTGGCAACGCCGCCTCACCGTCAACATCCATTTCGCCGAGATAAAAAGAGTTTAAAAAAATTCGCTTGTTATATATTCTTTATTTATTTCAGAAGAACCGAATTTTGCTTCGTCTGTTGGCGAATGAGACGAGGTAATTTAACGAGTAGTTATGCCCAGGCGTCGTACTCTGTAGCAGCTAAGAGTGTATAATCCTTGGTATTAAACATTGGAACGAGTTGGGTTTTTTTACACTATCTCGTTGCACCTCGCTCTGGTCGCGAGTTCACGGTTGCCATGGAGACGGGTTGCGAGGGGGAGGGGGGAGGGAGAGTTCCGATGTTCTGATTGGCTGTTCTATTTCCGTATCTGCTGGTACCGTTCAGAGAAGTGACAGGTGGATGCGGTGCATGATAACCCTAAAGAAGACGTCGCGAATATGAAAACTTCTTCGTTGCCTTGGGAATCGGACTGGACGCCTAGCCCAGAACTTCTTAGCTACTTAGCTGAGTACTCTATAATGGTCCTATTTAAACCCGCGATGTTGTATTAAATGCGTGCCGTTATGATTTACGAAATATTACTGTTTTATAAATGTGTTTCGCATGTCCCCCTTATTAACTTTTTAACCAACAGTTTTTGTAGCGAACTTTGAAAGTCCCGTGTTCGATTCCAGGAACTCTCCTTCCCGTTTGATTTACATGGGAAATCTGAAATCCATCGTGCAGGGTAATTTTCTCTCGCACATTAAACTATCTTAGAATTGTAACAACGGAGCGAGATTTGTACTGTTCTCTGGGGAAAATAATGTAGATTCTAATTTACATCGTAGAATTTTACTTGCCGTTCGTATTTCTTGGATTTCGTGTACATACAGTCGTTTGTACAGTTTTCCTCACTCATTACGGGAGTGTTGCCATAGAAACGAGTATTTGTTGACTCTTGACTCGGCATAGCCTATTGCATACACGCATTTTAGTGCTTTTCGTCATTGCTGAAAAGCACTATTATCTTCTGGGAGAAGGAGAGGGAGGGAGAAGGAGAAAGAGGAGGTAAAAAGATGGAGGGAGAAGCAGAAGAAGGGAGAGGGAGAAAGAGGGGGTGAAGGAGAAGGAGGGAGAAGGAGAGGAAAGGAGAAGGGGAGGGAGAGAGAAGGTGAGGGAAGGAGAAAGAGAAAGGGAGGGTGAAAGAGATAGAGGGAGAAGGAGAGGGAGGGAGAACGAGAGGGAGGGAGAGCGAGAGGGAGGGAGAAGAAGAGGGAGGGAAAGAGAGAGGGAGAGAGAAGGAGAGAAGGAGGGAGTAGGATAGAGGGAGGGAGAGAGAGGGAGGGAGAAAGAGGGAATGAGAGAAAGGGAGCGAGAGAGAGGAAGAAGGAGAGGAAGGTATAAGGAGATTAAGGGAGAAGGAGAGGAAGTGAGGAGGGGGAGGGAGAAGCAGAAAGGAGGGGGTGAATGAGAAACGGAGGGAAAGAGGGAGAGGGATGGAAAGAGAGGGGAGAGAGGGAAAGAGAGAGGCAGGGAGAGGTTAGGATGGAGTAGGAGAGAGGGAGGGAGAGAGAGGGAGGAGGAGAGGGAGGGAGATGGAGGGATGTAAAATAGAAAGAGAGTGAGGAATAGAGAGGGAGGGAGAGAGAGGGAGGAAAAAAGAGAAAGAGGGAGAAGGAGAAACATGGAGTGAAGGAGATGGAGAGAGAAGGTGAGGAAGGGAGAAGGAGAAAGAGGGAGTGAAGGAGATGGAGGGAGAAGGAGAGGAAGAGAGATGGAGAAAGAGGGAGAAGGAGAAAGAAGGGGTGAAGGTGATTGAGGGAGAAGGAGAGGATAGGAGAAGGAGAGAGAGTGAGAAAGAGATGGAGGGAAAAGGAGAAAGAGGGGGGTAAAATAGATGGAGGGAGAAGGAGAGGATGGGAGAAGGAGAAAGAGGGGTGAAGGATCTGGAGGGAGAAGAAGAGTAAAGGAGAAAGGGAGGGAGGGAGAAAGAGTGGGAGGGAGAAGGAGAAAGAGGGGGTAAAGGAGATGGAGGGAAAAAGAGAGGGAGGGTGTAGGAGAGGGAGGGAAAAAGAGAGGGAGGGTGAAGGAGAGGGAGGGAGGAGGAGAGGAAGGGAGGAGGAGAGGGAGGGAGGAGGAGAGGGAGGGAGAAGCAGAAAGGAGAGTGTGAAGGAGAAAGGTAGGGAGAGAGGGAGCGAGAGAGAGGGAGGGATGTATAGATGGAAGGAGAGAGGGAGGGAGAGAGGGAGGGAGTTGTAGTGAGGGAGTATTAGAGAGGGAGAAAGAGAGAGGAAGGGAGCGGGAGGGATGGTAGGAGAGAGAAGGAGGGAGAGAGGGAGGGAGGAAGAATGAGGGAGTGAGAGAGACGGATGGGGAGAGATGGAAGGAGAGGGAGGGAGGGAGAGAGAGGGAGAAGGAGAAAAGGAGAGTGAGGGAGAAGGAGAGGGAGGGAGGAGAGAAAAGGAGAAGTAAAAAGAGAGGGTAAAGTAGATGAAGGGAGAAGGAGAGGGATGGTGACGGAGAAAGATTGGTGAAGGATATGGAGGGAGAAGGAGAGGAAGGGAGGAGGGGGAGGGAGAAGCAGAAAGGAGGGGGTGAATGAGAAACGGAGGGAGAGAGGGAGAGTGATGGAGAGAGAGAGAGGAGAGAGTGAGAGAGGGAGGGAGGGAGAGAGGGAAAGATGGAGGTAAGGAGGGAGTAGGAGAGTGGGAGGGAGAGAGAGGGAGGGAGAAAGAGGGAGAAGGAGGAAGGGAGGTAGAGAGAGGTGCCGTTGTTGCTCGGAAATTGTGGGTCCGCAGAGGGATAGTAGCAAAATATTTATACATTTTAATGGATATTTTACCAATATAATCAATGAACTATGTATAACCCATGAGCAGGGCCGGCGCAAGGCAGTTTGGAGCCCTAGGCACTGTCTTTTGGAGCCCTACTCCAATCTAAATGATACTAAAAATCCAATAGAAGAAAATTATTTTTAGTAGTAATTACACAATGACATCTATAAGCATCAGAATAACTTAAATATATTATTAATAAAAGATCGTTTTTTTTACTTTCTCCATGTACGTAGTATGGGGGAATGTATTGTATTCATGAAAAAAATCGACTTTGGGATTTCAACGGAAATACATGTTTTGAGGTCCCCTGAACACATTTTGACCATTTTATCGATGAAGTCTGTGTGTGTGTGTGATAGCTTTTTGTGGGTGCTCTAACTCAAAATCTATTAATCAAGTCAACGCGAAATTTTATATTTAACATTTTTATAAAAGTCTCAAGAACTGATTAGTTTTCGGTAAAGATCGGTCAACCGGATGTGGGTGCTTACTCTTGCCACCTATCCGTTATTTTGAAATATTTTCTATAATGTTTTATAAATGTAAAAATGTATTGGAATGGAGGTTATAGAAAATTTAATTTTCTACAACCTATGTTTGAAACATTTTTCCATATGATGCATTGTTTAAGAGGTACCTTATATTTTAGCTGCCACCACCATGCCACCTATTGTTAACAATTGACACTTAGTTACATCTTAGTAACACTCCAATTTCTTTTCTTAATTGTTGTATGTTTGTGGCTATCATTGCGAGGTGTGGCTATTAAATAACGAGACTGGTGGCAAATGTGTGGTTTATTATTACAATCTAACAACTTAACTGTTATCCCCTTCAACATACTCTCATTCCCTATCTATACACCATTGCATACGAATTTTCCATTGTTGAAAACAGTGCTGCAGGTCATCATGTGTCAACTCTTTCAGCACTTCCACCGTTTTCTCCTTTACCTCGTCCTTCAATGCGGATTTTACCTTAGGAAACAGATAAAAGTCACACGGAGCTAAATCTGGCGAGTAAGGTGGGTGGTCCAGCACTGGGATCCTCTTACCGGCCAGAAACTGTTTATGGACAGAGTATTATGGGCTGGAGCATTGTCCTGATGAAGAATCCACGCGTTGTTCTTCCACAACACTGGCCTCTTCTTCCTCAATCGTTCTCTCAGCTTGGCCAGAACCAGGCCTGGACATAGAGACCCAGGGCCCCTAGGCAGTTAACAGAGTCGGGGCCCCCTTTTTGGTAATTTAGCAAAAAACAAACTTTACTTTTATTTTTTATTTATTTAACATACTTTGACTTTAGAAAATAGACAAGCAGACTTAAAAATGAAATAGACAAATACCAACTATACTTTTTTACACATTATAATTTTTACATTTACATATAATTACAAGGTTACATCGCCAAGTGACGAACTTTCTTCTCTGCAAAGGAACGGATGACCTCACTATAGTCCACAGACTGCGTTATTTCTGACTCTATGTACAGCACAGAGAGTGAATTAATCCTGTTCTCTTCTGTGGTAGATCTGAAATAATTCTTTACTCTCTTTACCGCTGAAAACGACCGTTCTGCCGAACAGTTTGACCCTGGTGTACACAACAGCATCCGGAGCGCTATTCCCACGTTTGGATAAATGTCCAAAAAGCCTTTTTCCAGGATGTACTTCTTTAGCTTCCGTCGCCAACACTACTCGTATCGTAACCTTAACTAACCTCAGCAAATTCGCGTGGAAGATAAAACCTTTGAGCCGCAAAATTGAAATTGATACAACTTTCTAACACACTTTCAACGCGAACTGACAAGTAGCGACAAGTTATAGAATAAAGTCAGGTGCGATGCAAAAAAACAAAGAACACAAACACAGTGTTGCCACTTGACTTGTCAAAAAATTAACTATGGTCAATTATTTTCTATTTCGTTCGGGAAAATTGACATATTATTTTCCGTGTCCTTTGTCCTCAATGTGTACCATTTTGGCCCCTGGTCGGGGCCCCCGCCGAGGTTGGGGCCCTAGGCAGCTGCCTAGTTTGCCTAGGTAGAAGTTCGCCGCTGGCCAGAACCTCAAGGTAATACTGCTAATTAACTGTTTGACCACGCCATTGATATAAATGAAAACCATTAGCATTTTGACTTGCTCATTCTTCCCTTTTTCATTCTCGGTGACGTGGGAGTTTTCCAGTGCATCGATTGTCTCTTTGTTTCTGGATCGTGCTGGAAAATCCACGTCACATGTGATGATCTTTTCCAGCAAGTCAGGTTCCGCTGTGAGTCGTTCCATGACGTCAGTGCAAATGTGTTGCCAGACGTTTTTCTGCTGCTGACTGAGAATTTTAGGGAACATTTTGGCGCAAACTTTGCGCATGTTCAATTCGTGATGCAAAATTTGCCGTACAGTCGTATATATCCACCTTTCTTACATAGGAGGATATAACATATAACAGGAGGATACTAATGTTTAGGCACTTTCAGATGAGCTGGAGATTCGAAATTTTTTTCTTAGGTAGGATTTGTTGCAAAACCGACTATAAAAAACGAAAATCTTGATAAAGTTCAACAATGCGGCCGCAAGTATTTCCAATTTTTTAAACAAATTTTCAAGGGTTATGTATTTTCGAATATGCCACGGGGCTGAAATTTTTTTAAGAGGTAGGATTTGTAAAAAAAAAACAAAATAGGTATTATAGAAATTTTGATATTTTTTTTGATTGGCGGTTAAAAATTCTTAAAATTTAAACAAATAGGTAGATGCTTAGACACTAAGCCGGAAGGCAGGAAGCTGAAATTTTAAAATTATTTAGAGGTTTGCCTATGTAAACGAATGATCAATTCAATTTATCCATGGAATAGGTATATTTACCGTTAAAAAGTATAAAAATTTAAACAATTACATAAAGGTTTTTTCACTTCTAAATGTGCTAATAATTTAAAATTTGGCAGAAATGTGAGGCATAATTAACCCAAAGTGGAAAACGTGTAATATTCATAAAATTGCAAAAATTAACGTTAGTTTTACTCCATTATTTTTCCATAAGGAAAAAAAGAAATTTGGTCCCAATTAAATTTGAATTAAAGAAATATTTCCCAAGATTAAATATCTCCCTAAAAAATTAATGTTTTTTCATGGTGAGATGAAAATCTTGCAGTATGCAAGCACCTTCTACTAGTATGTTATATCCTTCTCCTCTGTATGAAACGTCTATATCATTATATATAGACGTTCCTTACAGAGGAGGATATAACATACTAGTATAAGGTGCTTGCATACTGCAAGATTATCATCTCACCTTGAAAAATCATTCATTTTTCAGGCAGATATTTCATCATGAGAAATATTTCTTTCACTCTAAAGATTTCTCCTCTGGACAGGTTTTCGTTTTTATATTATGGAACAATAATGGAGTAAAACTAACGCTAATTTTTGCCAAATTGGGTTAATAATGCCACACCTTTATGCCAAATTTTAAATTTATAGTACAATTAGAAGTGAAATAAAATTTATCTAATTTTTAATAATTTTTAACGGCCAAAATAACAAATTATGG